>PVHT021183702.1:1722787-1766058 GCA_004024745.2 Catagonus wagneri | reverse complement strand
CACCGAGCAAGGCCAGGGATCGAACCCGCAACCTCATGGTTCCTAGTGGGATTCGTTAACCACTGAGCCACGACGGGAACTCCTATCTATCTGTCTGTTTCTATATCTCTCTCTCTCTCCCTCTCCCTCTTTCTCTCCCACCTCTCGTATCTTACTATAGCAAAATACACAAAAGATAAAATTTAACATCTTAACCACTTTAATTGTAATTTTCAGTGCTGCTTTGCTCTCTTGTCCCTCCACCATGACAATCAGCAATTCTTCACATTAAGATCTTCTTCAAAAGCCTGGGTCCCAGGTTAAGCTGGCATGGAGGAGAAATACCACTGACACAGACAGCAGGAGCAAGAAACACATCTTTGACCTTGTGGCTTCTGGCACCTTGGGATTTCTTGTTACACCAGCAGTACCTACCCTTTCCTGGTTGTTACACAGGATAACACACTGGCCTCTCCAGCCCCAGCTATGCCACTGCTGGCTAAAGACCATGAAATTTCCATGCCACAGCGACTGACTTGTACAAAAGTAAAAGATACTGCTTCTACCTTCTAAAATCTCAAGATGCGGGATACAGGCTAGGGATGGAAACTGCTGAAAAGCAAGGACAAATGCATACAACTGAACAAGTGCATTTGTCAGCAAGGGTATGTTGGAAAGAACTAATCCTCCAGGACGTCGAGGGAGCATTTTCTTCAGAGGGGGGGTCTTTTGAACTACGGTGTCACCTCCGAGTTTCTCAATGTAAAAAGAAAGGCAAACTATTACATTTAGGATGGATAAGCAGGAGTTCCCGTCATGGCACAGCAGAAACGAATCCGACTAGGAACCATGAGGTTGCAAGTTCGATTCCTGGCCTCGCTCAGTGGGTTAAGGATCCGGCGTTGCCATGAGCTGTGGTGTAGGTCGCAGACGCGGCTTGGATCCCATGTTGCTGTGGCTGTAGTGTAGGGCGGCAGCTACAGTTCCTGTTACACTCCTAGCCTGGGAACCTCCACATGCCTCAGGTGAGGCTCTAAAATGACAAAAAGACAAAAAAAAAAAAAGAATGGATAAGCAATGATGCCCTACTGTGTAGCACAAGGAACTATATCAAATCTCTTGGGACAGACCATGATGTAACATAATATAAGAAAAAATATAGATATATAAATATAGTTTTATAGATATATAAATATATTTTTTTCTTTTTTCAAGATATATATACATAACTTTGCTGTACAGCAGAAACTGGCTTAACATGAGAAATCAACTACACCGTAGTAAATAAAAGTGTTTTTAAATAATAAAATAAAGAGAAAAGCAGAGAGGAAGAAATACACAGTTGGGAGAAAGAAGCTACTTAATCACTCTCATCCCCGGCAATGAGTTTTATTGCTGCCTATCCCTGATAATACATGGATAGATCCATATCAAGATACGTGATGGTGTCAAGTTGTCCAGCCCCAGCCTGGGTACCACACACCACTTACACAAGCTCTGGCAGGCTGTCACCAGGAAAATAGGGTCTTAGAGTATCCAAGGCCTCTGTCCCTTGTTGACAAGAGACAGATGGTGTTTGCACTTTTTTCAAGGACAGACCTGTGTCACGTGAAGGTGGAGGAGGAAATGAAGGCCTCCTCAAACACTCTAAATCCTCCTTTATGGCACCCATTTATATACCTGGAACCTGTCCAGCTCATCGAAATCCCACCCCTCCAGGACCTGTAAAAAATGGGTGAAAAATGACTTGGGTCAAAGTTCAAGGAGCCAGGGAAGGGCCTGGAGGTGACAGAGCCAGGCAGAGCACGGGGCGGCTTCCACACTGGAGCTCACCCTAGAGAAGTGTGACCAGTTATGCAGCTCCTCCAATATCTATTACGCCCTTTGCAAGAACCTGGGCATAAGGAAAATATGTAAGGTTACAGTTTCTCACCCAGACTATGCAGCCAGAGCGTTCAGGTTTGAAGCAGCTAAAACAGCACCTGCAAGGCTATGTCTGGATAAGGTTTAGTTTCAGCGGCTGCCACAGTGCTCTCACCTGTCATTGCCCGTGGAGCTCACAACCCAGGAGCACAGATGTGCAGGGCTGGTCTGGGACTGAGGCTTGGAATAGATGAGATTCACACAGGGCCATGGGCCCTTGGTCTGAGGAAGTCCCACTTCCTGAGGACTGGAGGGAAAATAAAGAGGCAGTTGTCAGGTGTGAAGAGCCATAGGATTAACCATTAGGATCCCACCTCTAAGTGCCACTTGGTTTAGACCAAGAGGTAAAGACGGAATTCATCAAAAGCCGTGGCTCAGGCACCAGGAGTTGAGGGCCCCCTTTGCTCATCTGAGAAGTACATGAGCCCCAAGTAAGGATGTACGAGAAAGGGTCTGGTGAGAAAGAGCAGGGCTGCAGGGCCCGATGTGCAGGGCGTTGTGCTCTATTCTGCAACACTGGCAGCAACCCTGCAATGAGACTCTGGGAGACCAAGCTTACGGTACTGCTCCAGGCTGGAGTTTCATATCGGGCTGCTTCCCTGAGACTCTTCCTCAGTGGAAGTTGAGATTCTGGGTCCAGCTGCCATGGGGACATGAGTGGAGATGAACAAAAGAGAGAAAATGTCACCCCAGCTGCTTCTCACTGCTGGCGTCAAAGCACTTGTCGCCAACTAACTAATTTTCAGGACCAGAAAGTGTTTTCTGGCTCCCATCATAAACGTGAAAGGGGCTGATGTGGGGCAAGGGACTTGAGTTGTGACTTGAAAGGGAGTAAAGATGGAGACATGAAAGTCTTGCACATAGCAGAGTAATCCTAGATGTCAAAAATAAATGATCTGGAGTTCCCACTGTGGTTCAAGGGGACTGGCAGCACCTCTGCCGTACCAGGATGCAGGTTTGATCCCCAGCCCAGCACAACAAGGTAAAGGATTCAGCATCACTGCAGCTGAGGTGTGGAGCACAACGGTGGCTCAGATCTGATCCTTGGCCCAGGAACGCCATATGTCACAGGGTGTCCAAAAAAAAAACAAAAAAAATTAAAAATGTAAAATAAAACAAAAGACCTATGTGGGGGCTGTGAATGAACCAGTTTGGACATAGGGGTTACTATGTTAAGCAAGCAGCAGAAAAGCATCTTGGTTTCAAATTACAAAGGTGACTGTTGTCCCAGTTTTCTAAGGCCACCATAATGAAGTGCCACCATCTGGGTGGCTTATGCAACAAAAAAATGTATTCTCTCATTTTGTTGTGGAGAACAGAAGTCTGAAACTATGGTATCAATGGGGTTGGTTCTTTCTGGAGGCTCTCAGAAGGACCGTCTAATGCCAGTCTCAGCTTCTGCCAGCTATTGCAGTTCCTAGCTTGTAGATACATGACTCCAAACTGCCTCTGCTGCACATGGAATGTGTGTATCTCTCCTCTTCTTGCCATACGGGATTGGGGTCTGCTCTATTCTAGTGTGAACTCATCTTAACTAAATGGGTAACATCAGCAATAACCCTATTTCCAAATAAGGGTGCATTCTGAGGGATCAAGGGTTAAGACTTCAGCATATCTTTCTTGGAGTACGCAATTCAACCCATAACAGGGGCACAAGCCCCTCGTCCCCCACACGTTTTGTGCTCCAGTCCCCCTCCCCAGATCCCCCAGTTCTGTCCTTTCTGGTGCCAATTCGAGTTGCAAGCCCTCTTCTCCCGAGGACGCACCCATTCCATTTGAAAGTGCCCCATCTGGGATATAAATTGATAATTACACGATGAAAAACAAAACAGAGGTTGCTCAAAAAATTAAAAATTGTGCTGCAATATGATCCAGCAGTTCCGCTTCTGTGAATGTATCTGAAGGAAATGAAATCAGTACCTCAAAGAGATACATGCGCTCCCATGTTCACTGCTACAGTATTCACAGTAGTCGAGACATGAAAAACACCTAACAGTCTATGGGTGGAAAAACAGATAAAGGAAATGTGGTATGCAACTTAATGTCAAAAAAGCAGGAGTTCCCTTTGTGGCTCAGTGGTTAACGAATCCGACTAGGAACCATGAGGTTGTGGGTTCGATCCCTGGCCTCGCTCAGTGGGTTAAGGATCCAGCGTTGTCGTGAGCTGTGGTGTAGGTTGCAGACGCGGCTCGGATCCCGCGTTGCTGTGGCTGTGGCGAAGGCCGGCGGCTACAGCTCCTGTTAGACCCCTAGCCTGGGAACCTCCGTATGCCGCGCATGCGGCTCTACATAAAAAAAGGCAAAAAGACAGAAAAAAAGCAAATAATTTAAAAATGAGCATAGTAAATGCAAACTGTTGCCTTTGGAGTGTATAAGCAGTGAGATCCTGCTGTATTGCACTGGGAACTATATCTAGTCACTTACGATGGAGCATGAAAATGTGAGAAAAAGAACGTATATATGTATGTGTGACAAGGTTACCTTTCTATACAGTAGAAAATTGACAGAACACTGTAAACCAGTTGTAAGTGAAAAAATAAAAGTAAATATAGAATAAAAAAATTTAAAAATTAAAATGAGCATAGGGTCTGAGTAGATATTTTTCCAAAGAAAACATAGAGATGACCAACAGAAACGTGAAAAGATGCTCAGTATCACTAATTATTAGGTAAATACAAATCAAAACCACAATGAGATATCACCTCACCCCTATCAGAATTTCCAAAGCAATCCTGAGGGGGGAAAAAAAAGCAAGCAGGAGGTAAAACTCCCCCAGACTTCAAACAATACTGCAGAGCTACAGTAATCAAGACAGTGTGGTCCTGGTACCAGAATAGACATACAGATGAATGGAACAGAACAGGGAACCCAGAAATAAACTGAGACACCTACAGTCTATTAACCTTCGATGAAGGAGGCAAGAGTATAAAATGGGAAAAAAACGATCTCTACAACAACTGGTCCTGGGAAAACTGGACAGCTGCATGTAAATCAATATTCGGCCTCACACCATGCACAACATGCATGCACAAAAATAAACTCAAACTGGTTTAAAGATTTAAATATAAGAGGAAACACCATAAAACTCCTAGAAGAGAACATAGGCAAAACATTTTCTGACATCAGCAATAGAAACGTTTTCTTAGGTTAGTTTCCCAAATCAATAGAAATAAAAACAAAAATAAACCTATGGGACCTAATCAAACTTACAAGCTTTGGAGATCCTTTCACAGCTCATTGGCTAGCAAACACGACCAGGATCCATGAGGATGCTGGTTTTACCCCTGGCCTTGCTCAGTGGGTTAAGGATCCAGTGTTGCTGTGAGCTGTGGGGTAGGGTGAAGACAACGGCTCAGATCCTGCGTTGCGATGACTGGCGTGGGCCAGCTGCTCTAGCCCCGATTTGACCCCTAGCCAGGGAACTTCCGTATGCCACTGGTGAGGCCCTAAAAGGTAAATAAATAAATACTAATTAAACTTACAAGATTTGCACAGCAAAGGAAACCATAAAAAAAGGGACAACATATGAAATGGCAGAAAATAGTTTCAAATAATGCGACTGACAAGGGCTTAATCTCCAAAATATAGAAACAACTCATACAATTCAACATCAAAAAACAAACAAACAACCCAACTGAAAAATGGTCAGAAGATCTGACTAGACATCTCTCAAAAGAATACATATGGATGGCCAACAGGCTTATGGAAAATGCTCAACATCACTAATTATCAGAGAAATGCTAATCAGTACTACAATTAGGTATCGCTTCATATCAGCCAGACTGGCCGTCATTAGTAAGTTTACAAATAACAAATGCTGGAGAGGACTTGGAGAAAAGGGAACACTCTTACACTGTTGGTAGGAATGTAAATTAGTACAACTAGTATTGAAAGCAGAATGGAGGTACTTTGGAAAACTAAATAGAGAACTACCATATGACCCAGAAATTCCACTCCTGGACATATATCCAGACAAAAATTTCATTCAAAAGGATACATGCAGGAGTTCCCGTCATGGCTCAGTGGTTAACGAACCCGACTAGGAACCATGAGGTTGTGGGTTCGATTCCTGGCCTTGCTCAGTGGGCTAAGGATCCGGCGTTGCCGTGAGCTGTGGTGTAGGTTGCAGATGCGGCTCGGATCCCACGTTGCTGTGGCTGTGGCGAAGGCCGGCGGCTACAGCTCCTGTTAGACCCCTAGCCTGGGAACCTCCACATGCCACGGGTGTGGCCCTAGAAAAGACAAAAAGACAAAAAAAAAAAAAAGAATATCCTAAGCCCAGGAGTTTCTACTGTGGCCCAGAGAGTTAACGATCTGGCTCGTCTCTGTGGTGTCTCCAGCTCAGTGGCCTGGGAACTTCCCTGTGCCCTGGGTGCTTCTCACTATGCAAATGAAGGATCAGCATCTTCACCTTTCTCTCCACCTCTACGCTCCGCTTCCTCACAAAAGGAGATTTAATTTGGTTGGATAAGTCTATGAGACAATTTATTCCCAGGGTATCATTGAAAACAGTAAGGCAATCAGCCTATATAGTGAAATAGCTGGGCATAGTCGGGAAAAGAGAGAGTCAAATATTGTCCAAGCCATTGTCACCCAAGGGGGACTGTGGCATGCACTTGATGTCCTCTGAGGAGCATGCTCAGAGGCTTCCCCTGTAGGGCTGGGGAAAGAAGTGGAGGTAGCAGACATCATGAAAATAAACCAGTCAGTCTCTAAGGCAAATAAACGATAACAAACCCCTGGGATGGGGAATAGGGACAGAGTACTTAGAGTTGCTACCATGCATTATATAAAATGTGCAGTTTCCAAAAAAAAAGTGCAAAGAAACAGGAAGCATGACCCATGCACTGAAGAAAAAGCATGCCACAGAAACTGCCTATATGAACGATGTTAGTCAGTTTCACCAGAGAAGCATAAACAACGTTTTATATATATATAAATCTCTGTATATATATATATATATATTTAAATCTTTAATATAAATCTCTGTATATATATATATAAATCTTTAATATAAATCTATATATATATACAGAGATTTATATTAAAGATTTAACTCTGAGTTCCCATTGTGGCTCCGTGAGTTATGAAATAGACTAGTATCTGTAAGGATGGAGATTCAATCCCTGGCATCCCTCAGAGGGTTAAGGATCTGGTGCTGCCATGAGCTAGAGTGTAGGTCGCAGAGGTGGCTCCAATCCCATGTTGCTGTGGCTGCAGCTGCACGTGTGACTCAACCCCTAGCCAGGGGACGTCCACATGCTGCAGGTGAGGCCCCAAAAAGCAAAGAAAAAAGGGAAAGGAAAGGAGAGGAGAGGGAAGGGAAGGGAAGGGAAGGGAAGGGAAGGAAGAAAGGGAGGGAGGGAGGGAGGGAGGAAGGAAAGAGAAAGAAAAGAAAGAAAGAAAGAAAGGGAAGGAAGGGAAGGAAAGGAGGAAGGAAGGAAGGAAGGAAGGAAGAAAGGAAGAAAGAAAGAAAGAAAGAAAGAAAGAAAGAAAGAAAGAAAGAAAGAAAGAAAGAAAGAGAAGGAAGGAAGGAAAGGAAGGAAGGAAGGAAGGAAGGAAGGAAGGAAGAAAGAAAGAAAGAAAGAAAGAAAGGAAGGAAGGAAGGAAGGAAGGAAGAAAGAAGGAAAGAAATTGACCTATGTGATTGTAGAGGTTTGGCAAGTCCAAAATCTGCAGAGTAGGCCACCAGATGGAGGCCCAGGGTATAGTTGCAGTTCAAGTCCAAGGTCATGCTGGCAGAATTCCCACATCTTCTGGGAGGTTTGTCTGTTGGTTTATTAAGGTCTTCAGCTGATTGCAGGAGACTCATCTGCGTTGTGGTCAGTAATCCACTTTACTCAGTCTGAAAGAGGGCAGGCACTCTGGGCCCTCCAAGGTACAAAATCCTTTCCGTGTCTCCCGTTTCTTGTTTGTAGGGAAAAGGCTTCGGCCTCCTAGACCTTGCCTGAGTTCTCAGAGGCAGATTAGTTACTAATTAGGGAGGGGAGGAAATGCAGAAAGAAAGGAGGAGCAGTCAAGAAACAACAGTGCAGCAATAAAACAGGATCCTGTGTTCCTTCTCAAGGGATATGCATATCAATATATCTTTGAGCTCTTCTTTGAGAACTAAGACCCCCACCCAGGTGGAGGACTGTAACTTCAGGCTTAGCACAAGATTCCTGGAACACCGCTCTATTATCTCATCACCGACCAATCAGAAGAAAGTCACACAACCTGCAGCCCTTGTCCCAAATTTAGCCTTAAAAACTCTTCCCTGAAAGCCATCAGGGAGTTTGGGCTGTTCGAGCATGAGCTTCCCATTCTCCTTGCTTGGCCCTGCAATAAACCTTTCTCTGTTCCAAACTCTTATGTTTCGATTTGACCTCACTGTGCGTTGGTCACAGGAACTCCGACAAAGTATCTACTACTATAAGTCTCAATCTTACCTTAAAAAAATAAACTTCGTAAAAACACCTAGAATGTTTGACCAAATAGCTGGGCACCATGGTGTAGCAAAGATGACACAAAAAAAATAAGCATTATATTTCTATCCCTTGTCAACTTGGCATCCATGCACATCTCCTTAAACCATACTAAATTTCCATAAAGACAATAACAAGGTCAGACTCCCACCTGACATGATCCAATTATCTTAAAATGCAACCAAAATCACCTTAAGCCATTCTCCAGAAGAAGGTGCAAAGTCCTTGGGTCATGTTTACTCTTGTCCTTGATATTCCATAGCTTAAATACTATGATGTAATAATAATATTTAATTACTATTGTATAAATACGATATAGCTTATCTTATATGATAAGAGTATACTAAAGATAAGGAAAGAAACTATTGCTGAAACTCAAGCTGTGTTCAACCAGAGTCAAATAGAAACAGTTTTGGGTGAAGCAGAGAAGTGTAGCTTCTATTGCTTTGGCAGAGGAGGCAAAAGAGGCCCCAGCAGGCTAACGCGCTCAAGACTGTACTCTCCCTTGAAAGAGAACAGGAAGGGGTCTTATAGTTTAGGAGTGGAAATAGGGCCACAGAGGAGTTCCCATCATGGCTCAGTGGGTTAAGAGCCCAACATAGCGTCCATGAGGATACAGTTTGATCCCTGGACTTGCTCGGTGGGTTAAGGACCTGGCATTGCTTCAAGTTGTGGCATAAGTCACATATGTGCCTTCGATCAGGTGTTGACGTGCCTGCATTAGAGGCTGGAAGCTGTAGCTCAACCCTGGCCTGGAATCTTCCATGTGCCACGGGTGCTGCCATAAAAAGGGGAGGTGGGGCAGGAAATGGGAGGGTATGGGAGTTTGGGGTTAACTACTGCCTCGGGGATGGAAAAGCAAAGAGATCCAGCTGTGTAGCACTGGGAACTCTGTCTAATCACATGTAACGAATCCATATATGTACATGTAACCCGGTCACCACGCGGTGCAGTTGGAAAATTTGACAGAAATCTGTAAACCAGCTATAATGGAAAAATAAAAAATATAAATAAAGAAAGAAAAATAAATAAATAAAATATGGCGCAAGCTATCTATCTAGAAAACAAAAACACAGACGTGGAGGGCAGATGTGTGTTTGCTAGCGCGGAGGAAGGGGTGCTGTGTGACGTAGAGGGGGATTTTGGCCTCGGGTGATGGGGTCCTGCTGTACAGCACAGGGAGCTGTATTCGGTCTCTGGTGTAAGAATCTGATGGAAAATGAAAAAATGGGTTCGTATGGGTGTTTGGGTCACTTTGCTGGACAGCAGAAATTGAAGGAATGTTGCTCACTAGTGGCTTCAGTGCATATAATTTAAAAAAATAAAATTAATATAACTACCCCCTCCTTGATTTGATCAAGATTAACATCCTGTGTCTTTCTCCACCTCTTTACTTTTAACTTATCAGAGTCTTTATATTTATTTTTTTTTCTCTTAATGGATTTTATTTCAATTATAGGTGTACATAAATCAGAGAGTCTTTATATTTAAAGGAGTTTCTTGTAAGTGCGTATTTGGGGTTTGTGGTTTTCTTTTTTTTTTTTTTTAAGGCTGCACCTGCGGCATGTGGAAGTTCCCAGGCTGGGGTCAGAGCCGCAGCTGAGGTCTACACTGTAGCCACAGTAACAGCGGACCCAAGCCACATCTGTGACCTATGCCACAGCTTGTGGCAACACTGGATCCTTAACCCACTGAGCAAGGCTAGGGATCAAACCTCACAGACACTGTGTTGGATTCTTAACCCACTGAGCCACAGTGGGAATTCTGGGTCTAGTTTCCTTTTTTAATCCAAAAGACAATTTTGTATTTTAACTGGTATTCTAAGATCATTCACAATTCAAAGTAATATTGACATATTTGAATTAATATCAACCATGCAAACATGTTTGTAACATTTTTTGAGATTTTGCTGTTGTTGTTGTTGTTCTTTTTTTATTTTATTTATTTTATTTTTTTTAATTTTTATTTTTATTTTTCCATTATACCCAGCTGCACAGCGTGGTGACAGGGTTACACATACGTATATGGATTCATCACAAGTGGTTAGACATAGTTCCCAGTGCTATACAGTAGGATCTCCTCACTTTTCCAGCCCAGAGGCAACAGTCTACAACTATTAACCCCAGACCCCCTACCATCCCACTCCCTCCCCCACCCTCTTGGCAACCACAAGTCTGTTCTCCAAGTCCTTGATTTTCTTTTCCGCATAAAGTTTCATTTGTTTAGGGCCATACCTGCGGCATATGGAAATTCCCTGCGGCATATGGAGCTGCAGCTGCTGGCCTATGCCACAGCCACAGCAATGCTGGATCCTTAACCCACTGAGCAAGGCCAGGGATTGAACCCACATCCTCATGGATACTAGTTGGGTTCTTAACCCATTGAGCCACGACAGGAACCTCAGTAACATTTTTCTATTCGTTACCATAGGTTTCTTAACTTCCTTCTCTAGTTTAAATGGAACATTTGAAATAATTCTATTTTCATTTCTATTTTCTTAAAACAGTAGTTTTTGATGTACAGCTTACAACATATATTTTTAACAAATTTAAATCCACCTTCAAATGACACTATTCCACTTTATGCATAGTGCAGGAACATGGAGAATAGAATTATCCATAGGCTTAATCATCCACTATATTGTCACTATTTTATTATTCTAAACAAACTGTTATCTTTAGATAAATTATAAGAAAAGATTTATTGTAAATTTCTCCTACAGTGCGGTTTTGTTTTTTTGTTGTTTTTTTTATGGCCATACCCACAGCATATGGAGGTTCCCAGGCTAGGGGTCCAGTCAGAGCTACAGCTACCAGCCTACACCACAGCCACAGCAACGCAGGTTCTGAGCTGTGTCTGCGACCTACACAGCAGCTTAAGGCAATGCCAGATCCTTAACTGACTGAGCAAGGCCAGGGATCAAACCCGCCACCTCATGGTTCCTAGTCGGATTCGTTTCAGCTGCGCCACGATGGGAACTCCTCCTACAGTGTTCTTTTCTTCATTACACTTTATCATTTTTTCTACCTCCAGAAAATATTCATTTTTTACTTGCCTGAGAAAGTCTTAATCTACCCTTCACCTCTGAAAAATAATTTTGTTGATACAGAATTCTAAGATTTTTTCTTTCAACACTTTAAATATTTCACTCCACTCTCTACTTGCTTGCATGATTTTGATGAGAAGTCTGTTTAATTCTTAACCTTGTTCCTGTACAGACCAGGTAGGCCGCTTTGGCTTTTGTCTTTTTTCCTGACTTCTTTCAAGATTTTCTCCTATTTGATTTTATGCAACTGAATATGATGCCCGACTGTAGTTATTTTTGGTAACTATTCTATTTGGTGTTCTCTGATTCTCGGAATTGTGATTTAATTTCTGCCATTAATTTTGTAAAGCTCTTGGTCATTATTACTTCAAATACTTATTTCGCTCCAGTCTGTTTCTTCTCTTCTGTTTCTTCTGCTATCACAATTATGCATACGTTAAATGCTTTGAAATTGTCCTACAATTCCTTGTATTGTGGATGTTTTTCTTTTTTCTCGTTACCTTTCAACTTAGGAAGTGCCTATTGACCTATCTTCAAGATTACATTTCCTCAGCCCTGTCAAGACTACTGATGAGCTGTTCTTCTTTTGTATTACATCATTTCCTTTTTTATTCTTTGTTAATTTTTCTGTTACATCTAGCCTTTCTTTTTCATTCTTCTTTCTCTCTTTCTTCTATATTATCCACCTATTCTTACATGATGTCTGCCTTTTGCACTAGAGCCCTTAACATGTTAATAATATTTATGTATTTATGCATTTATTTTTACAGTTGCACCTGCAGCATAGGGAAGTTCCCAGTCTCCCAGAATCAATACATTCCTAAGAATTTTATTAGTGTATCCATTTGTTTTTGAAAATGTTAGCCTTCTTCTAAATCAAAATGTAATTTTTGGAAGAACAAACCTCTGATGTGCATTTTTTTTCCAACATCACCAAGCAATTAACTAAATTCTGACACTATCCACCTAAAGACAGCATCAGATCCCAATTAGTATCCATGAGGATGCAGATTTGATCCCTGGCCTTGCTCAGTGGGTTAAGGATCCGGCATTGCCATGAGCTGTGGTGTAGGTTGCAGACGCGGCTTGGATCCCGCGTTGCTGTGGCTGTGGCGAAGGCCGGCGGCTACAGCTCCTCTTAGACCCCTAGCCTTGGAACCTGCTTATGCAGTAGATGCAGCCCTAAAAAGACAAAAATAAAAAACAAATAAGTTTTTTGAGACAGAGGACTGTACATGAAATAATGTATTATGGACAGTTTACACAATCCAGATACAGGGATCATGTGAGCCCTTACAAGATCAAGAAGTTAGATTTTTTTGTTTGTTTTATTTTGGTTGTGTTATACAATAGCTGATGTGGGATTCCCGAGACCAGGGACTGAACCCAGGTCCCGGTGGTGAAAGGACCGAATCCTAAACTCTAGACCACCAGGGAACTCTAAAGAAGGTAGGTTACATTTTAAGGACTTGTCTTGATGCTAGGAGAATGCTAAGATTGAGCAGCTATTTCTGCCAATCGGGGAGATGTGTTTGATATAAAACTCAGATACACAGTGCACTGTAGAGGGGAGAGAGAAAGTCAGAGGAAAGAAAATATTTTCATGTTTACATTTTGTTTTGCCATAAAATATGAATTTTACTTCACAGTGTATTAACTATGTCCCCATGTGATTTGTGGAAATGACAGCCTTAGCAGCACAGACCAGACTAAAGCCACTTACCATCCACAATACACAGATTAAAGCCTAAAGACCACTTGTTAAAAGGGGGCATTTATGAGGCAATTGCAGAAAGTTACTTTGGCCTAATAGATAAAACCAAGAAATTATATCGGCACTGTGCTTATGTTCCCAAGACCCTATTTTTCAGACATGCACTATGAAAATAGAAAGAGAAAACCAAAGCCTCTCTAACCTCCCTGACAATGTCCATGGCTACTCTTTTTTTTCCTATTGTTCAAAAGAAATGGGCCCCAAATGGAGTCACTTTTGCTAAGCCCACCTCATCAAACCATGGCTTAATATCTCATCTGCTTGCAATTTCAGCCATTCTCAGGAATGTGATCTTAACCAGTCAGTTTGGAATTTTCTGGTCAGCATCAGTGAAGCAATAGGCTGTATAGACAGACCCTTTCTATCTCTGAAAGGAAGATGAGGTAATCTGCTTTTTCCTTATCCCTTCCCCTTCTGCTTATAAAAGCCTTCTACCTTGTATGGCTTCTTTGTGCACCTTTCTTTCTCTTTCTTCTTTTGTTTCTTTTTCTTTCCTTCTTTTCCTTTCTTTCCTTCCTTCCTTCCTTCCTTCCTTCTTTTTCTCTTTCTTTTACTTCCTTCCTTCCTTCCTCCCTTTCTTTCTTTCTTTTCTCTTTCTTTTCCTTCCTTTCTTTTCTTTCTTTCTTTCTTTCTTCCCTTCCTTCTTTCTTTCTCTGCCTTCTCTCCATTTATTTCATTGAAGTATAGCTGATTTACAATAGTGTGTTAGTTTCTGCTGTACAACCACGTGATTCAACTATACGTATATATAATAGTTTGAGGACTTTCCATTGTGGTAGTGAACCCAACTCGTACCCGTGAGGACGCAGGTTCAATCCCTGGCCTTGCTCAGTAGCTTAGGGATCCAGCACTGCCGTGAGGAGTAGATCACAGATGTGGATTTCAACCTGCATTGCTGGGGCTGTTGCGTAGGCCACCAGCTATAGCTCCAATTCCACCCCTAGCCTGACAGCTTCCAAATGCCCTGGTGTGGCCCTAAAAACACAAAAAATAGTTTGCATCTGCTAATCCCAAACTCCTGACCCATCCTCCCTACTACTCCTCTCCCCACTGGCAACCACAAGTCTGTTCTGTGTCTGTAAGTCTGTTTCTGTTTCAGAGATGAGTCCATTTGTGTCATAGTTTAGACTCCATACATAAGCAGTTCCATATGGCATTTGTCTTTTTCTATCTGACTTACTTCAGTTATTATGACAATCTCTAGGTCCATCCAGGTTGCTACAGATGGCATTATTTCATTCTTTTTTATGGCTGAGTAATATGGTAGTGTGTGTGTGTGTGTGTGTGTGTGTGTGTGTGTGTGTGTGTGTGTGTGTATGGCATATCTTCTTTACCCATTCTTCTTCCAATGGACATTTAGGTTTCCATGTCTTGGCTATCGTGAACAGCATGTCAATGAATTTAGGGGTGCATATATCTTTTTGGATTATAGTTTTGTCTGGATTTCATATCCAGGAGTGGGATTGCTGGATCATATGACAACTCTATTTTTAGTTTTTTGAGGACCCTCCATACTGTTTTCCATAGTGGCTGCACCAATTTACATTCCCAACAACAATATAGGAGGGTTCCCTTTTCTCCACACCCTTTCTGACATTTGCTATTTTGTTTTTTTCTGTGCCCGAGGCATGCAAAAGTTCCCAAGCCAGGGATCAAACCCACACCACAGCACTGGCCCAAGCTGCTGCAGTGACAACGTAACACTCTTTGCCACAAGAGAACTTCCATGGACTTTCTTTTTTTTTCTTTTGATCTTTTTGCATTTTCTAGGGCCACACCCATGGCATATGGAGGTTCCCAGGCTAGGGGTCTAACAGGAGCTGTAGCCGCCGGCCTTCGCCACAGCCACAGCAACGCGGGATCCGAGCCACGTCTGCAACCTACACCACAGCTCACGGCAACGCCGGATCCTTAACCTGCTGAGCAAGGCCAGGGATCGAACCCGCAACCTCATGGTTCCTAGTCGGATTCGTTAACCACTGAGCCATGATGGCAACTCCAAACTTCCATAGACTTTTAACAACAGGCATTCTGACAGGTGTGAGGTGGCACCTCATTTTGATTTTGATTTGCATTTCTCTAATATTAATGAGGTTGGGTATCTTTTCATATGCCTGTTGTCCATCTGTGTGTCTTCGTTGCAGAAATATCTGCTTAGGTCTTTTGCCCATTTTTTTGATTGGATTGTTCATTTTTGTTAAATTGTATGAGCTGCTCGTTTATTGTGAAAATTAATACCTTCTTCATCACATCATTTATAAATATCTTCTCTCAGTCTGCAGGTTGTCTTTTCATTTATGGTTTCCTTTGCTGTGCAAAAGCTTGTAAGTTTGACTAGGTCCTATTTGTTTATTTCTGCTTTTATTCTATTACCTTGGGAGATTGGCCTAAGAAAATATTTGTGCACTTTATGTCAGAGAATGTTTTGTCTATGTTCTCCTCTAGGAATTTTATGGTGTCACATCCTTCTTTTTTTTTTTTTTTTTGCCATGCCTGTAGGATATGGAATTTCCCAGGCCATGGACTGAACCTGCATCCTAACAGCAACCTGAGCTGCAGCAGGGACAACAAGTGGTCCCCAACCCACTGAGGCACAGGGGAACTACAATGGCTTATATTTTAAGTCTTTAAGCTATTTTGAGTTTATTTTTGTGTATTGTTTGAGGGTATGTTCTAACTTCATTGATTCACATATGGTTGTCTAGCTTTCCCAGTAAAACTTGCTAAAGATGCTGTCTTTTCTCTATTGCGTATTCTGGCTTCCTTTGTCAAAAATTACTTGGCAAAAATTACTTGACGGGAATTCCTTTTGTGGCTCGGCAGTAACCAGCCTAACTAGCAGCCATGAGGATGTGGGTTCAATCCCTGGCCCTGCTCAGTGGGATATGGATCTGGCACTGCCATGAGCTGTGATATAGGCCACAGATGCAGCTTGGATCTCACTTTGCTGTGGCTGTGGCTTAGGGTGGTAAGTGTAGCTCTGATTCGACCCCTAGCCTGAAACTTCCATATGCTGTGAGTATGGCCCTAAAAAGCAAGGAAAGGAGTTCCCATCGTGGCTCAATGGTTAACGAATCCGACTAAGAACCATGAGGTTGCGGGTTCGATCCCTGGCCTTGCTCAGTGGGTTAAGGATCCAGCATTGCCATGAGCTGTGGTGTAGGTCGCAGACACGGCTCGGATCCCACATGGCTGTGGCTGTGGCGAAGGCCAGCAGCTACAGCTCCTGTTAGACCCCTAGCCTGGGAACCTCCATATGCCGTGGGTGCGGCTCTAAATAAAGGCAAAAGGACAATAAATAAATAAATAAATAAATAAATAAATAAATAGCAAAGAAAAAAATTACTTGACAAAGGTGTGTGGGTTTATTTCTGGGCTCTCTATTCTGTTCCATTGATCCACATGTCTGTTTTGTGCCAGTACCACACCATTTTGATTACTGTAGCTTTATGATATAGTCTGAAGCCTGAGAGGATTATGTCTTCTGCTATGTTCCTTTTCCTGAAAATTGCTTTGGCAATTCTGGGTCTCTTACAGTTCCATAAAATTTTAAGATTACTCGTTCGAGTTCTGGGAAAAAAATGTCCTCGGTGTTTTGATAGGGATCATTTTAAATCGGTAGATTGCTTTGAGTAGTATGGCCATTTTAACAATATTAATTCTCTGAGAGTTCCCATTGTGGCTCAGCAGTCAGTCCACGAGGATGTAGGTTCAATCCTGGCCTCACTCAGTGGGTTATGGATCTGGCATTGACACAAGCTGCGGTGCAGGTTGCAGAGGTGGCTCAGATCTGGTGTTGCTGTGGCACAGGCCAGCAGCTGCAGCTCTGATTCAGCCCCTGGCTTGGGGACTTCCATATGCCACGGGTGCAGCTCTAAAAAGAAATATCTATATATTAATTCTTCTGATCTTAGAGCTCCTACTTGCTAGATAAAATGCTGCCTGATTTATGAATCATTCGATAAAGTCAGATCTTGAAAATTCACTCAATTGAATTTTGGTTAGTTAACACTATCTGTGGCCTAAAATACCTGGAACCTCCCTCTTCTAGGGCACGTTGTAAGTTACACTCTCCAAGCCTTTGAAGTTAGGCTGAGAGATTGGTTTGGGTAGCTAAAAGGTGAATGAAGTGCAAGTCTTAGGAGCTCAGGATGCATTTGCCACATCCCCTACACCTGTCTGTTCTCAAACTCCAGCGTGCCCCAGAATCACCTAGAGGGCTTGTTAAGCAGTCCTGGGTTCCATCCCCACAGCTGCTGATCCGGTGCCTTGGATGGAGCCTGGGAATGTGGGCTTCTAACAATGTCCAGGTGATGTTTACGTTACTGGTGTGGAGAATATACTTTCGGAACCCTGGTTCTAAAAGAATCTTTTCTGGGGCAGCATCTCTGAGTGGCATCTCCCAAGTGAGATAAGTTTAAGAGGAAGGATGGATGAGGAGCACATGTTTTTTTTTTTTTTTTCTATCCTCATTGCACTGAGATTTTCATGCTCAAAACTGAAAGAGTATGTCTCACAGAGCATAAAATTCTCTGAACCCACAAGTCCTCAAGAGGATTGCACTGTTGTGGTGAGAGAGTAGCCTGTTCAGCTTTGACTGGGTTCCAGGCACACACATCGTCATAGAATTAATGGTGCAGAGCTGCCAAGAGACCCCTGGGCACGTGCTGAGGCATATTCCCCTTGGACCTCTGCTCCCTGGTAATAGGATAGCTGTATTTGACCCCTAGCCTGGGAACTGCCATATGCCCATATATTTTAAGTGTGGTCCTGAAAAGAAAGAAAACAAAAGGGAATTCAAGAATTTCCTAGGATGGCCACCCCTTTCCCCTGTGTCTTCCATGGGCTCTGTCTACTTCTTGAATCTGCTCTGTTAAAACCAAGACAAAGTCTGGAGTTCTCGTCGTGGCTCAGTGGTTAACGAATCCAACTAAGAACCATGAGGTTGTGGGTTCGATCCCTGGCCTTGCTTAGTGGGTTAAGGATCCGGTGTTGCCGTGAGCTGTGGTGTAGGTCGCAGATGCGGCTTGGAGCCCGCATGGCTGTGGCTGTGGCGAAGGCCGGCGGCTACAGCTCCTGTTAGACCCCTAGCCTGGGAACCTCCATATACTGCGGGTGCAGCCCTAGATAAAGGCAAAAAGACAAAAAAAAAAAAAAGCAAAACAAAGTCTAAAATGGAGTCGCTTATGCAAAGGCCCACAGACTTAATTCTTAATGTAATTACAGTTTCAGCCTCTCCCAGGAATGGAACTTTAAACCAGTCAACCAGGAATTACCTGGTCAGCACCAGTGAAATAATGTGCCCGACAGACCCCGTGGCCCCCTAAGGACGGTGATCTTACCACAACCAGCCCAGTTTTTGCTAGTATATCTGCCTTGTTCCTGCTCGCTTCTGCCTATTAAAAGAAAAAAAAAAAAACTTTCACTTTATAAAACAGTTCCTTGGAGCTTCTCTCCATCTGCTAGAAGGAATACTACCCAACTCGTGAATTACTAAATAAAGCTTCTAAGGTCTTAACATTTTTACTCAGTTGAATTTTGCTTGTTATCAGCTCCCAGGATCTGGTTTCCTATTTCCTGGATATCAAATACTATCGGAGCCAACGGAGGGTGGAACGTGTCTGAGACAGGACTTATCAGTGATTTTCCTGATGTCAGAGCCATAAACCTCTGGCCAGCAGATGGCTGCAGGGTGCAGGCAGCTCCAGGAATGGTTCCACCCCTAGTCACGTCATGATAAGGGAGGGCTATAAATCTGACCTGGCTCAATTAGGGTCCAGGCACCTCTGAGCACCCTCTCTGCTACCAGCTCAGTCACCTGGGGTGTTTTCCGCTTCTTATCTCTGAGGTCCCTCCCTCCAGCTGAATGCACACGGCACACCTTCACCACACCTCTTCCACTCCACTTCTTTCACTTTCTCCACTTCTTGTGTTTCCTCTGATCCCTTTCCATGCATGCTTCCAGACCCATCTGCCTTTCTTTCAGACTCTGCCTTTCTGTCACATCCTCTCCGGATGTGCCTTTAAAATGTATATACATTTTTTTTCGGAGTTCCCTTCGTGGCTCAGTGGTTAACGAATCCAGCCAAGAACCGTGAGGTTGCGGGTTTGATCCCTGGCCTTGCGCAGTGGGTTAAGGATCCAGCGTTGCCATGAGTTGTGGTGTAGGCTGCAGACGTGGCTCGGATCCCGCGTTGCTGTGGCTGTGGCGAAGGCAGACGGCTACAGCTCCTGTTAGATCCTAGCCTGGGAACCTCCATATGCCGTGGGTGTGACCCTAGAAAAGGCAAAAAGACAAAAAAAAAGTATATACATTTTTTTAAATAATTCAATTTAGGACAAAAAATGAATAGTATATCCACAATGACAGGTGAATTAAAGGCCTGGCTGCATTTTTTTTTCTTTTTAGGGCCACACTTACAGTATATGGGCATATTACGGCAGTTCCCAGGCTGGGGGGTCAGATTGGAACTACAGCTGCCGACCTAAGCCACAGCCGCAGCAACGAGGCATCTGAGCCCTGTCTGCAACCTACACCGCAGCTCATGGCAACACCGGATCCCTGACCCACGGAGCAAGGCCAGGGATCAAACCCGTATCCTCATGGATAGTAGTGGGGCTTGCTACCGCTCAGCCACAATGGGAACTTCTGTATTTTCTTTTCCCTGAGTTTGTTTTTTGTTGGTGCTGTCACGACATAGCTCCCCTGTCTCTTGTGCTTTTCCTGTTACTGATAAGTCCTTTCTAACTAGGTGGTCGCAGTCCCTCTGCTAAAAGCAACTGTTTGAGAGATAAGCAAGGGCTTGCGATCAGAGGCTTCAGCAGCCCTGCCCAAGATGGAAGCGTGGGTTGGGTAAGATCAGCTGGAAGAAAGCCAAAGGAGAGGAGAGCGGGAATGCACACGCCCGTGCTGGGTGCAGGGGTGGGTGGCCTCCCGACCTCTCTCTCCAAGGAGCAACACTGAGCTTAGAAGAAGGAAGAAGAGGTAACATTCAGCGAGGGCGTCTCCTTCTCTCCTGGACAGCAGCAGCCCCTGAGAGCCTCCTGCCAGGAAAGCCTTCATGCCAAGAGATTCCATTACTCCTTCCCCCAGCCCCGCAGCCCCTGTAAGAATTCCTCCCTCGGAGTTCCCGTCGTGGCTCAGTGGTTAAAGAATCTAAGAACCGTGAGGTTGCGGGTTTGATCCCTGGCTTCGCTCAGTGGGTTAAGGATCCGGCGTTGCCGTGAGCTGTGGTGTAGGTTGCAGACGCGGCTTGGATCCCGCGTTGCTGTGGCTGTGGCGAAGGCCGGCGGCTACAGCTCCTGTTAGACCCCTAGCCTGGGAACCAACATGTGCCGCAGGTGCGGCTCTACATAAAAGGCAAAAAGACAAAAAAAAAAAAAAAAAAAAAAAAAAAAAAAAAAAAAAAAAAAAGAATTCCTCCCTCACCTCTGAAGAAGGCATGACCGAAATTGTCTCCTGTTGGATAAGGGGAGGACCCTGTCCTTGCAACGTTACCGCGGAAATCATAAGGAGAGGCGAAAAGGATGGTGCACAAGGCGTGTGAGATGAAGAAGCAGCTGAGAAAGGGATTTGTCTTCTCTTGCCAAATTCCATGGCCCTGATCTCCGTTCTTTGCCTGAATGGGGAAAAAACTCATTTTGCCACCCACCCTCTCTTCCCAGCTGTGTGGACGAATAAGCTGTTTTATCCCTTCTGTGTTGAGCCCACCACCACCTGCCACAGAGAAGGAGAAACCACTGTCCTGCATCCCAAGTTTCTTGACCACAGCAGACGCCTCACGCCCAAAGCAGAAACCTCCGGCAGCCCTCCGCTGCCTCCGGACTGGGCCGTCATCACCTCTAGACGCGGGGTCCTCGTGCTCTGAGCCCACACACGGCCACCAGCTCACATTCTCCACCCAAACACCTCTGGCAGGTCCCAGCGTCCTCCACTGGCCATATAACCGCAGTTCTTTAGATAATCTCAGAGGCTAGACACCCAAGCCCAGCTCCCCCGTCTTGCAGACTGCAACGGCAGAGCCCAGAGGAGCTCAGCGGCTCCTGCACGTGCACACAGCCCCTCGTGGCAGGGGCAGGTCAATGACGACCCTCTCTGGCCATTGCATTTCAGCCCTGGGTTACATCTGTCCCCGTCCACACTTAGGTGTCCCAGTGTAGACCATTTATGACGTACACTCATAGTGTCTACTGTACCGTTAGGTGTTGAACAGGACAGAGTCAGGGGTGATCCCGGGGGGTGACACTGGGCCTGTCCTACAACACGTCAGAAAAGCCGTGGGGAACTTGGGTGGTGGGATTAATTCACATCTGGCTGGAGAGCTGAGGAGTCAGAAAGCCCTTTGGTCAGAAGTCCGCAATGAATGGGGCCTGAAGCCACGGGCAGAAGTCTAACAGGTGAAGCAGGTGGAAAACCTGTTAAGGGGAGCACGAGTATAAGCAAGTGCGTGGGCAGATGTCTGGTGGACGGTTCTGCATCTCCGGCCCTGAGAACACCAAGATGGGGCAGACCCAGGCCCCGGCTGGAAGAGCTCAGGGCAGACTTCAGAAGAGTGAGGCATGGGGACAGGAGGACCGGGGGGCACTGGGCATGAGGGAACAGGGCTTCCTGCTACAACTATCTAGCCTAAGGCCGGGGGCTGGTTCAAAGCTTCAGAGAGTAGCCTCCCACTCCACTAACCTCCCAGGGCCCTCTCGACTGCATCCTTTTTTTTTTGTCTTTTTGCCTTATCTAGGGCCGCACCCACGGCATATGGAGGTTCCCAGGCTAGGGGTCTAACAGGAGCTGTAGCCACCGGCCTTCGCCGCAGCCACAGCAACATGGGATCCAAGCCGCATCTGCAACCTACACCACAGCTCACGGCAACGCAGGATCCTTATCCCACTGAGCGAGGCCAGGGATCGAACCTGCAACCTCATGGTTCCTAGTCGGATTCATTAACCACTGCGCCACGATGGGAACTCCTGCATCTTTCTTTAATTATCTTTTTTTACTGCCCTGCATCACCTATTACCCATGTGTCACCCCGCATTCCTTACCTGGATGTCCCATGACGGTTATTATATTATCTGGCTTTCCCGACAAGCCTTACCACAGTGTTTTGCACTCTGAACGATCTTGGTAAATATTTCTTTCTTCCTTATTTTTCCTATTTATGGCTGCATCTGCACCATATGGGAGTTCCCAGGCCAGGGGTCCCATCAGAGCTGCAGCTGCCGCCTGTACCACAGCCACGGCAACACCAGATCTGAGCCCCATCTGCAACCTATGCTGCAGCTTGCGACAAGACCGGATCCTTAACCCACGGAGTGAGGCCAGGGATCAAACTCACATCCTCCAGAGGAGGTCAGGTCCTTAACCCGCTGAGCCACTACAGGAAAATATTTTCTAAAATATTTAATAAACCACACACATCCTTTTGCCAGCCCCCGCCCACCCCCCTCCACCCCCTTTCCCTCAGATCAGACTACGTACTATCGGTGTGATCTGGGGCTCAGGAACGGTGGAAGGAAGAAGCCAAAGGGATTTCTCGAGAGGGTAATATGCAACGAGGACGCGGAAGGGAAAGGGACAGGACGGTAGGGAGTGCCATAAGGGGGGGGGGAACCGCTGAGAACAGGGCGCGGAACATCAGGTGTTACATGGAGGCGGCCCCAGCGGACCCCGCCCAGCTTTCACACAGCCGGTGATGCCAAACACACGCAGGGATGCAAAACGGGGTTTGACCCGGGGGCGTGACCCCTGCCCCTTCACCGTGTTCCCAGGCCGCGGTGTCCAGTGTCCAGGAGCTGAACCTCCAGGGTAAATACGGTAGTGCCAAGGTGCTGGCGACCCAGATCGCATTTCGCCGGCTTCCTGGTGGTTGCTGCCCCCTGCAGACAGAGCAGGACCATAACAGCCCAAGAAGCCCATTTCCCCTCCCCACGCGAGGCAGGGAGGGGAAACCCAGCCCTCTGCGGGTTCTTCATAAAAGGCTTCCTTGTCTAGCACAGGATGAGACCAGGCAGCCTTTCGTGAACGTCATCGCATCCTTAAGCTTCAGAGAACTGCTAACACGGATCATTGTGGCTATTATCCATTGACTGGGCAAAGTACGTCTGACCATGCGAAGCCCACTTAGACTTTCTCATTTTACAGGTCATAAAATTGAAACAGAGAAAGCTGAGAGCTCGTCGCTGGAGACACAGAGATCCTAGGACTGTGGATACAGATGCTGATCCCTAACTGCAGTAGGAATAGAGTGCAGATCTTACAGTGCGGTTGTGTCCTGATAAACCCATCACCCAAAAAATGCACTTAATACACCTAATCTACTGAACATCATAGCTTAGCATCAACTACATTAAAGGTGCTCAGGACACTCAACGTTAGCCTAAAAGTTGGGCAAAATTACCGAACACAAGGGCTATTTTATAATAAATGTTCAATATCTTGAGTAATTTATGGAATCCTGTACGGAAAGTGAAACACAGAATGGGTCGTACGAGTATTGAATGGTGGCAAGTCTGTTTATTCCTGTGATTGCAGAGCTGACTGGGAGCTGCAGCCTGCTGCCCCTACCCAGCGTCGTAGCACACATCTCACTAGCCTGGGAAAAGATCGCAATTCAAAATTTGAGGTATGGTTTCTGCCGGGTGTGTATTGCTTTCACGCCACTGTGGAATCAAAAAATCGTGAAGTCAAACTGTTGTAGGTCGGAGACCACCTATAACCTGTTATACAGATTTGGGTTGTGGGGGAGGAGGGAGACACAAAAGAACGTTTTCTGAGCATCTGTCAGGTGCTGTGCATGTGCCGTCATTACCGCTATGATGTGTAACAGGGTACGGTACGAAAACATGGTACGGTACAAAAAAAAAAAAGCCATATCCCCCATAATTTGACCATCTCTTGCTTATTTTAAAATTCCTTGAAGAGATCTCTTGTGGCGCAGCAGATTAAGGACCCAGTGATGTCACTGCAACAGGGGGTTGCTG
This sequence comes from Catagonus wagneri, assembly GCA_004024745.2. Taxonomy (NCBI): domain Eukaryota; kingdom Metazoa; phylum Chordata; class Mammalia; order Artiodactyla; family Tayassuidae; genus Catagonus; species Catagonus wagneri. The sequence goes on along the minus strand of PVHT021183702.1, from coordinate 1,741,895 downwards.
CCATGATACAGGCCCAATGCCAGCGTGACCGTGGCCTGGGAACTTCCACATACCACAGGCGTGGCCAAGAGCAACAAAAGAATTCCTTGATTATCTTGGTAAACACCAGCTCCACTTTCCAGTAAAACTGCCTAAGGGTTGACCACACCTGTTCTTTTTCTTATCTCTGGTTCCTGTGAGCTCCTTCACTCAAGGGCTCAAGAGTCTGTTTTTCACTTTCAGTATCTAGCCCAGCTGCCTCTTACTACCTTCCCCAAGGCTAAAGGCAGACTGACCAGCCCTGCGATGCCTGTATTCTCACCTGTGAAAAAGCACTTGACCTACCTAACTGGTTACTGTGCACATGTCCCCGGCACCTGAGACCCTGGGTGAGTGTAATCCGCTATGGTTACCACAGGGCTAACAGGTGCCGGGGCTTTCTTCCACATAAAGTGCCATTAGCCCTAAATCGATAACCTTCCTGTCCTCTCTCCACAACGCCTTATCTGGTAAACGATTTTGCACGGAGAAACTGGGCGGACAACGGGGCACGGCCAGTCCTCCTTTTCTGGGCCTGATTTGCATAAGGAGCCTTACAGGTCCCACACTGCCGGGACCTGGGTAGGGAAATGTGACCCTGGGGAGTCGTCCCAGAAAGCCCGCTTGCCCAAGGACACAGGCCATACGCACAGCGGCTTCTCCGCGGATAAAGGAGATATTTTGCCATCCATCTACCATACCACATCTTACTTATTTCTCAATTAAAAAGCCAGGTCCAGCGCAGTTCCCTCTAGCACAATGGGATCGGTGGCGTCTTGGGAGCACGGGGATGCGGGCTTGATCCCCAGCCCGGCACAGTGGGTCAGGGATCTGGTGTTGCCACAGCTGTGACTTAGGTCACGACCGCTGAAGCTTAGCTCGAACCTGATCCCTGGCCCAGGAGCTCCATATGCCACGAGGAGCCCCCCCCCAAAAAAGCCAGATCAGGAAAAGCAGTCTCATACGCGGACACTCTCATCAAAGGATACGCAGTGGCTCCAAACTGCCCATCAACCATCTGAGGTCACTGGGTCGCACCTGTGCCTCCAAATCCTCGCCTTCACCTTACTTCACGACACCCATTTCCCACCAGTTCCCAGTGGGTCTTCCCAGTTCCTGGCTGTGCTTTCTCCATCTTTTTTTTCTTATTTTTGTCTTTTTGCCTTACCTAGGGCTGCACCTGTGGCATATGGAGGTTGCCAGGCTAGGGGTCTAACAGGAGCTGTAGCCGCCGGCCTTCGCCACAGCCACAGCAACGCGGGATCCAAGCCGCGTCTGCGACCTACACCACAGCTCACGGCAACGCTGGATCCTTAACCCGCTTGAGCGAGGCCAGGGATCGAACCCGCAACCTCATGGTTCCTAATTGGATTCGTTAACCACTGAGCCACGACGGGAACTCCGCTTTCTCCATCCTTTAGCGGACTCCCTCCTTACCTGGCCATAAATGTAGACATACCCCTGTCGAGGCTCGGTCCAAAGCCTTCTCTCTCATCCCTTCCCTGACCTGATGCCATCAGACGTTTCACAGACTGTGGGTTCAAATGTGCTCAGACCGCTCCTGACCCACAAGAGGGCAAGCCCTGACTCGTAAGTCACTTTTTATCTACGTTAAATTTAATTTCAGATACAAAAGAAACAACTCAGAGTGTGTCCTAAAGACTGCAGGCAGCAAAAATGCCATCGGAAATTCAAGTTTACCTGGCCGTCCTACTTATTTCCGAAATCCCCACTCTGCTCCCCCCTGCAGAACCCCCTCCCCGGCTGGCAGGCTCAGGGGAAGCAGGTTGCTGGGCACCACAAAAACACCCTGACCTGCCGCGCACCCGCCCCAGCTCACCTGGGTTCAACCCAACCCATCCTTCGCCTCCCAGGACACCTTCCCTGACGACACCAACAGAACAACACCCCGTTTCCCCCGCCATCCTCACTCCCTTTTCCTCCCCCGCCCCCTGAAAGGGATGATAAACATTACTGTTACATAAACTATTTTATTTAAATAAAATCAAGGGTAGACGCTTCTCCCACATACACACAGGCACATGCATGCACGCACGCACCCACGCCCACACCCTCCCCTTTCTTCCCTCCACCCGTGGCCACATCAAACCTGGCGGTTCTCATCATGACCAGCCCGGCCTCAACCCTGGGACGGACCGGGAGACGCCCTCCATTCGAAGGCCCACTCCTCCCCTAGTTGGTGGCGGCAGCGCACAGGCCTAGGCACAAGCTCTCCTGTCCGGAGTCCAGCTCTCGGCCCTCCTGGGGTAGGACAGGGGACTGGTTCTAACCAAGGCACCCAGGCCCAGGGTGGCTCCCCGCCTTTCCCCCACCCCCCACAGCACGGGGGGTACCGCCAGACACTTGAGAGCTGCTCCCTACGCCGGGCCGTCTCCCTCAGCCCCAGCCGGCCCTTCCCCACGTCAGCGGACCCTCGGCGGCCAAACCTAAGCAACCCCCGAGGGATCCTGGACTAGGTACCGTTCGGTTCGGGGAAGAGTGAGGGAGAGCGATTGAGCACCAAATTCCCTAACTCCGCCCTGCGGGAGGATGCTGAGATCTGGTTCGGCACCCTCTACCCAGAAAAGGTAAACAGAACCTAATTCCGTAGCGGGAACGGCAAGGGCCTCGGCCGTCAGGCCCTCGCTCTAGCTCCACCCTCAACGTGGACCCACCAGCACCTGTGCAACGCTCAGGACCCAGCCCGGCTGGGGAAACACCATGCACACAGAAGCCTGTTCGGCGCTGGTGGTGTCCCCTGTGTTGACAGCGGGATTGGGTTTCGCCTTCCCTGATACCAGTGTCCCTCTGGTCCCGCGCTGAGGCACGCATAGCAGAGTGGCTTAGGTCATGAGAAGGGAGCACTAAAGGGACAGGGGGTGTCTTCCAGAGGCACGCGGTCCCACAGAGCGTCTTATGTGTTACACTCAGGCCGGCGGAACAGAGGACTGGGGTGCTGCGCCCGCCAAGGGGGACTCTGCAGCATCCCTAGGGCCCGCTCGGGACACGGGCGGGTGGGAGGGGCACCTGGTCCATTCACTCAAGCTGCGGGGACAAGGTGCCAGGACCCGGGCCCGGTGCCCACCTTCTCTGACGGCTTCCCTGTGCCTTCTAGACAAATTTCCCTGAGGGGGAAAGACCAGACAGATGAAAGAAGTCAGAGAGAAGACGGCAAAAAGAGTGTCAGAGAGACGGCGAGGAGCCAATAGGGCGGACGGGAGACGTGAGAGCCAAAGACAAGCCTTCTCCAAGGGGTAAGGCAAAGAGAGCTGCCACCTGCGAGGGGCAGGGCAGGGTACAAAAGCCAGGATGGACAGGACAGACTCAGGTAAGACCACCTCTCTGAGGGAAGCAAGGACCCGAGGAGAGGGACTCAGGCGCCTGCGGGGCCCTCAACGGGCCAGTGGTGGTGAAGAGTCGCACCAGCCTCCCCGAGCCCAGGGCTACAGGCTGATGCTGCGCTGGTGGCGGCCCCCGCGGCCCCCGCCCCTGGGACCCAGCTCCTGGCCATCCAGGCTGGTGTGGTCCGAGAGGCCCCGCAGGTGCTCCACGGAGTCACACTTCTGCAGGTCTGAAGCCACGGTGCGCAGGCTCAGCAGGCTCAGCGTGTCCGCGTCGGGGGCGAGGCCGCGCCCCGGGCTGACGCCCGCCTCCAGACCCCCGCCCTCAGCCCCTTCAGTGATCCCGCTGTCCCCGTCCTCACCGCCGTCGGGCCCAGCCTCGGCCCCCACCGGGGAGGAGCGCCGCTGGCCCCGGGGGTGAGGGGACTGGCCCCGGCGCCGGGCGTGGATCTGCTCGCTGATCTGTTCCAGGTTGCGCAGGGCGACGGAGTAGCGGGTCTTGGCCTGGGCCACCTGCTGCTCCAGCTCTGTCACCTTGGCCTTGTGCTCCTGTAGAGAGAGGGACAGGGCAGAGGCAACGCTGAGCAACTCTCTGAGGCCCCCGGGAGCTGCTGAGTCTTGTCGGCGTCGCTTAGCGTTCTGCGCTGCGGCCACCCTCCCAGGCCCCAGCCCTGCTCGCCACCAGACGCCCACCTGCTGCGCTCCACCTACCCAGCCCCTCTGCATCCCCCCTCCTCCTCCCCCTCCCCCTCCTCCTCCTCCTCGGGTCCCCCTTCCTCTACAACCTGCCCTGCTCCCGCCTGACCTTCCGGGCCTTCCTCGCAGGGCTTCATTCCCACGGGCTCTGCCCCTTCTCCCCACCACTCCCTTTCCACGTCTGGCCAACTGCTCTCCCCGTTCTCACTGGTTGCTCCCGACTCTTTCACTTTTCCTCCTTGTTGTCCCCTTCTTTGCCGGCACCCACCGCCTAGCCCCACCTCCCACTCCTGCAGGGTCATTACGAGCACACCGGTGCACCGGGCCACGGTGGCCTGCTGGGTGGCCCAGAGACGCAGACAGATGTCCCCTGGCGCCGGGCCTCCTTTGCCGTGCCTGCCCCTTTCCCCACCGCCCACCCATTCCCCTCCCCCCGGCTCCCACCCGGCTACCTCCAGGATCTGGCTGAACTGGGCTTTGAGCTCAAAGTAGGGGCGGCTCTTGCCGATGGCACGCCGGAGAGTCTTCTGTAGCGCCTGGACCCGGGCCTCAGCCTGCTGGCACAGCCGCGTCACCCGCTGGTGCTCCCGCTCACCACGAAGCCGCTCCTCCTCCGCCTCGTTCACCTGGCCCGGGTGGGGTAGAGGACACACCTCGCTGGCCCTGGCCCCACACCCCTGCCCCACGCTGCCGCTCCGAATGTGACACCGGAGGGAAGGCCCCCATGTCTGCAGAGTCTGACAAGGCTCCTGCGCTCCTGGGACACGAAAGGGAACGGTGAGCCTGTGCACCTGCCCGTGGCTGCCTGCGTCGCCCGCCGCTCAGCTCTGTTGCTGTCAGAAGGCCCTCTGGACCACTCGTGAGCATGGAGGAAACGTCCGTCTGGGAGCACAGTGGCCACGGCCACTGTCTCCAAAGAGGCTTCAGGGCTGGGGGCGGGGAGGGGCCTCACTGTGGGGGGCCACAGCTCTGCCCTGCGTTCTCAGGTTTCCACGCCTGAGCAGGGAGCAGGCAAGGGCTCCCGCCGCCTTCTCTGCGAGGACCAGTGGGCCGATCTCACCCTCCCCTGGGCACATGCACACGAGAACTCCATCACCTTCTGCCACACGCAGCCTCAACCACGCTCCCCCAGGACTGTGCTCTCCTCTGTGTGAGTTCCGGAGTGGGAATGGAAGCCCTGATCTGTGCAAGGCCCCGGGCCTGGGCTCAGGAGCACACAAAGAACCTTGAGACATGAGCACTCGGCAGGAGCTGACGCTGCTACAGACTGTGTGCCCCGCAAATTCTAATGTTGAAATCCTAAGCCCCAAGCGGATGGTACTGGAGGTGGGCTGAGAGTTGATTAGGTTTTGAGGGGGGAGCTCTCATAAATGGAATTAGTTCCTTTATTTTTTTAGGGTCGCACCCACGGCATGTGGAGGTTCCCAGGCTAGGGGTCCAATCGGAGCTACAGCCGCCGGCCTACGCCACAGCCACAGCAATGCCTGATCCGAGCCACGTCTGCGACCTACACCACAGCTCACGGCAACACCGGAGCTTAACCCACTGAGCAAGGCCAGGGATCGAACCTCCAACCTCATGGTTCCTAGTTGGATTCGTTAATCACTGCACCACGACGGGAACTCCTGGAATTAGCTTCCTTTAAAAGGGGACTTGCTATGGCTGCGGTATAGGCTGACAGCCGGGGGAGCTCCGATTCGACCCCTAGCCTGGGAACTTCCATATGCCGAGGGTGAGGCACTGAAAAGCAAAAAAATAAAAAATAAACAAAATTTAAAAATAAATAAAAGGGGTCTTGGAGAGCTCCCTAGCCCCACCAGCCATATGAACACCAGCTGAAAAGACAGCTGGCCCTCTAGGAACCAGGAAGCAGGCCCTCAGCAGACACCAAATCTGCCTAGGCCTTGATGGTAAACTTACTCCTAGCCTCCAGGACTGTGAGAAAGAAACATGCGTTGCTTAAGCCACCCGGTCTATGTTACTTTGTTGTAACTGCCCTAATGGACTAAGACACTTGCCCTTTTACAAGGTGAAGGTGGTAGACTGGAGCTGATGCTACAGATTCCCACCCCCCGCCCCACCGTTCCCATGTATAGCTATAAATGATACTCAGACAAGAAAGGGAGAACAGGAGTTCCCGTCGTGGCTCAGTGGTTAATGAATCCGACTAGGAACCACGAAGTTGCGGGTTCGATCCCTGGCCTTGCTCAGTGGGTTAATGATCTGGCGTTGTCGCGAGCTGTGGTGTAGGTTGCAGACGCGGCTCGGATCCCGCGTGGCTGTGGCTGTGGCGAAGGCCGGCAGCTACAGCTCCTGTTAGACCCCTAGCCTGGGAACCTCCATATGCTGCGGATGCGGCTCTAGATAAAGGCAAAAAGAAAAAAAAAGGGGGGAGAACATCCTGAAAACAAAAGTGAGGGGTCACAGTTAAATGTAACGAAAGAGTGTCGGATACACTGCATTTGGTAGGAATGAGCTATTTGTGCTGGTTCCACACCTAGAGACAACAGTTCAAGAAAAGCTCAAAAGGACGGCAGAAGGAAGTACACATGGGACACGCTGGAGGCCAAATAGGGCAGAGAGCAAGGAACGGGTTTTGCCTGGAACAGAATCAAAGCGGAGGGAAGCCTGGAGCGGAGGAGAGAGAAAAGAGTAAGGAAGGTGAGAGGATAAAGGGGTGGCAAACGAAGTGCTGGGACCAGCAGAGGGGACCCACCTCGGATCCCGTGCCTGGCTCACCTTGCAGGTGGCGTGGTTGAGCATCTCTTGCCACGTGGGGTCGAGCCGGTTCTTGTCCGCCATAACGCCCTGCTCCGCCACAAACACCATCTCCCGGGCAGCGTTGTGCATGCTCACAGCCCGCTCATACCGCAGCGCTGCCTTCTGTGTCTCCTGCTGGGCCTGAGGAGAAAGGGCCATCAGGAGGACGGGGAGGCTCAAAAGGCCCCCTGACTCCCCACGGAGACCCACCCTTGGCAAGGACTAGAGAAGGAGGAAGGCCCGTGACAATGCTGGCTTTACTTCCCAAACTGTGCTGAGGCTACGTAACAATGTTTCCACGTGACTATAAGCTCTTTATAATTATCACATTAAATTACTACATAAAACTGCTATCAGTATTTGCTACTATAGCCTTGAATTCCTAATAGGAAAATAATAAATATATAAAATAAAAATCATACAAACCTCCAAAAAAAAAAAAGAACTATGAAGAATATGCTGCAAAGGTAAGAGCTAAGAGAAGGAATACACGTAGAGATAGAAGGATACTGCCAGTGTGAGCTGAATGTGAACACCAGCACTCTTAAAGGCTGCTGGCCTTTTGCCCTGGAGAGGACCAGAACTAAAAACATCCACACCCTAGGACTTCCCGGCATGGCTCAGTGGTTAACGAATCCGACTAAGAACCATGAGGTTGTGGGTTCGATCCCTGCCCTCGCTCAGCGGGTTAAGGATCCAGCGTTGCCGTGAGCTGTGGTGTAGGTTGCAGACGCGGCTCGGATCCCGCTTGGCTGTGGCTGTGGCGAAGGTCAGCAGCTGTAGCTCCTGTTAGACCCCTAGCCTGGGAACCTCCATGTGCCGCGGGTGCGGCTCCAGATAAAGGCAAAAAGACAAGGAAAAAAAAAAACCACACCCTAATAAAGGACAGTGGCTAGCTGATGGTTGAGACAGGTTACTCTAGTCCAGTGGGTGTGCTGAATGAAATAACCATACAAGTGCCTGGAGATATTCATTACAACCATATTTACCAAAAAAAAAAAAAAAGAAAAGGAAACAAACCTAAGTTTTCAATCACAATGAATTGGTTAAATAAGCAGTAGGACATCCACATGAGGAAATATTAAATAGATCTTAAAAATAACAGCATGGGAGCTCCCTTAGCGGTTCAGCAGTTAATGAACCCGACTAGGAACCATGAGGATGTGGGTGTGATCCCTGGCCTCGCTCAGTGGGTTGAAGATACAGCGTTGCCGGCTGCCGTGAGCAGATGAGACTCGAATCCCATGTTGCTGTGGCTGTGGCTGGCAGCTGTAGCTCCAATGTGACCCCTAGCCTGGGATTTTCCATACGCCGTGAGTGAGGCCCTAAAAAGTAAAAAAGTATAAGTAAATAACAACATGGATGGATATTTATTTATCTATTTTGTCTTTTTGCCTTATCTAGGGCCGCACCCGTGGCATATGGAGGTTCCCAGGCTAGGGGTCTAACAGGAGCTGTAGCCGCCGGCCTTCGCCACAGCCACAGCCATGTGGGATCCGAGCCGCATCTGCAACCTACACCACAGCTCATGGCAAAGCCAGATCCTTAACCCACTGAGCGAGGCCAGGGATCGAACCAGCAACCTCACGGTTCCTAGTCGGATTCGTTAACCACTGAGCCACGACGGGAACTCCCGGATGGATATTTATTGACATGGACTCATGTCCTACTATAAGTAAAATGAAGGAATAAAAGTCGTGTATGTGTAATCCCATTCTGTGAGGATATATACAAAAAAAAAAAATTAAGGAATTAATTGTGCTGTAGTATTAATCACACTTTTTATTTTCCATGTTTCGTGATGCTTTGACATCTTAGAGGCCTTGCTGGCCTTCCTAGGGCTAGCTAATTCCTAGAGATAGTCAACTCTTTGAGCACACCTTTCATATGCAAATTGACAAATCTGAAGCCTCCTTTATCTAACTCTCACACAGTAGACCAACATTTCCCCTGTCCGAAATCACTGAAAGGCCAGGTACCAAAAAATTACAGACTGTCTCTGTAGCCCAGAGCCTACCACAATTATTCAAACTAGTGGACACTACTTTGCTCAAAGCTGCCTACCCTGCCTTATCCAACTGCTTCCCATGAAAACCACAATAAAAGCTCTGGGCCAAGCTTTTCCCTCACATTTTCTGCCTCCTCACCCACTCAGGTGCTTCCTCACATGGCCCTGCATGATGTGGCATGTCTTTTCTCTTAGAAACTGTAAGTAATAGGAGTTCCCGTCGTGGCTCAGTGGTTAATGAATCCAACTGGGAACCATGAGGTTGGAGGTTCGATCCCTGGCCTTGCTCAGTGGGTTAATGATCCGGCGTTGCCGTGAGCTGTGGTGTAGGTTGCAGACGTGGCTCGGATCCCGCGTTGCTGTGGCTGCGGCATGGGCCAGTGGCTACAGCTCCTGTTAGACCCCTAGCCTGGGAACCTCCACATGCCACGGGTGTGGCCCTAAAATGACAAAAGGCAAAAAAAAAAAAGAAAAAGATAGAAACTGTAAGTAATAAACTCTTTTTCAAGGCAGTTGTCTGTATCTGTCACCTTACCATACCTGACTAAAACAAACAAGAGGTACAAAAATCATGAAATAGGGAGTTTTCATTGTGGTGCAGTGGAAACGAACCCGACTAGTATCCATGAGGATGTGGGTTTGAACCCTGGCCTCGCTTGGTGGGTCAGGGATCCGGTGTTGCCATGAGCTGTGTGTAGTTCACAGACAGACAGGCTCGGATCCCGTGCTGCTGTGGCTGTGGTGTAGGCCGGCAGCTGTAGGTAGCTCTGATTTGTCCCCTAGCCTGGGAACTTCCATATGCCACTGTACAGCCCTAAAAAAGAAAAAAAAAATTATGAAACATTTGCATAGTAAGATTTGGGGAGATTCTGGTTCTCTTCTCTTGTTTTATAGTTACAGGTTGCAACTACAGTCTTCTAACGATGAACCTACATTATCTGTGTCAAGGAAAAAAGGAAAAGGGGGAAACGAGTGGAGGGTTAAGCAAAAAGAAGGAAAACATGAACCAAAGGGATTAAGAAGACAGAAAAGAAACTAGAAAAAGTTTTTCGTCTCGTACCCCATACAGATGGAAGGGTACAGAAACAGGCTCTGGGAGTTCCCTTCGTGGCCCAGTGGTTAACGTATCCCACTAAGAACCATGAGGTTGCAGGTTCGATCCCTGGCCTCGCTCAGTGGGTTAAGGATCCGGTGTTGCCGTGAGCTGTGGTGTAGGCTGCAGATGCAGCTCGGATCCCGCGTTGCTGTGGCTGTGGCGAAGGCCGGCGGCTACAGCTCCTGTTAGACCCCTAGCCTGGGAACCTCCACATGCCGTGGGTGTGGCCCTAGATAAGGCAAAAAGACAAAAAAAAAAAGCTTCCAAAAAAGAAACAGGCTCTGCATGCAGCCTACCCTGCCACCCCTGTGTGGGTCAGTGGGCCATACCTCCTTAGCCAGCCGCCGAGCCTCATAGTAGGGCCGGGCCTTCTCGATGCAGCTCCCCAGGTGGGAACCCTGTGTGTTGAGCTTCCTCGCTGACTCCTGCAGGATCCTCCGGTAGGTGGTCCTGGCCTCCTGGCAAAGAGACGGGGTGTGTGCTGAGGCAGGCATGCCTGTGGGTCCCAGGCCCTCCTGGTTCCTCATACGTGCCCTGTCCTGAGCCATCATATGGAAAGATGAGGGAAAACGACAAAAACGCACCAAGGCTGGGAGGGAAAGGAGCAACACTCACATCCAGCTGCAGCTCCACCTGGTTGATCTCCTCGCTGGCCTGGTTCAGGTGCTCCAGCTCCTCCTGCCGGAGAGGGGCAGAGAGAGCAGTGGAAGTCAGTGGCCTCCCGGGGACCAGGCAGGGCGGGAACAAAGCACACAGAGGGAAAGCCCGGCCAGCCAGGGAAGGGAAGAAATGGAGGAGGAGGTCACTGCCAAACGCCTGCTTGCCGGAGACCTGACATATAGCCCCCTGTCCTCCTCACAACTCCATCTCTGCATCGGGCGGTGAAGGTGAGCACGGTGGGGTGCAGCGCATGGAACACGCATTAGCGCACGGGTCAGTGCCGAGCCCGGGCCCTCGCCTCCAGGCTGCAGCCCCCGCACCTCCCTCTCCTCGCACTCCAGCCAGCAGCCTCCTCAGAGCCTGCAGTCTCTTTCTGGGCCACTCCCTCGGCACGCACTTGCTACCCTTATCACAGCTCAGCACCGGGAGGTCTGAGAATTCGGAGCACAAAGAGGTGGCAAGCTCACACCCCAGGAAGTAAGCAACAGGCCTCGGTGGTGGCGTCAGGTGGTGGCGTCAGGAGCCACGCGAGGAGTGAGCAGGGCAGGGGCTGGGGGGCAAATGCACAGCAGGTGCCCCGGGCGGGCAGGTTTGCAGGTGAGAAGCCGGAGAGGCCGAGGCACAGCGGAGCCGGTACTGGGACTTTTCCCGGTGGCAGGGGAAGCCCCTCAGAGGCCGGGCCACCTGTTCCGTGGTTTAGGGGAAGCTTGGAGGGGCCAGGAAGACAAAGTGGAGGTTTGTCTATAGCATTCCAGTGGGGACAGGAGCGGGCGGATCCCGGGGAAACACAAGACGCAGGATCATTAAGGCTTTGTAGACAATTAAGGTCAAGGTTGGGGAAGAATGCATGGTTCAGGAGGACCTCGAGGCCTGCTTGGGCAGTGGTGACAATGACCCCAGGTCCCCGCACAGTAGCTCCTGTGTTACGGCAGGGAGAGCATCAGGACCAAGTTAACAGACACACCGGCTTGAGCCCCTCACTGGCCCCAGGACTGGCAGAAAGACGCAACAGAACCACCCAGGGCATTCAGTGACCTGGCAGAGAGCAGGGAAGCTGCTGGCCTTGAATATCCATTCTCCCCTCCCCTTGGGCAAGTTCCCAGGGCCTAGTGAGCTAACGACACTCCTGAGCAGGAGCGGTGCTGGGAGAGGTGCCTGGTGCTCAGCCATGGGGTCCTCCTCCAGGAGCCCTGCAGCCCCTGCACAGGCCATCGGCAGCCAGCCTGATGTCCGCCAGGGGCCCACGGCCGAGATACAACCTGCACCTGGCACTTAGCGAGGCTGCTGTCACTGCTCCCACATACCTCACTGTGGCCCTTCCAACAACCCAGTGTCTGGGTCCCCTTTAGTCCTTTTCTTTCTTCCTTCCTTCCTTTTTTTTTTTTTTTCCTTGTCTTTTTGCCTTTATCTGGAGCCGCACCTGCGGCATATGGAGGTTCCCAGGCTAGGGGTCTAACAGGAGCTATAGCCGCCAGCCTTCGCCACAGCCACGCGGGATCTGAGCCGCATCTGCAACCTACACCACAGCTCACAGGCAACGCCGGATCCTTAACCCACTGAGCGAGGCCAGGGATCGAACCTGCAACCTCATCGTTCTTAGTCGGATTCGTTAACCACTGAGCCACGAAGGGAACTCCATCTTTTTCTTTTATTTTCTTATTTTGGCCACACCCATGGCATATGGAAGCTCCTGGGGCAGGGATCAAACCCGAGCCCCAGCAGTGACAACATGGAATCCTTAACCCCTAGTCCACCAGGGAACTTAATCCTTTTATTTCTACACCCCAACTCAAGCTCTAAAAGATTGGAGTCAGCAAGTAACAATACAGTAAACCAAGTTATGTGCCCTAATTACAGTAAGAAGTAGAAAACAAAGGAAGAAATTTATAACAAAACCAGGAGCAATCATAGGAAAACATGTAAACTCTGACTCAAAAGCGGGCCACGAATCTGGCTCTGAACTTTTCAGAACAGAGTTGTCTGACATGAATACAACAATGTGAGCCTCATGGAAGTTTCCATTTTCTAGAAGCCATATTTTTTTTAAAAAAAGCAAAACCGGAGAGATGAAATTGTACCAGTACATTTCATTTAACTCCATATATCCAAAATATAATTTCAACCTGTCATCAACATAATTACTACCAATATTTTTACTTTTTTTATTTTTTTAACTACACCTTCGAAATCCATGCCCATGTGACCTTAGGGCACATCTCCCCTTGGACAGTAGCATGTGGTTCCCGCGCTGGTCAGGGCAGAGCTACACGCTGGTGCGTGCGAAGAAATACAACCCAGTGCTCAGGAGGTACCTACAGGCTGCTGTGGAACCACGGCAGCCGGCATGGCTCAGAGGGCCTGCGAGAAGGTAGGGCCCCCCCCGCCGCCCACGACCCAACACAGAGCTCTAAATTCCAGTGCCTTCCTAATAAGGATGTCACCTTCAGCTGAGAAGATCATAGCAAAGGGCCCTCAGAAAAGGCAGGGTGGGAGTTCCCTTCGTGGCCCAGTGGTTAACGAATCTGACTAGGAACCATGAGGTTGCGGGTTCGATCCCTGGCCTTGCTCAGTGGGTTAAGGATCTGGCGTTGCCGTGAGCTGTGGTGTAGGTCGCAGACGCGGCTCGGATCCCGCGTGGCTGTGGCGAAGGCCAGCGGGTACAGCTCCTGTTAGACCCCTAGCCTGGGAACCTCCATATGCCGCGGGTGTGACTCTACATAAAGGCAAAAAGACAAAAAAAAAAAAGGCAGGGTTAGAGGCAACTTCTCCTCCTGTGAGCCCAGCTTTCTCTGGCTGAACTTGGCCCACAGGTGGTTCCTGGACAACCCAAGAGAGGAGGTGACCAGTCCTTCCAAGCAGCTCCCTGAAATATTCTCTTTTCTCAGCACATTCACATTCAATAAATAAGAAACAATGAGGCAAGGAATCAGGGACCCGACCTTTGATCTGGCTTTCCTGCTCCTGGTGACCACCCGCCACCAGGATGTCCTCGGATGAATGTCTCAGAAACGGGAGCACCAGCACCTAGGAAAACCATGGCCCTGGTAAGAAAACACTGATTCTGGGGGAACAAAGGAAGACCCTGAGGGAAAACCAGGGTCCAAGACTGGACTCCACTTGGTTCCAGGGCCCAGAGCGCTCCCAGATCCTGACAAGATCATCAGAGCAGTGAACAGCTCTCTGCAAGTCATCCTCGCCGCAAAGAGAACGTGAAAGCTACTGGCTCAAGGAAGCAGGCATGTCTTTCTTTAGAGCAACACACCCGAGAAGCACCTCCAAGCAAAAAAGCCTTCTGTTGACTCTTGAGATCTGCCCCTCAGGGTCACAACGCTATTTCCTTTTTTTTTTTTTTGTCTTTATCTAGCGCCACATCCGTGGCACATGAAGGTTCCCAGGCTAGGGGTCTAACAGGAGCTGTAGCCACCGGCCTACACCACAGCCGCAGAAACGCGGGATCCGAGCCGTGTCTGTGACCTACACCGTGCCACAGCTCACGGCAACGCCAGATCCTCAACCCACTGAGTGAGGCCAGGGATCGAACCCGCAACCTCATGGTTCCTAGTTGGATTCGTTAACCGCTGAGCCACGACGGGAACTCCCTCACAAAGCTCTGTGGAACAGAACCAAGAGACTGGGGAGCACAGCAGGCTGGAGGGCAAGGTAGGCAAGAAGTGGGAGGCAGGAGGCTGGGCTAAGCAGACCCAGGGCAAAGCAGAGCCGGGAAGCCAACCAGCACCCGGGGCTCTGTTTTGGGCCACTGGCAACACATTCCATTTGTTCTGCTCTACCAAGGACTCTTGGCACCCAGCTGAAGTGGAACTCGAGGAGGATAAAGTCTGAGTCAGCGTGCCTCATCCATCAGTGAGCCTGCAGCCAGCAGGGAGGGTCACCTTCCCGGGGCACACGGGGTGCATTCCCAGGACGCTGGGCCACTGAGTCAAAGGCGCTGGCACTCAGGCTACAGATGCCCCTGCCCAGCTCGTGCAAGCAAGCCATTAAAACAACCAAGCCTGGCATGGAGTGTCACCTTTAAAAACTCTGAATCACGACCTCGTACACCTGAAACTTACGTGCTATTGTAAATCAACCACCCATCAATTAAAAAAAACCGAAACACTCGAGCCTACGGTCAGTTCGCGAAGCCAGGGTGACACACGACCCAAGGACTTAGAAATAAGGTAAACATGACTGCCCTGAGAGAGTTCAACCGACACTCTGGACGAGGCAAAGGTGGCACACGGACTCTGAAGGGTCTAAGCAGGAGGAGGTGAAGAAAGAATGAGCCCATCACAAAGAAGCGTGAGAAAAGGCACAGGAGAGGAGACCCAGGCCCATCCCACTTACCACCCTCCTTCACTCCTTCCTACCGCCGGGACCCCGTCTCTCTCGGCAAGCCAAGGACTAGCACGGAGGCCTCAGACAATGAGGTCAAGACACAGAAACATAGAGTTCCCGTCGTGGCTCAGCGGTTAACGAATCCGACTAGGAACCATGAGGTTGCGGGTTCGATCCCTGGCCTCGCTCAGTGGGTTAAGGATCCAGAGTTGCCGTGAGCTGTGGTATAGGTTGCAGACATGGCTCGGATCCCACGTTGCTGTGGCTGTGGTGTAGGCCGGCGGCTACAGCTCCTGTTAGACCCCTAGCCTGGGAAACTCCATATGCCGCAGGTGAGGCCCAAATAAGGCAAAAAGACAAAAAAAAAAAAAGACACAGAGACATACGGAGGATTTCACTGGCAGTCAGAGCACTCCAGGTAGGCCTGGAGTTGGCCTCCGCCTGGCTTCCCTCCACGTTCCAGAGGGATCCCACCAGACAACAGGGGCACACGCTGCCTGCCTACCAAGAGTCCCCGGTCCCCACGTCAGAGAGAGCCTGGCTCCACCACACCGTTTCTGGGAGTTGCAGAAAA
Source organism: Catagonus wagneri (assembly GCA_004024745.2). NCBI lineage: Eukaryota > Metazoa > Chordata > Mammalia > Artiodactyla > Tayassuidae > Catagonus > Catagonus wagneri. The sequence continues at coordinate 1,726,407 of PVHT021183702.1, read as the reverse complement.
TACCTGACTGGGGTCTCCCTACTTTGGGATACCCCTGGGTCGGTGGGCTCACCCAGGCTGCACGTAAGGACTTCTCGCCCCACCCAGGAGGAGGAATTCACGTCTGGGCACAGCTCAGGAAGGTGTGTTTCCTTTTTTTCAATTTTTTTTTCGTCTGCTTTTTAGGGCTGCACCCGTGGCATATGGAGGCTCCCAGGCTAGGAGTCGAATCAGAACTACAGCTGCCAGCCTACACCACAGCCACAGCAACGCCAGATCCAAGCCACAGTCTGTAATCTACACCACAGCTCACAGCAATGCCAGATCATTAACCCACTGAGCAGGGCCAGGGACCGAACCCACTACCTCTTGGTTCCTAGTCGGATTCGTTAACTGCTGAGCCACGACGGGAACTCCCCAGGAAGGTGTGTTTTTAAAGCTCCCTAGTAGGTTCTGACAGATGTGCGGGTAGAGACCCACTGAATGCACTGATCCATCTAAAGCGCTGAAACATAGGATAACATGATCTTGCACACTGTCAACACTAAACCTCAAAAGACACACACCCCATTGTCTTTCTTATCCAGAGGAGTCCAAACCCAGAAGGTCTGAATGCCACTGGCCTCCCCCATGAAGGGTGCCCCTCACACCAGGCTGCCTTTCCCACACGGCAAGAAGATGCTGAAATCCTGTAGCCCTGGGGGAAATGAATTTAAAATTTTTATTTATTTATTCTTTTTTTTTTGTCTTTTTGCCTTTTTATCTAGAGCCGCACCACGGCATATGGAGGTTCCCAGGCTAGGGGTCTAACAGGAGCTGTAGCCGCCGGCCTTCACCACAGCCACAGCAACGCGGGATCCGAGCCGCGTCTGCGACCTACACCACAGCTCATGGCAACGCCGGATCCTTAACCCACTGAGCAATGCCAGGGATCAAACCTGCAACCTCATGGTTCCTAGTCGGATTCGTTAACCACTGAGCCACAACGGGAACTCCATAAATTTTTATTTATTCTTAATTAAGTATCCACACGCGGCCAGTGGCTACTTTACTGGAGTGCATAGTATGAGAGTTGCCTTTTCATATTACCGCCCCTGCCTGTGTGCACACTGGAAAAATACACAGTAGCAAGAGACTGAGAAAAGAAACAGCGGTGGATTCTCCTCTGGAGTAGGGGTGTAGGAAGGACATTAGCAAGGCCCCCCTCCTGGACAAACGGACAGGGGTCTCTTTCCCAGAGCGTGACCTACAAACTTTCATCAGAGACAGGCAAAAAAGTCTGAGCAAGAAAAGAATCCAAGGACTGTGTCAGAACAGAGCTGGAAGGAGTCGTGCCCATCAGAGAGACCAACCCTTTCATTCACAGATGAAAAAAACTTGAGGCTTGGAAAGACGACACAGCTCACATGAAAATCACAAATCATCACGCTAGAGGCTGCCTGAATCTCGGTCCACGGCTTTTTTTCACTACGATTTGTTTCTTCAGTGGAGGACAAATCTGTATAGAACTCGCAGGAAAAATTTAACTGTTTTTCAATGCGATGCCCAGGAAACACAGCAGAAAGAAATTACTGACTCACGGCAGTAAACAAATGGCTCACCACCGCTCTACTATGGACACGGTTTCCCCACACGCATGCAGGGAAGCCCCACAAAGAGAGAACAGGAAGGATGCTAGGACCAGCTTTGATTTCTTCTTGACTCACTGAAGCAATCTAATAAAGATCTGTTGACAGCCCAGCCCAGGAATGAGAGCTCCGGGATGCCCTTACTCACCTGCGGAGCTGCGACTCACCCCCAAGTCACAATCTTAAGAGATGCCACCATACCCAACACTGGACTCGGGCCCCAAACACAAAGGAGCATCCTGGCCCTCGCCTGCCCAAACAGCTTCTTCCAGGAAGCCCTTTCCTGACACTGCAATCCAGCCTCAGCTGGCCATGGACCTACTCCACACGGTGCCCGTCCTCCTCATCCGCTGCTCCAAGTTCTGATTCACAAAGTTCCACCCCTCTGTCAACTAGCCTGTAAATGCTCCAAGGCAATAAGTCAGCTCTTCCGTGCACCTGATAAAACCCAGCATCCTCTGAGCCAGAAATCTGTATTAAGGACTGACCACAAGTGATATAAACCTCTGAACGTGGCAGATATTCCTACAGGTCTAAGCCAGATGCCACTTTGTTTATCTGTGTCTTTTTGCCTTTTATCTAGAGCCACACCTGTGGCATGTGGAGGTTCCCAGGCTAGGGGTCTAACAGGAGCTGTAGCTGCTGGCCTTCGCCACAGCCACAGCCATGTGAGATCCGAGCCGCGTCTGCAACCTACCCCACAGCTCACGGCAACGCCGGATCCTTAACCCACTGAGCAGGACCAGGGATCGAACCCGCAACCTCGTGGTTCTTAGTCGGATTCGTTAACCACTGAGCCACGAAGGGAACTCCCCCAGATGCCACTTTTACAAGACACGAAGGGTCTCACCCATCACAAATGTGAACAACCCTGGGAGGCAATGATGAGAAAGTGAGAGATCGGAAAGCCTCCCGATCTCAAAGTCCTCTCCTCTCACATCCCACTCATGCTGCATCTCCATTTCCTTTGCTTATTTGGAAAAGAAACAATACTTCTACTCTCTTCTGAGCTAAAGTGTGTTTCCTGCACCTGCTGCCAATGTGTCACTTCATTAGTGACACCTTCAGCAACACAACCAAGGCACTCAGGCTAGGCCCCTCTCTATACTCCCACTACACATCATTCTTTGAGCATTCGTCACACTATATTGCAATAACCGTTAACAAACTTTTATTCCTTCCCTGCCCCAGTGCATTGGGAAAAGCTGTCAGATAAGTGACAGCTCTTATCTGACAGCTCCTCAGAAAAGCTGGAATCTAAACTCCCTATCGCTCCTCTAGCTCAATCCTCTCACCTGTATCCTAGGATCCAGTTCTTCTTCTTCTTTTGGGGACAATTTGGCTTCACTGCTGTTACTGCCACCTCCTCCGGGCTCCTCAGCAGCTGGGCTCCGAGGGACTTCATCCTCTACCACCTCAGGCCGAAGCTCCCCCTGTGGGGTCTCCCGCCCCCCCGGAATCTGCCTGAGTTCAGCCATGCTGGGAGGGAGAGGGCACAGCCCTAGGCATAAGAGAGGACTGGCATGCTGGGACCAGGGCCCCAGCTTGGGGCTGTCTTGGGCTCTGGTTTGCAAGAAGTGTTTCTCTTCTCAAAGGGTGGAAAAAAAGAGGGCACAGGAAGAACCTCACACTGGGTTAGAGGCTGAGATTCAAGCTGTCGGCGGGGTCCCTAGAGCTACTGCCTTGTGTGCGCCAAAGTCCTTCCGTCCCCGTCAGAGGGAGTCCACCAGGAGAGACCCAGAGTAACAGCTCCGAGGCAGGGGGCAGAGGGGGCCTGGATCCTGGGCCGAGGCCTGCGAGGAGGAGCACCATTCGGGAGGGCGGAGGCAGGCACCTCCAGGCTGTGGTGGCGAACGGAGAGAGAAGGCTGGGCCTGAGCAGAGGCTGCGGGGTGAGAGTCTCCAGGGAGCTGCAGGGGAAACAAAGGCCAAGTAAATGGTCAGCTGCAGAACTGCGGCCACCTGACTCTCTTAACCCCTTAGCCTCCGGAGAACTCCACTCTCTTCCTCCCGC
>PVHT021183702.1:1689861-1721787 GCA_004024745.2 Catagonus wagneri | reverse complement strand
GAGCCTCGGGTCTCCAGCCCCGCTCTTTCTCAATCCCAAGGACCCAGGACCCAGAGTTCCTACCCAACTGGGCGCAGACCCTATCCCCACGCCATTTCCCGGCTTTACCTCAGTTTACCTTCCCGTGCGCAGAGCTCCACCGCCGCAAACAATCTTCCCCCGCCCTCCCCGCAGCAAGCCGGTCCAACCAAACACAACGAGGCCGAAAGGAAGCGGAAATACACAATCCCGTAGCAACGCCCTCCGGCCCTCTCGCCCTTCCCTCCCACGCTGGCCTCCTAACTAGGCCACGTCTGGACGCTAGTGTCGCCCGGCTGGGCCTTCGGTTTCCGTACAATATGGTGCCCCCCTGGGGTACAGGCTCACCTTCCCAGGACCTCCAGCCCACCCTTCATCAAGAATAAATGAAACTGAAGTATTAGAATATTGTTCTGAGAAAAAACGAGAGCTGGTAACGGAAGTCTACAGTCCCTGCTGAGTAGGGAAGCGCGACAAATAAAACTGAGATTGGAAATCGCCCCAGAGGGCTGCCATCTTGCTTTACGGCTCGGGGCCCTGACTGCCCCCACAGCCGCTTCCGGTCCCGCCCAAGAAGTCGGAAGTGAGCTTAAGGGCTGGCTGCAGTGTCCGGCGGTTGCTGTGTGGCGTCTGAGGCATTAGCTGCTGGGAATTTGGGGCTGTTTTCCGGACGTGACTGTCCTCGGTCAAGTGAAGTCAGCTGTACCCTTAGTAACTGCATCTAAAGGGCAGCTCTGATAGGTAAATCTCTCTGCTTAAGGCTGTCATCTTAAAAAGTCCGTACTGGAGTTCCGTTCGCCGCTCAGTGGTTAACCAACCCAACTGGGATCCATGAGGATGCGGGTAAGATCCCTGGCCTCGCTCAGTGAGTTAAGGCTCCCGCAGTGCGATGAGCTGTGGTGTAGGTGGCAGAGGCGGCTAGGATCCCATGTCGCTGTTGCTGTGGCTGTGATGTAGGCCGGCAGCTGTAGCTCTGATTGGACCCCTGGCCTGGGAACTTCCGTATGCAGCAGGTGTGGCCCTAAAAAGCAAAGCGGAGGGGAAAAAAAAAAAAAGCTCAACCTAAAAGTTTAGAGTTAAGTTTTTATTTGGGGCGAAACGAGGGCTATAGCCAGGGGCGTTGCATTTCAGGTGCCTGTAAAAACCGCACCAAAGAGATAGCGGGGAAGATTAGCATATGTGTGAATTTGGTGAAGGGGGCGGTACACGCAACCAAGCACTCATTGTACAGAGATTTGCTGCTAGTCTTGTGCAGGTTACTGCTAGTCACGAGGAACGGATGTCACTGTGAAGGATTTTAGTGCTTTTCTAGATATGAGGAGATGTAAGAAATGAGCTCATAAAATATTCTGAAAATGTCTATCTGAAGACTTGTTCTGCCAGTTTTTCCTAGAGCACAGATTTCCTCACTCCTGATCTCCACCTGGAGCTCCTTTGAGGGGGTGTTTTGGGTCAGCAGCTGCATTGGTTCGTGATTCGATCTGCTTAGAGGCGGATGGCACCTGCCAGATTCCAGTTCTCAAGGACTCTTGCTGGTGCCATCACCACAGCCTCATCGTTGCGCTTCACCAGCTCCTTCCCAAGCCAGGCCCTCTCTCATTGACCTTTGTTGCAGTGGGGTACTGATTACTCAATGAGCACGAATTAGAAATTTAGTTAATCTGAACTCAGTGTTCTTGTGCACTCATAAAAGCCCGCAAAGAGTTTGTTACATGGATTTGTGTGGAAGGACCTGACCTGTGTCACCAGGAGAGGCCCAAAGGAAGAATTCAGGATGGATCCTTTATTTTTGCAAAAGTCTTAACTTATTCTGAGCCTGTTTAAGATTTGCCCTGAGGTGAAGAAGGCAAATGGACCTGATTTTCCTTCTTCCCTTTGGATCCCCCTCACAAGAAGAAGAGCCAAGTCACTTTTTTTTTTGTCTTTTTGCCTTATCTAGGGCCATACCCGCGGCATATGGAGGTTCCCAGGCTAGGGGTCTAACAGGAGCTGTAGCCGCCGGCCTTCGCCACAGCCACAGCAACGCGGGATCCGAGCCGCGTCTGCAACCTACACCACAGCTCACGGCAACGCCGGATCCTTAACCCACTGAGCGAGGCCAGGGATCGAACCCGCAACCTCATGGTTCCTAGTCAGATTCGTGAGCCATGACGGAAACTCCCGAAGTCACTTTCTTTTTTTAATTATAGTTGATTTACAATGTTCTGTCAATTTCTGCTGTACAGCAAAGTGGCCAGTCATACACATATTTATACACTTTCTCTCACATCCTCCCATCATGTTCCATCACAAGTGTCTGTGCTATACACATAGCACGATCTCATTGCACTCCAAATGCAATAGTTTGCATCTGCTAACCCCAAAATCCCATTCCATCCCACTCCTTCTCCCTCCCCCTTGGCGACCACAAGTCTGTTTTTTGTTTTTGTTTTTGTTTTTTCACAGCCACAGCAACGCAGGATACGAGCCATGTCTGTGACTTACAGCTGAAGGCAACACTGGATCCCCAACCCACTGAGCAAGGTCAGGGATGGAACCCACATCCTCGGATACTAGTCAGATTTGTTTCTGCTGCGCCACAACGGGAACTCCCCAAATCACTATTAAAGGTGATTTAAAAGAGATTTTGTTTTCCCACAAAATTGGGGTTTTATTTTTAGAATTCCAAAAGTGACTTTTCTCCAGTAAATCAGCAAGACCCTGACTTCCAGTTCTAAGTGAACAGATCTAATGAATGATGCCTCAGTTTTACACACGGAGTTCCCATTGTGGCTCAGTGGGTTAAGAACCCAACATTGTATCCATGAGGATGGAGGTTTGATCCCTGGCCTCACTCAGCGGATTAAGGATCTGGCGTTGCCACAAGCTACGGCATAGGTCAGAGATGTGGCTCAGATCTGGCATGGCTGTGGCTGTGCTATAGGCCGGCAGCTGCAGCTCCAATTCCACCCCTGGGAACTTCCATATGCCTCAGGTGCAGCCCTAAAAAGAAAAAAAAATAACCATACAAGACTAAACTATGATATAAATGTAAATAACATATTAAATTATATTAAACTATAGTATAAATATGAAATTAAATATAAATTACAATACAAATCAGTACAACCATACAAAAGCTAAATTACATATAGAAATCAGAAACTATTTACTTGTGTGTCTCTTTAATTTTGTAAAGCGGAAGCTTCACTACAATATCTATCCCCCTTATATCTTTTTTTTTATTATTATTATTTTTGGCCACGGCATGTGGAACTTCCCAGGCCAGGGGTGGAACCCACACCACAGCAGTGACAATGCCAGATCCTTAACCTGCTGAGCCACAGAGAGACTCCTGTCATCCTTATACCTTGTCCCAAAAACTTCTTTTCCCTGCACTTTCGTTCCTTGGCAGTCCTGAGCTTCAAGCTGTCACTTATCTGTTGCATCTGGTGGAAAAACATCTTGAATACACATAATGCCCAGACTGTCCCTAGATCAGGATCGCATCCTGAGGCTCAGTAGCCTCCCTAATGTCTCCACCGGCCTCTCCCCCCAGGGTTGGCTCGCTCACCGGGACCAAAAGTGATCTCATCATGTGGAGATCAGAATGTGATCCTCGGCATTTTCTCTGCTGGGTTTGGATAATGTTTCACGTAGAAAGAGGCTGGGGAGCACTGTGCACTGGCTTGTCTTATTGAAGCCAGCATAGGCATGATAAGTTAAAACGTTTTTTCTAGGACTTCCCCTCGTGGCGCAGCAGAAACGACTCCGACTAGGAACCATGTGGTTTGCAGGTTCGATCCCTGGCCTTGCTCAGCGGGTTCAGGATCCGGTGTTTCCGTGAGCTGTGGTGTAGGTCACAGACGCTGCTCGGATCTGGCATTGCTGTGGCTCTGGCCTAGGCCAGCAGCAACAGTTCTAATTAGACCCCTAGCCCGGGAACCTCCACGTGCCGCAGGCATGACCCTAAAAAGACAAAAGCCAAAAAGAAAAACATTTTTTCTAGAGCAGCACTGTCCAAATAATCCTATCTGCAGTGATGGAGATGTTCTGTTGATAATTTTCTTTGTGCGGTATGGTAGCCACTAGCCATATGTTGCCATCAAGCACTTGGAATGGAGCTAGTATTATGAAGTAACTGCATTTTTAACTTAATTCTAATTTAAATAGCCGCGTGGGGCTAGTGATTCCATTATTGAACAGCACAGTTCTAGAGCATGCTTTTCCTATATAATCTCTTCCAGGCACATACTGAACTTCTGTTTTTTTGTTTTTTGTTTTTTTGTCTTTTTGCCTTTATGTAGAGCCGCACCCGCGGCATATGGAGGTTCCCAGCTAGGGGTCTAACAGGAGCTGTAGCTGCCGGCCTTCGCCACCGCCACAGCCACAGCCACACGGGATCCGAGCCGTGTCTGCAACCTACACCACAGCTCACAGCAACGCTGGATCCTTAACCCACTGAGCAAGGCCAGGGATCGAACCTGCAACCTCATGGTTCCTAGTCGGATTCACTAACCACTGAGCCACAACAGGAACTCCCTGAACTTCTGTTTTTACCAAACAAAATAAATGTCTTTCGATCTCCACTCTCACTTTTCCACTTCCTCACCTCTCATCTATTTCTGTAGCCTGGTTTCTGTTCCTGCCAGTCCCCAGAAACTGCAGGGATAAGCTCTCAAATCACCAAATCACTGACATCTGACACTGGGTTGTTTCTTCTCTGTCATCCTTCTTTGGCTTCTGAGTCACCTTGTCCTAGGTTTCCCCTTACTTCTCTGGCCTGTTGGTTAATCCCTTCATGGAGCATGTGTACTGAGCGCTACGTGCCAAGAATGTGCCTAGTCCCACGACTCTAAACTGGTGATATTCAACCTAATTAGACTACAACCCAGAAATACAGTTTACCTTGAAACCCGGCACACGTGTATGTGTAAATATATTCATAACAAAAATTTCGGGGAAAGGTGTTTACTGATTATGCAGACCTTATCAGTATTGCCTATACTATTATTTTAATGCTGGTAAAGATCTCTTCTGGTGGCTTTATGAGTCATTCACAGTTTGAAAGCCCTGCCCTAAATGTTACTGCTTTCCCAGACCCCGATACTAACCTCTGACCTTCTCATGCAGCCTAATTTCTCTGAAAGCCCTCACTTTCCTACCCATAGTCACTGCTCCTTCCTTGGAACTCTGTCTCTAGCCAGATTCCCCACAGATCACATTCTGGTGTCCAGTAGTTTCTCAGACCACTGGTCAGTCCAGGGTTTCCTCTCACTCACTGGATACAAATCTGATTTCATCCCCTTTTCCCAGATCCTGCTTCTCTAATACTTACCTTGTTGGTGAATGGTTCTGATTATCTACCCGTTTACCCTAGGGAGAAACCTAGAAGACATCCTAAATTAATCTCTCTGTATCACATTAAGTATGTCAGAGAGATCCCCACCACCACCACTCTTTATTTCATTGCCATTGCTTCAGTGTAGACACTTCTCACCTCCAACTGCAGATAATGTATTTCAGTGGTATTCTAAATTAGCTCTGTGGAATAGAATTTTGAGTGATGATGGAAATCTCTGTATCTGCACTGGTCAGTATGGTATCCCCTAGCCATGTGTAGGACGATTGGGAACTTAAAATATGTCTAGTGAACTGGGGAACTCCTTTTTTTTGTTTGCTTTTTGTTTTTTTTAAGGGCCATGCCCGCAGCATATGGAAGTTCCCAGGCTAGGGGTCCAATTGGAGCTGTAGCCGCCGGCCTACACCACAGCCACAGCAATGCAGGATCTGAGCCACATCTGCGACCTACACCACAACTCACGGCAACACTGGATCCTGAACCCACTGAGTGAGCCAGGGGTCAAACCCACATCCCCATGGATACTAGTCAGGTTCATTACTCCCGAGCCACGACGGGAACTCCGGGAACTACATTTTTAATTTAAGTTTAAATAGCTATAGGTGGGAGTTCCTGTTGTGGTTCAGCAGGTTAGAGACCCAGCATTGTCTCTGTGAGGTTGCAAGTTCGATACCTAGCCTAACTCAGTGGGTTAAGGATCCAGCATTGCTACAAGCTGTGACGAAGGTCGCAGATGCTGGCATTGCTGCGACCATAGCATAGGCCGGCAGCTGCAGCTCCAGTTCGACCCCTAGCCCAGGAACTTCCATATGCCATAAATGTGGCTATGAAAAAAAAAAAAATAGCCATACATTGGTAGTGACTACGTGACTAATTATTTGTAGCGCAATTCCAATGACCCCACCATAAGTATACCCCCTTCCAGGCCCTGAATCAAATAAACAACCAACTAACCCCTGTTGTCTAAGCTAATGAATGGAACATTAAAATGTGAAAGCCACACAAAGATGTTAGTAACACTAACATTTGATTTGTGTATATGCATGTCAGAAGTTTTCAAACCGCACATTTCAACATGTTCAATTTTGTATGTCAATTATGCCTCCATAATACCTTGTTAATCCGGTTAGATACTTGCTCCCAGAAATAGAAAATGTAAAATCTGCTAATCAAGTTTGATAAAAGGGACAGCCCATATTACTCAGATCCCTGAATTATTTCTGCCTTTGTGTCATATCCACTGTGTTTTCCCGAAGTAAAATATTTTCCCTGACTTGCTCATCCGACAATAAAAACAGCAAATACTTACACGATGTTTATTTTGTAGCAGGCACTGTTCTGGGTGGTTTATATCTATTCATTTGATCCTCATGACAACCAACTGAAGTGTGTTAGACTTCCAGTTTACAGCTGAGAGACCTGAGGTTAAATAACTTGTCTAAGAAAAATCATACTCCCAGCACCTTAATCATAGTGGCCGCAGGCTTTCAACTCAGACAATCCAGGCCTTTAGACGTTGCCTCAATTAAGCTTTATAAGTGTTTAAAATCTTTTTGAGACCATGCATCTACTTAAAATTTAAATACCCTAAACTGTGAAAATGACCAAAATCAAAGTTTTCTAAAGATGTGCCACAAGTTTGCATGTGATATTAGCATTATATATACTACCACTCTTAGCCTTTCAATCATAAAACCTGATGTCATCCTTACCTTGTATTTTACTTCGAAAATGATTTTCTAGAGTTCCCTTCGTGGCTCAGTGGTTAATGAATCCGACTAGGAACCATGAGGTTGTGGGTTCGATCCCTGGCCTTGCTAAGTGGGTTAAGGATCGGTGTTGCCATGAGCTGTGGTGTGGGTTGCAGACGCGGCTTGGATCGCGCGTTGCTGTGGCTGTGGCGAAGGCCAGCAGCTACAGCTCCTGTTAGACCCCTAGCCTGGGAACCTCCATATGCCGCGGGTTCAGCCCTAGATAAGGCAAAAAGACAAAAAAAAAAGAAAATGATTTTCCCCTGCAAGTTCTGCTTCATTCATTTTAAGCTCCTTTCCTACATCTTATTTCATGAAATGCTGATTCCTAGATATGAATTCTGAACATAGTTTTTATCTAACTCACTTTTTAAAAAATGTTCTTAAGGAATAAGAAATGTATCGTTAAGGATGAGGACATCAGTAAGGACTGAAAAAGTTTGTTATTTTAAAGAAGGTTGATCTTTAAGTATCTTCTCGACAAATAATTCTTTTTTGTGCCACACTGTGCTAAGTTTATTCAGTCTACCTGTATCTGGTATTACAGCTGTCATCTGTGAAATTATTTGGAAAAGAGCAGAGAAGCTACCTTTCTCTTGAGGCCAGTGGGTCTGGAATTGGAATACTTGAAGAATGAAAACAGAATGCCCCGTCTTTATAACACTAGTAACATAACAGGACTTCCAAATCTGATTTTAGATATTTTGAATACTGGTTGGATTCACGTTTCAAACAAGGTATTTGAAGTAGTGGTCTGTACCCTTAGGTCTTTCAGTTGCCTCTAAACTGTACTCACTGTGAAGCATGTGCTATGTGCTTACTCCACGTGCACATAACTAATAAATATTTTCACTTGGACACCCCTCCTTTATGTCCCTATCTCTCTTCCTAAGCCGCTGACAGTGCCCTCCAGTCAAACCCAGTGGGCTGACCTGCCATAATGTTATTCGACTTACTCCAGCATCAGGCACTGAGCACCGTTTCCTGACCCTGCTCCTCCTCCAAGTCTTTCCTGGTTGTCCCTTCTGCAGCTGTTTCGTTTTGGAGACCGCGGTCTATAGCCTCCTTCTCATCCACCTGTAGCCTCTCTGGGAAATGTCATCCACTCTCACAAATCCTGATGCACCGTGGCTCTTCCTCTGCCCACTGCGGAAGACCCAAACTCTTAAACGTGGCATAGTTTCTTCTAACTATACTATAAGGGCACATGATGGGCACCTGATGTTTTAGTCATGTTTAAATTCCCATTACCCAGCCAGATAAAGACTCATTGGGCCCTTAATGAAAGCTTGTAGAGATTCCTTGAACTTATCAAATTTATTTGAGTTGCCTTTCCACCTCCTCCACTTCCAGGAACTCCTGCGCTGCCCCACTCAGGATTCTGGCCCTCATCTCTGCACAGTATGTCCTGAGATCCAAGAACATCCCCACTCCTTTCCTTTTCATCCAATCCCTTTGCCCCAATCCAATCCCAGAACCTACACTGGCAGAAAGCCCCCAGGGGGTGGGACTCGTTGTCACTATCATCCACAGACCCTGATACAGCATGCAACTAACAAAGGTTTGTATTAACCACCAAAAGAAGCTTACTCTCCTAATGTGACATTAAGGCCTTTTCGGCTGCATGTTGAATCTATGAAGTTTGCAGATGACCTATAGCAGAATTAACTTGCTCTCCCCACTCTACATTTATGCCACTTCATACGTTGCACACGGTAAGGATGGCAGAGTCTGTGGAGGCCTGTCCTCCCTCAGCACATTCTCAAAAGACTCGGTCTCTATTTTTCTCCAATTCTGAGCTCACTTCCTTGTCCGTAAGCAGCCATTCAGAAATGTGCACTCGGTAAGACTCTGCCCATATGCTTACAACTTAGTAGAGGAGATATGTACATAATTCTAAAGTATATGGGGAGTTCCTGTTGTGGCTCAGTGGTTAACGAATCCCACTAGGAACCATGAGGTTGCAGGTTCGATCCCTGGCCTCGCTCAGTGGCTTAAGGATCCGGCGTTGCAGACGTGTAGGTTGCAGACGTGGCTCGGATCCCGCGTTGCTGTGGCTGTGGCGAAGGCCGGCGGCTACAGCTCCTGTTAGACCCCTAGCCTGGGAACCTCCATATGCCAGGGGTGCGGCCCTAGATAAAGGCAAAAAGACTAAATAAATAAATAAAGTATACGGTAAAGGACAGTAATACAGAGACAATGTCTTATGCTCCTTGTGGCCTGAAAGGACAACAAATTTTCAATAAATGCAGACTTGTAGGATGAACAGTCTTTGTAGTCAGAAAAGAAATGTGGCTTTCATTTTGAGGTGGGTCGACATTTGAACGGAATCATCGAGGATAATCAGGACTCTTATAGACAATGAGAGGAGAAGGAGTAGGAAGAGGATATTCCAGGCTAAGATAAATGTCTGCCTCCTAAGGTGGGTGAGTAGTGGTCCAGTTTAGTGGGAAGTTGGAGGGAACAGAGTGGGAGGGCAGCTGGAAAGGGCCTTAATGTCACATTAGGAGAGTAAACATTTGGTGGTTAATACAAACCTTTGATAGTTTTTGAGCAGAAGAGTGACACACTCAGCTTATTTTAGGGAAATACATCTGGCAGTTCACGACAGTGCCTAGAATACTACCTAGCAAATAGCAGACCCCCAGAAATATCTGGAATATTTATAGGACCATTTTGGGACTTATTTATTGGTGTGGTTTTTTAGAGAAAGACACCATTTGGGCCCAACATTTTCAAGTTGACAAATATGCTCTTTTTTTTTTTTTGCCATGCGTGTATGTGGAAGTTCCTGGGCAAAAGATAAAACCACCACATCAGTGACCTGAGCCATTGCAGTGACAATGCTGGGATCCTTAACCTGCTGTACCGCAAGGGAACTTCCCCATAACTTCATTTTTGAGCTTCTTACTTTCACCGTACTCATTATCACTCTTCCAATTATCATTCCCCTCTGTAATGACTCCCATAAGAAACAAAAATACACCTTCCTGTATTTTCCCATTATCTGAGTGCTCCCCTCCATAGCCACACAAAAGAAAGTTGTCTAATCCAGCCCTCATTCACTTAACAGTATGTCAAACCTTGTGCACAATCATCATGCACAGGTTTCTTTTTCCAGAGTATACGTTCTCAGCCCATTTAGTTAAGTGACGCATTTGCCACCATCCCAGTCGCGCTTTTGAAACTGGCTAGTGTCCCTTAAACACATGACATCAGTACTGCCCAGTGAGTCCAGAAATATCCTTATTAGTCCATTTCTCTGAGTTAAAAGGCTTTGGAATTATCCTCAACTAGTCATCCTCTCTGCAACACTACGTTAAAGTGTATGATCCTTTATTTCAAGCATGTTTTCCCCTTCTGTATCTCCCACCTTCACCTCTTCCTGGTTCAGGCCCTCATCACCCTAGGTCTGCATCCTAGGTCTCTGTTTTCCACTTCCTTGCCTGCTGCTGCCAGGCCTGTACTCATGCTACTATATATGTGGGTCAGCATCTGTGATGAGCAGGCACTGTGCTCGTGAGTAGGGCGAAGCCTTTCCCTTAAACCATGGGGAAGAAGGCATCCCAGCATAGGTTTATAGAAATAGCATTTGACTAAACTTTTAAGAATGGGCAGAATTGGAGTTCCCATCGTGGCTCAGTGGTTAACAAATCCAACTAGGAACCATGAAGTTGCGGGTTCGATCCCTGGCCTTACTCAGTGGGTTAAGGATCCGGCGTTGCCATGAGCTGTGGTATAGGTTGCAGACGCAGCTCGGATCCCACAATGCTGTGGCTGTGGCGAAGGCCAGCAGCTAAAGTTCCTGTTAGCCCCTAGCCTGGAAGCCTCCATACTGCCATGGGTGCAGCTCTAGATAAAGGCAAAAAGACAAGAAAAAAAAAAAAAAAAAAACGAATGGGCAGAATTGAAAGCAGAGTTGAAGAGCATTCCAAAAACAACAGAAGTTGGGGGGAGAGGCATGGAATAGATTGCTCCTCATATCCTTCCAAAGGAACCAACCCTGCTGGCACTCGGTCTCAGACTTCTAGCCTCCAGAACTGTGAGAAAATAAAGGTATGTGACTTAAGCCACACCATCTATGGCACTTTACTATAGCAGCTCTAGGAAACAAATACAAGCCCCCAAAGAGAAACAACCCAAATGTCCATCAGCTGTATTTATTCAGTAAAACACGTGAATCAGTTTGGTACATTCACACAATAGGACACAGCAACAAAAATGAACTAGCTAGAACCATATTCAACAACACGAATTAATCAAAATTTAATCAAAACAATCAGACGCAAAAAATTGCATAGTATGCTTCCATAAAGTCAAAACTATAAATTAGCCAATACTACTTACGGTATTGGGGTTATGGTTACTTTCTGTATAGTAGAGACAAGAAGTGGGCAGAAGGGTTTTCTTGAGTTCTGGTATATTCCATTTCATAATATGGGAGCTGGTTGCAAGGGTTTGTTAAGAAAAGCCGGCAGAAAGGCTTGAGGGATGGAAGTGTACAATGATTTAGGGAACCCCTGAGCAGAGCAGAGAGGCAGGAGGTCTGGATGGGTGCCAGGATATGCGGTACCAAGTGACTTCAGAAGGAAGATAAGAGGAGTTCCCGAAGTGGCTCAGTGGTCAACGAATCCGACTAGGAACCAAGAGGCAGCGGGTTCTATCCCTGGCCTTGTTCAGCGGGTTAAGGATCCGGCGTTGCCGTAAGCTGTGGTGCAGGTTGCAGACGTGGCTCGGATCCAGCGTTGCTGTGGCTGTGGTGTAGGCCGGCGGCTACAGCTGATTAGACCCCCTAGCCTGGGAACCTCCATACGCCTCAAGTGTGGCCCTAGAAAAGGCAAAAGGACGAAAAAAAGGAAGATTAGAACTGGTAAAGAAGGGTTCTGAGAGCCAATATTTGGAGTCTGATAAGGCAGCCCTGAAGAGGGGATGGCCACCTTCCCGTGTATTTTCAGAAAACAACACTAACTGCATATCTTAGTGGAACAAGACATTGCACAGAGAGCTCAGGCAGCAAGTTCTTGGAGTTCTTGGAGCAAGAGCTGGCCAGGAGTCTCCCCAACCCTGGCAGTGAGACCTTGGACGCTCATGAACTCGTGGGTGCCTCCAGCTGCAAGGCTGTGGCGAGGATTAAACTAACAGGTATTAAGTCTGACCTCACTGTAAGAAATCATAACTTGCCAGGACTAGTCAGGTGGGTGGCCCCAAAACTCCTCCGCTCTGGGGACCACTACCCCGACTGCAGCACCCCCGCGGGGACACCCCTTGGCGGACAGTGGGCTCACGTAAGCCACGAGAACATCAAACCAGTGGACGGACCCCGCCGCTGGGCACCCAGGCTGCGCGCAAGGTTCAACGCCTTTTCCTCGGGGCGGGGAGAGGACAAAGAAGGAGGCACGGATTGGTTAATCCTGAGACGAAGGCGGGACCAGAGTCGCCCTCAGCTCCCCATTAGCTCCTCCCCCTTAGCGGGATTCCTGCCTGGGCCTGCAAGTCGGAACACTTAGCGACGTTTTCCTGGGTTTCCTGGTTTTCCCAGCAACCCATGACGCAGCCACCATGAGGCCGACCACTGGCCAACCCGGGAGAACGTGACTGGAGCGTGACCCCCTATCACGAGACGCCTCGCAGCTTCCCCCCACTCGGCGGCCCCGCGCTCAGTCCGGTCCTTCCCTCCCTTCCTCGTCCCAGTCCCGCAGCCCGGGAGGCGGGGGTCGGCGACCCAGCTGAGTGGGAGCCGCGCGGCGTCCGAGGAGCCAGTCGGCGACCGGTGAGGGTTCCGAGGGCCCAGGAGGGAGGGTCGGCACCCGGCAGAGGTCCCCAGCTGTCGCCCGGCTTCTTGCCTCGGCTCTGGGCGGCTCTCCGCTAAGGAGGTGGAGAACGCCGCCCCGGCAACCAATGACGTTGAGGCGCAGCGGAGCGTGCGATTGGCCGGCGCCCGCCCGCTGCCGCGGCGTGGCCTGTCTCTTCCAGGCCTTGCCCTCCTCCGTCTGTCCTCGCTACTCCTCCTCGGTGAGCTTCCTGGCTGGCGGCCCACGACGCAGACATCCCCAAGCTGAGCCGGATTAAAAGGGAGCAGCCGCCACCAGGATCCGTCCATACTCCGCTACGTTTTTGGTGCCCTGTCTTGCCCTGCAGGCGGGCTGGCGCCCAGGGCGAAGAGCTGGGGTTGCCCCAGGGGTGGGAAAATTCGCCGGAAGAGAATCTGATCAGCAGCTCGTGAGGAAACTGAGGCACCCGGGATTGGCTGCACTTGGAGAGGGCCAGGGAAGGGGACCTGCACAGGCGCAGCGTTCCTCAGTTATGGAATAGTTGTGCTTAGCTACCATTAAGTAATAGGCGTCGTCTTAAAATGAGTAACACAAAAGTCACTACTTATTCTCGAAGCTCCTGGTGTGCAGCGAGGGTGTACAAAAGGCCCATACTGCTCTAATCCTATGAAATAGGATTCTTTGGGGGAATCGGGGTGGGGGTGGGGAGACTTAAAAGTTCTTGCAGAACGTTTGGGATGCTTAGGAGGTAGTAGGGGTCAGACCCCTTATTTAGGAAGTGCCCTGGGGAGAGTAAATCTTGAAAACTCGGCAACTGCAATTCTCAGACTTAATACTTTACCACCTTTCGTATGAAACATTAAATAGCTTCCTTTCCTGAGTCTTCTCAGGCAAGAACGTTAGACACCCGAAGTCCCCTGTCCAAGGTCACACAGCTGGTAACGGAAGATCCAGAATTTGGACACTTGCCTCTCTGGTTGCCCTGCATAGACTGCAATTCCGACTTAGTAAACCAAGGCACAGTATATGCAGTAGATGGGGCTCTGGAGGCTCAGTTGACTAGGAAGAGGCCCTCTCCTCCAGGAAACTAATGTTTGAAAGAATTTTATTCTAAGTTAATACATGGTTTTAAAAAAGTATCGGATGCCTTATGTGAGGCCAGCTCCTTGCTAGGCCCAGGGAGGGTGCAAAACACCATATGGTTCCTGCCTTCATCCTAGTTCTGTGCTACTCTGTCCCCTCTAGGCTGTAGTCCTGCCCCTATGTCAAAGGGACATAAAGAATAAACTACCCTACTATGTATGTTCTCTCCTGGTCAACATGAATATCTTTTCCACACTTCCTAGATTTCACAGGAAAATCTTTGTGGGGAAAAAAAAAAACATTGCAAAAGAATATTTGAATCATGATCAGGCTTGGGCACTTGGGGTGGGAGGGAGCCCCCTGTCATTCCTGTTTCCACCAACTCCTTACATGTGTCTGACTGGACCTGAAACTGGAAAGGACAACTTCCTTTCAACTGAAATCTTGTTTCTGTTGTGGAGAAGAGGGAAGTGAGGAAGGGCCATTCTGGTGCTGTGGATTTCATGCCCCATCCTCACCTGGAAAAATCCGAAGCCTTTCCAGAGTGGACCAAGAATCCCTGATTCCTGTTACTTTCACTGATTCTTCAAAATAAAGCCAAGTAGGAGTCTGGGTGGGTGGGTGAGGGTGCTCAGTAAGGCTTCTCTGAGCTGGGGTTATTGGAGCTCTGAACGAGTTGCGGGGAGGGCTTTCAAACAGAAAGAACTGCAAGTGGAAAGGCCCCAAAGCAGGCTCCAGAGCTTCCATCTACCTGATTCCAACCCCCAGCAGAGTGAGAACTGGATCATTTCCTTCTGTCTGGATATAAATTTCAGCAGCATCTAGGGGTGTCTCGGAGTCCTGGAGACTGCAGTGTCTTTAAGGCTTGGGCAACAGACGTTAGGGCTGGGGCAGGGGTAGGGGTTAAGCATATACAGAGAGGCCAACAGAAGAATATCCTCTCCTGAATGCAGCTCCCACTCCCCCAACCACTCCTAACACTGGCAGCTGTTAGGACTCGCTCACTGGCAGCATAAGGGGATGCACGGAGGAGCTCATAGAATGAGCCCTGGTCCCCTGGTGGTCCCTGGGGCTGCCTGGGCCTTCCTGGTGCACTGCTGCCAGGTGGCTAGGGCAGGGAAGGGTTCAGGACTGTCCAGAAGAGCTAGAGACGGCCACCTGGCCTGCCATCCCCTCCCATCCATGGACCTACCTGCTGCCCTATGTGGCTCTGAACAAACTCACACTGCAGGGGATCCACTAGTACTCAAAAGATTACTGGGAGATACATGGGGTGTATACACAAGAACATACGAGAGCCATCACATACCGATGGTACTAACAACAGGGAGAGCAGCAGTGATAGGCGCTTCATTGGTCACAACCCCAAGTCCCAGCGGGTCTCCTATGTGGCAGTACAGACCTTCACTTTCCTGAAGAGCAGGCGGACCCTCTGGAGGGGGTGTATGTTGCTGCAGGATTCGGAAAAGCCATTTGGCAAACACTATCCTATAGAAATGTAAAGCCACATCTGTAATCATCACTTTTCTGGAAAACCGGTAAGGCTTTAAAAACGTATTTCCCTTAACCCAATATATCCAAAATATTATCATGTTTAATATAGTCAATATTAAACACTAGTAAGATATTTTGCATTCTTTTCTCATACCTTTTGAAATTAGGAGTGTATTTTGCCCTTACAGTTGGTCCGACCACATTTTTAAGTTTCAGTTGCCGGATGTAGCTCGTGGCTACTCTAGGGAACAACACAGCTGGGACAGCCCTCATCCCTGCTTCTATAACCTAAACCTGGCTTCCGTATGCAGAAATTGCAAGGTGATTCCTTGCCCCTTCATCAGGCACCGGAAATGCTAGCCTGGCAGAAAAGATAACCAGGGAAGAACGTCTTTACACTTCAGAGTAAAAAGAACTACAGCAGACTGTTAGTAAATATGCTAAATCCTGAATAAGTCCAAACTTCTTGTTAACGGTTAGATATGGCATGAAATCCCCACAATATCTATGCAATAAAATAGATAAATGAAGTTCAGAAATTTATCTTTATTGTGAAATTTTGCCATTCGCTCATCTTCTCAGTACCTGTTTTTTATTATATATAGTATTTATAAGTATTCGTATTTAAATACTTGAAAATTATCCCCAAAAAAGTATTGAACATGTAGAACCTTTCACCTCTTCACACGTAATCACCTCCTTCCCTGTTTTGAAGCCTACTTTTTTTTTCTCCAAAATCAAAGAAATCTGGTGGTTATCACAACTTCAAAACTACATCAGGAAAACGGTGGTTGGGACAGTGTAGAAATTGCTGTTATTTTGGCACCCTAATACTTTCCTTTTCTTTCAGATTTCCTCCCAGGCATAGACCCTTTCCTTTCAGGGCGAGCTCCAACATGGGGTGAGGTCCAGAAGAGGACACACCCTAGCACTCGGGCACCAAACCTGCACCCGAGACCAGGATCTCTTACTCCACCTCTGCAATGGGGGAAATGGTATTTTTTGTTTATAAATCATTTACATGTGCATGTTTATACTTGTGCATTTGTAGTACCTTCCTTGGGCATATGCCCTTGAAGGCAGTAGCTTGGGTAGAGGGTGCATTCCCAGAAAATTGGCCGGAGAGACGCCATGGTCTGCAGAGACCTTCAGGTGAGGGGGACACTCACCAAGGCATAAGCATTGATCTCTTTGGCATTTGGAGTCGATCGCTGACTCTGGAGGGAAAGTTTTATTCACACGAGGGTAAACGTTTCTTTGCATGTAACTGGCTAGAAACAGCAGGTGTCCGGGCTGAAAGCTCCCTCTGGAAGAACCAGGAGGACTCCCTCTAAAAGGACTCCCTCTAAAAGTCTGCTCTCAGCTCTGCACAGAGGCCCTTGCCCTGCTTGCGGATTTGGTTTAAAACTCATCCTCTGGATGTTCTCGTTGTGGCTTAGCCGGTGAAGAACCCAATTAGTATCCATGAGAATGCAGGTTTGATCCCTGACCTTGCTCAGTGGGTTAAAGGTGGCTTTTTGTTTGCTTGTTTTTTTGTCTTTTTGCCTTTTATCTAAAGCCGCACTAGTGGCATATGGAGGTTCCCAGTCTAGGGATCTAACAGGAGCTGTAGCCTCCGGCCTTCGCCACAGCCACAGCCACGCGGGATCCGAGCCGCGTCTGCAACCTACACCACAGCTCACGGCATCGCCGGATCCTTAACCCACTGAGCAAGGCCAGGGATCGAACCCACAACCTCGTGGTTCCTAGTCAGATTCGTTAACCACTGAGCCACGACAGGAACTCCAACAGTGGGTTAAAGGTTATGGGTATTGCCGCAAGCTGCGCTGTAGGTCACAGGTGCAGCTTGGATCTGGTGTCGCTGTGGCAGTGGACTAGGCCGGAGGCTATGGCTCCCATTCAACCTTTTGGAAAAGTTTAAGGAGGATGGGTATAAGTTCCTCTTTTTATGTTTGGAAGAATTCGCCTGCGAAGCTATCTGGTCCTGGGCTTTTGTTTGTAGGGAGTGTTTTTGTTACATATTCAATTTCATTTCTAGTGATCGGCCTGTTCAATTGATTTATTTCTTCTTGATTCAGTTTTGGCGGGCTGTTATGTCTCTAGAAATTTGTCCATTTCTTCTAGGTTGTCAAATTTGTTGGCATGTAAATGTTCATAGGATTCTCTTACGGTTTTTTTGTATTTCTGCAAGATCCATTGAGATGTCTCCTTTTTCATTTCTTATTTTGTTTTGAGTTCTTTCTCTCCTCTTCTTGGTGAGTCTAGCTGGAAGTCTGTCAATTTTGTTGACCCTTTCAGAGAACCAGATCTTGGTTTTATTTTCTTCTATTTTTTTTGAATCTCTATTTTATTGATTTCCTCTCCGATCTTTATAATTTCTTTCCTTCTGCTGACTTTAGGTTTTGTTTATTCTTCTTTTTCTAATTCTTTTAGGTGGTGGGTTGAGTTGTTGATTTGAGATTTTTCTTCCTTTTTGAGGAAGGTCTCAATTGCTATGTATGTCCCTCTAAGCGCTGCTTTTGTGGCAACCCATAGTTTTTTTTTGGTCTTTTTAGGGCTGCACCTGCAGCAGATGGAAGTTCCCAGGCTAGGGGTTGAATTGGAGCTGCAGCCGCCAGCCTATACCACAGTCACAGCCAAAGCAACACAGGATCCAAGCCTCATCTGTGACCTGCACCACAGCTCATGGCAACACCAGATCCTTAACCCAGTGAGCAAGGCCAGGGATCGAACCCACGTCCTCATGGATGCTAGTCGTGTTCGTTAACCGCTGAGCTACGAAGGGAACTCCCCCACTGATTTTGAATATTTGTGTTTTCATTATGGTTTGTCTTGAGGTATTTTTAAATTTCCCTTTGGATTTCCTTGTTGACCCATTGCATTTTTTTAATAGTATGTCATTTATTCTCTATGTAGTCAGTTTTTTCTCATTTCTTTTTCTATGGTTGATTTCTAGTTTTATGCCATTGTGGTCAGAAAAGATGCTTAAAATAATTTCTATACTCTTAAATTTGTTGGAGGTTAGTTTTGTGCCCCAGTATGTGGTCAGTCCTTGAGATTGTTCCATGTGCACTTTGGAAAGAATGTATTTCTGATTTTTTTGGCTGTATGTCCTGAAAATATCAATTAAGTCCAACTTTTCTATTGTGTCATTTTTCTGTTACCTTACTGACTTTCTGTGTAGAGGACCTGTCCGTCGATGTGAGTGAGGTTTTTTAATATTCAAAAACATCTATTTAAAAATTACCCTCTTGGAGTTCCCGTTGTGGCACAGCAGAAACGAATCCGACTAGGAACCATGAGGTTGCGGGTTTGATCCATGGCCTCACTTAGTGGGTTAAGGATCTGGCCTTGCCATGAGCTGTGGTGTAGGTTGCAGACGTGGCTCAGATCTGGTGCTGCTGTGGCTGTGGTGTAGGCCGGCAGCCACAGCTCCAGTTAGACCCCCTAGCCTGGGAACCTCCTTATGCCGCAGGTGCGGCCCTAAAATGACAAACTCCAAAAAAATAAATTAATTAAAAAATTACCCTCTTCCAGGGAGTTCCCATCGTGGCACAGTGGAAACAAATCCAGCTAGTATCCATGAGGATGCGGGTTCGATTCCTGGCTTTGCTCAGTGAGTTGGGCATCTGACTTTGCCATGAGCTGTGGTGTAGGCTGCAAACGTGGTTCGGATCCCATGTCGCTGTGGCTGTGGCGTAGGCCAGCAGCTGTAGCACCGATTTGACCCCTAGCCTGGGAACCTCCATATGCCATGAGTGCGGCCCTAAAAAGCAAAAAAAAAAAAAGACCCTCTTCCAGGAAGTATTTCCCTCTTCTTTCTCTTTCCTGCACCTGTCACCTCTGCTTAGTTTAAACTCACGTTGTCTCTCTTACTTCACCCATCCTACAGAGCACAGCACATCCGGGTCCAGAGGCACAGGAAGAGAACATTGTACACGTGTCACTCCCACCCCGTGCAGAGGGTAGCAGACGCTCCAGAGCCCACGCTTGCAGGTTTGTAGTTTGAAGGGGTATTTTCAGTTTGACCTCATTAGCCTCCAAACAACGAGGACCCCAGCTATGCGATGTCTTAACCACAGCTCTGGGTATTTATGGTGAGTCTCCATTTGCTAATAAGAAAATGACTGGTAACTATTTGGTTCACTTCCTCGCTCTGATCTATTGGGTGACACGGCCTATGACCGACAGTGACTATAACTAATCTCCAGTGTCCCACTGAACTGAGCCGGGTACAGTTCTGTGGGTCTTGAGGGAAGGGGTCAGTGGTGAGGCCAGCCAGGTGGTCAGAGCATTACCATTTGTGCTCTATATAGAGGGCATAGGAAGCTGATGCTGCTACTCCCAGACAGCTACCTGGACCAGCCTGTCAGAAGGATTCAGGGATAGCATTTGAGATAAGAGAATAGCAGAGCAGATTCCATCCCCATAATTTTTTTTTTTTTCTTTTTGCTACTACACGTTTTCAGATCCCCGGAGCCGGGGCAATGAGTAAAGTCTGCAGAATGTTTGCAAAGACGTTGGATGCCCAGAGAATTAGAAATAGTGTCCCTCTTTTTCCCCAGACTTTCCTAAAAATGGCAAAAGCACTTTTTTTTTTGTATTTTTGCCTTATCTAGGGCTGCCCCCGCGGCATATGGAGGTTCCCAGGCTAGGGATCTAACAGGAGCTGGAGCTGCCGGCCTTCGCCACGGCCACAGCAACGCAGGATCCGAGCCGCATCTGCGACCTACACCACAGCTCACGGCAACGCCGGATCCTTAACCCACTGAGCAAGGCCAGGGATCGAACCCACAACCTCATGGTTCCTAGTCGGATTCGTTAACCACTGAGCCACAACGGGAACTCCTAAAAGCACTTCTTGACTAATAGCATCCACTTTTGATAATACCTGCTTCCTTTTCACCCTGTTCCTCGGCCCCGGGCTGCTTTCTCATGGCTGGGCCGGGGAGCTTTGGGACTGTGAACTGGTGTGCAGTGATCATCTCTCAGGTCCTGTCCAAAGCCCAAGAGCAGTACTTTAGGGTTTCTCAGATATCTTCCCTTATCCAGGCCCCAGCCCTTTCTGACTTTTGCTCAGGTTGCTGCTGCGGGATAGGTTTATGCTTCGTCTAATGCCCTTCTTGTCGTTCCAGCCAAGCCCGGCTGGGTTCACACTGGTGACTCAGGAAATCTGGGTCTCCAGAAGAAGGCATGATGTGGTTTAGGCCCAGGGCATTTCTCACCACCCATTCCTCCTTGGTCATTTCTCAGTATATCCCCAGGCCAAGATTCCTGGTTTAAGGCCATAAAACAGACTGGGCACTCTTCCTCCCCTTCCAAGCAGTGTATTGGAGGCCAGCTCGCCTCTGAGTCCCTCTGCCCTTCCTGGTGGCACAAGGACCCCCTCATGTTCCTGGGACTCCCATGGCTTTGCCTTCTCTTGGAGAGTGGAATTCGGGAGATGGCCTGGTTGAGGAAGTTACAGAAAATAGCCCATGCTTGCCCCTCCACTCCCCAAGGTGTAGCTGTTGTATCTGTTTCTGAGGCTGACAGTGACCTTCTCCCTGCAGGACTCAGGGCACAAGGCGAACCTGTCTGCAGCCCACCTTGAAAACAGCTGTAGCACCTGCCCCTGAGAGAAGGAACCCCGGAATCCACAGACCAGTTTTCCAGGCCTCCCCCTCTTCCCTTTGCTACCTTTCCAGGCCTTAAGAAAACTGAAAATAACTCTCAGTTTGCAGAGGTGACCCTGGAGTGAGTGCCACGTTGCACTCTGAGGGCTACCAGCCCAGCGCTCACCATGTTTGCTGTGTCAGAGGCAGCAGTGGGCAGGCCTTACACGTGCAGTGAGTGTGGCAAGAGCTTCCGCTACAGTTCGGTGCTGCTGCGGCATGAGCGCGCTCACGGCAGCGAGAGCCGTTTCCGCTGTCTAGAATGCGGTGAGCGTTGCGCACAGGCTGCAGACCTCCGTTCCCACCGACGCATCCATGCGGGCCAGACCCTCTACATCTGCAGCGAATGTGGCCAGAGCTTCCGCCACAGCGGCCGCCTTGACCTGCACCAGAGCGCGCACAGGCGACGTGGCCGCTCCCGCCGCTGCCGCACTTGCGGCCGTTGCTTCCCACACCTCCCGGCCCTGCTACTGCACAGGCGCCACTGGCACCCTCCCGAGCGGCCCCGCCGCTGTCCGCTGTGCCCTCGCGCCTTCCGGCAGAGCGCGCTGCGCTTCCACCAGGCACGGGCACATCCCTGGGGGATACCAGCTGCGCCCACTGACACGCTCCACCGCTGTACGCAGTGCTCACGGACCTTCCACAGTGGCGCGGGACTTCGGAGCCATTTGCGTGTCCACACGGCCAGGAGCGCCTGTGAATCCACACTCCGGCAGCCAGGCACTCTGGACACACACCAGTGTGGTGTGTGTGGCAAGAGCTTTGCCAAGAGTTCCACGTTAACACGACACCTGCAGACGCACTCGGGTGAGAAGCCTTTCAAATGCCCTGAGTGCGGTAAGGGCTTCTTGGAGAGCGCCACGCTGGTGCGCCACCAGCGCACGCACACGGGCGAGAAGCCCTATGCCTGCGGGGCCTGTGGGCGCCGCTTTAGCGAGAGCTCAACGCTGCTACGCCATCGTCGCAGCCACCAGGGAGAGCGACCACATGCGTGTGCCACATGTGGCAAGGGCTTTGGTCAGCGTTCCGACCTCATAGTGCACCAGCGCGTCCATACGGGCGAGAGGCCCTTCCCGTGTACGGAGTGCGGCCGCCGCTTCAGCGACCGTTCCGACCTCACTAAGCACCGGCGCACGCACACAGGCGAGAAGCCCTATCGCTGTGAGTTGTGCGGGAAGCGGTTCACGTGCGTGTCCAACCTCAACGTGCACTTGCGCAACCACGCCGGCCACAAGCCTCACAAGTGCCCTGAATGTGGCAAAGCCTTCAGCGTGGGCTCCAAGCTGGCGCTGCACCGCAAGACGCACCTGGGCGAGCGGCCCGCAGAGTGTGCGGAGTGCGGGAAATGCTTCAGCCACAGCCGCTCACTGTCGCAGCACCAGCGGGCCCACGCCCGTGCTCGTGCAGCGGCTACCGCGGCCACCGCCACTCAGGACAGGGCAAGCACCGCGCTCGTCTTTGCTGAGCAAGCAGGACAGGAAGAGCTGGGGCTGTTTGTGTCTCAGTTTAAAGAGACTTGCTGAGCGGCTTTCCCCGGAGGGGGCTGGATAAGCTTTGATGCAGTGCGCGCCACAGGGCCGGTGGGGCTCCTCGCGGGTGGAGGTCTATGGAAACGCCTGCTGCCTTCTCCATCTCTGTTGTAGCCCTCACCTGGCCTCTCGCGGTGCCCCTCACCTACTTACCTTGTCAGCTCCTTTCCTGTTCTCGGTCCTTCCTTTTCCCTCTCTGGGGAACAGCTGCAGGGAAAACCTCCCAGACCTCGCAGTGGAAGAATGCCCAGGTATTAAGTGTGTTGCATCCCCGCTGCTGTGCTCAGGTGCTTCCGGTTTCCCCAGCAGTGTCCTGTCTCCTCCCATCTCGAGTCTCCTCTGCCTCTCCTTTCCTGGGTACTTTTGGTGTCCTTCCTTTTCAGGTAATGTTCACAGACTTGGCCAGAGTCAGCTCTCTTGCCCTGGGGTCTTCTTGCCTCTCCTACTTTTTTTTTTTGTCTTTTTGCCTTTTTTTATGTAGAGCCGCACCTGCGGCATATGGAGGTTCCCAGGCTAGGGGTTTAACAGGAGCTGTAGCCGCCGGCCTTCGCCAGTCACAGCAACGCGTGATCCGAGCCGCGTCTGCGACCTACACCACAGCTCACAGCAACGCCGGATCCTCAACCCGCTGAGCGAAGCCAGGGATCGAACCTGCAACCTCATGGTTCTTAGTCGGATTCGTTAACCACTGAGCCAGGAAGGGAACTCCTCTCCTTCTGCTTTTGACTGTTGATCTCTCTGCTGCTTTCTCCCATAGCTTATGAAAGATGGGAAATTTGCCCAGCGATAGTGAGTGGACTCACTCCACTGAAAGATATCTCTTTCAGAAGCCCCCAAAGAAGTGTTTCGCACCGTGTAAAGGTGGGCAGGAGCCCTCAGTATGGCCACCTACCTGTCCTATGGGACAGATCTGCTGGCGTACAGATCAAGGTGCCTCTCAGGACAACGTTCTCCAGCCAGGGGGAGGACTTTAGTCCTGGGACCTGGGCCAAGACTACACGGGTCCACAAAGCCCAGCACTGCCAAGTGGAGTAAGAGAATGCTATATACAGATCAAACCTGGAGCCATGGGGAAACTGAGCTCTGCAGTGGCAGCAGTGCAGGGTGGAAAACTACCTGGAATTGTCAGTGATTTTTTTTCTTTTTTTGCTTGCAGGTGGTTGCAATAAAGAATTGTTTGGGTTCCAGATGCCAAGAGCTCCCTTTGTCAAACCTGAGGCTAATGTATCCGCAGTTTTCAGATGGTCTTTTTCAAAATTTCAAGGTCTTCTGGTCCCTTTTCAGGGTAGCTCAATAATCTTGCAATGCACGGCCCCCTCATTTTTGCACTGGGAGGCAAAACTCTTCAGGGGCCTCTATCACGCTTGGTTTTCTTGGTTAATGGAGAGTAAAAATGTGGCCCAAGACCATACACTTCTGCTTCTACTCCCACACATCCCTCTGGAATGACTTGGTGCTCTCCATACTGTCACAGCCTGCCTTGCTTGAATGCAAGAGTACGTGTGATGCTCCCCAGAAAAGGGCTGCAAAGTGCCAGAGCAAATTCAGAAAGCAAGCTGGGTCCTTGGGGTGAGGGCGGGTGGGGGCCTGCACTTAGCATGCACTCAAGCACCTTCTAGCAGAGGCTGCTTCCAAAAGAACCAACGTTCCTACACCTCAGAGGCCAAAACATCATCTGCTCACACATGTCCATCTAAAATATTGGGTTTATTCTGTCTGAAGACTCAAGTAGCCTGGCTCACCTACAGCCCAGCCTTGCCCCTACCCTGCACTCCCCATCACTCTAGTTCCCAGGGACCAGGCATCTGGCCCTTCTCGCTCCTTTTCAGTCCCTGGGACCTGGCTCCCCAAATTTTGGGGAATGCTCACTGCTAAGGGAGCGGTGTGGGAGTCTGAGAAGCCCCAGAAGGCCTGGGCCCCTCATCGGCCTCTAGGGGGACAGGGGCAGAGATGCTGGAAGAGGACTCCAACGGACCAGATGATTCTTGCGGGGCCAGGAGCAAGGCGGGGTGGCTTTTGCTGCGGTGAGCCGCAACACTGTCCGGCTTCTCAAAACGCTTGCCGCAGAACTCACAAGGGAATCTCAAGGCAGCCACCGTCTCTGCATGCTTGCGCCGGTGCCAGTTCAGGGAGGCCTTCTGGCGGCAGGTGAACCCACAGATCTCACACCTGGGCCGGTGACGGCAGAGGGAAGGAACGGGCCTCAGTCCACCCTGACTGCCCTAGGGGATCCCCCTGCTCGCGGCTGCCCAGCTGGCCTGCCAGCAGCCTCCCCACTCCCCCCCGAGCCCCGGCTCCCTTCCCCACACTCACTGCAGGGGTTTCTCTCCCGTGTGGATGCGCCGGTGAATGACCAAGTTACTGCTGGTGCGGAAAGACCGGGCACAGAACTCACAGATGTAGTCTCGGGTGTCTGTGGGCACACGGAGGATATCCCAGCATCCGTCCCCAAGCTGTGGCCCTTCCTTGGTCCTCCTGCCCATTCACTGACCACCCCCCACAAAAGGAGTACTGTACCCGTTCAGCCTGCCTGTCACACCCCTCCAAACCCCCAGCAGTGCCCTGTGAACAGTCAGTAGCCCGATGAGTGTCCCCAGCCAATGCCCTCTCCTCCTGAACCCGCCCCGACTCCCTGCCAGCTCTAACAGCACCTGCCCGTCTCCCATCTCCAGCAAGTTCTCACGGGCCTGCTGTGGTTTTTCTCCTACACCTCCAAGCCTCAGGCCTGCCGCAGAGGAAGCGCCCTTGCTTTTTCATGGCATCCTTTCGACCTCCGTCCCACCACTGCTCCGCGTATCCTGCCACCAGGCCACATGCACACCCACAGCTCCATGCCCACCACTCTCTCGGACTCCATGCAACTCTGGCTCCAGACTCTCTCCTCAGCCACTACCACTACTCTCAGTTTATTTTTTTTTTTATATGTCCAATGCCCCGCTCCCCTCTTTCCTGACCTTCACTGACCCGCACCCTTCCTTCTCAGCCACCACTCCCAGGTCATGCCCCATCACCGCACCCCCTCGATATCACAGTTCCAAGCCTCCCAGTTCCAGCCAGGGTCTCCTACCTTGTCTTACACTAAGCCCGTGATTGCCCACTACCCCTGCACTCTCGCTGCCCGCTCTTCACGAAGTTCTTTTCCAGGGCATCTTTCTTTCTTTCTTTCTTTTTGTCTTTTTGCCTTTTCTAGGGCCGCACTTGGGAGGTTCCCAGGCTAGGGGTCTAATCGGAGCTGTAGCCACCGGCCTTCGCCGCAGCCAAAGCCATGCGGGATCCGAGCCGCATCTGCAACCTTCACCACAGCTCACGGCAACGCCAGATCCTTAACCCACTGAGCAAGGCCAGGGATCGAACCCGCAACCTCATTGTTCCTAGTCGGATTCATTAACCACTGAGCCACGACGGGAACTCCTCCAGGGCATCTTTCACAACGAAGGGATCCCTTCACTCACACTACCAGCTCAATGGCCTGCGGTACTTGCTTGGTTAAAACCCAACTCAGGATAAATACAAGCCTCGGCCTGCTCCGGGCCTGCACGCACTTGCCAAGAGGAGCAGAAACAGAACCTACAAACACCCCCACCCCCGGCTCTATGTTCATCCACAACCACAAGTCTCAGGTCCCTCCCGTGCCATGATGCCTCTGCATTTCCTTGGTCAGTTCACTGTACTTTCTAGAGTCCGGAAGGGCATTTTCCACACAACGCACTCTTTTCACCAGCCTCGCGCAGCCCTGACCTCGTTTTATAAGTCACCAAGAAGAGAGAAGCCAGGAAAGAATGCCCACATCCTCCCTACAATCTAATCCACCAGCCAACTTGCTTCTGTACCTATACACGTGAACAGCCCCTGGTCCCCTGTGGCTGCCTTCCAGGTGTGCCTGGACATACCCTTCCCCACTGACTGAGGTTGCCCAGCCCACCCCGCATCAGTGAGCCTTTCCTCCCTGCGGGGTTATTCCCACCTCTGGGCCCAAGCTCCCGGCCCCCCAGCTTGTCTTCACAGCGAAACTCCAAGAAGATGTCCGTCCTTGCTGTCTTCGCTTCAAGCCCCTCTCTGCTTTGAACCCACTCCATCCTGGCTGTCATTTCCCTGGTCACGTACCATTTCGTCACGTGGTTATGGGTGGCTTCCCACCCACCCTTGTCTGGTGGACCGTCGGTAACCTCATCTTCCTCGGCTCCGTGGCACTGGCACAGCTCCCCCCGCCTCCTCCCGGAAGCACGTTTTCCGCTTGGCTCCTCAGACACCCATGTCTCCACCTGCCTCACTGGTCTGTCTGCAGCTGCCCTTCCCAGACCTACTCGGGCCCAGCTCAGACCTTTTCTCTACCCATACTCGCTCCATCCCTAAAGGAACACTCCGTTTACACCTCCATTCACGTAGTCCCGATGAATGCTTTCCCCCACCCCCAGCATCTCCCCTGGACTCCAGATTCAGATTCCCATTATCTGAGATACCTAATTAGTGTGTCCCAAGCAAAATGCCACGTCCCTTTGCTGAAACCTGTTTCCCCCTCACTTTGAGGAAATTGCATCACCTTCTGCCCAGCTAGCTGCTCAGGCTGGAATCCTCCAAGCCATCCCAGCTCCCCCCTGCTGGTCCTACCTGCTGACAACCTGTCCTTCCCACGGGAACCCTCCAGCCACTGCTCACTTCAGGTTGCCGTCATTGCCCACTGCACATTCTTGCAGTCCCATTCTCCACACGGCAGCCACACTCTATTTTTTTTTTTTTTGTCTTTTTGCCTTATCTAGGGCCACACCCACAGCCTATGGAGGTTCCCAGGCTAGGGGTCTAACAGGAGCTGTAGCCGCCGGCCTTCGCCACAGCCACAGCAACGCGGGATCCGAGCCGCGTCTGCGACCTACACCACAGCTCACGGCAACGCCGGATCCTTAACCCACTGAGCAAGGCCAGGGATTGAACGTGCATCCTCATGGTTCCTAGTCGGATTCGTTAACCATTGAGCCACGACGGGAACTCTTTAAAATCAGTTGTGCCCCCCCCCCACTTCCACTATACACACTAGTATCTATCCCATTTGGTTGAAAGTCAAGCCAGCCTGATCGTGGTCTTGGAGGCCCCCTACCACCTATCTGACCCTCTCTTCCTTCTTTTCTAACCTCCTGGCCTCCTCTCCATTCCTGGAACATGCAACACAGATCCAGTCTAGGGCCCCCCCACCACGGGCTGCCTGTGGACGTGTCTAAGCTTCCATTCCTTCTGCTCCTTAGGTCTTTGTTAAAAGCACCTTCCCTCTCTACAAGACCAGCTTCTCTGGCGCGCTCGCCTCCCTTCTCCTGCTTTCACAGCTCTTTGTAGCCCCGTAAGTGGAATAGCCAGCTCTTATCTCAGCACCAAGAGCCGTTTCAAGCAGGCAGGGTCTCAAGACACAAGAGGATGCAGGATGGGCGTGTGTGGGCGGGAGTTATCCCAGAAAGGTGTGACAAGACCTGCAGACAGGAGGTGATGGGCCTTACAGGGGGTGTGTGAAGGGACTCACAGGCGAAGGTGACAGAACCCACAAAGGGAGATGACAGGCACCGCAGAGGGAGGTGACAGGACCTGCTGCAAGGAGGTGAGCAGGCGTATCCACCGCTTACCACTGTGCAGTTTCACATGCTCCTTCAGGTGTTTCTTAAAGTTGAAGGACTTGCCACAGGCCGGCTCGGGGCAGGAGAAGGACTTTTGATGGATGTGCTGGTACTTCTTGTGGTGCTAGGGAGGGAAGCAGACGGCCTCCTCAGCGAGACCGCGGGAGCTGACCCAGAAGGCTGACTCCTCTACACGCTCCCCCCCCAGGAAGGTCTCCTCATTACCACCAGCTCACACGGTCCCGGCCAGTGAGCACCCTGAGCCCATCCTTTTTTGACTCCGAACTCTGCCCTCACCTCCGCTCTCACCTCCTTGTCAGGGCCTCGCAATGCCTAGTTCCCTGAATAAAGTGGCACTTCTGGGGACACCCTTGGTTCCCTAACCATGGATTTGCCATCTTCCCGGGATGGGAACACATCTTGGGTGGGTATGATTATTCTCCTCGGTATCAATATTAATGTAGCATCTGTATCACTCATCGCCTAGTTTTTATCGATAGCCCACCATAAGATTATAGGATTATGTCATTTTCTCCTAAATCGGCTTTGGAAACACAACACACGCACACGCACACACTCTCTCTCTCTCGCCCTCACTCTCTCTCGATCTGAAACACTTTTTTTTTTTTTTGGCCTTTTTGCCTTTATGTAGAGCCACAATCGCGGCATATGGAGGTTCCCAGGCTAGGGGTCTAACAGGAGCTGTAGCCGCCGGCCTTCGCCACAGCCACAGCAACGCGGGATCCAAGCCACGTCTGCAACCTACACCACAGCTCACGGCAACGCCGGATCCTTAACCCACTGAGCAAGGCCAGGGATCGAACCCGCAACCTCCCAGTTCTTAGTCAGGGTCGTTAACTACTGAGCTACGAAGGGAACTCCCTGAAACACTTTTAAGGGCACTATCTTCTTCAGCTTTAACTCCCCAAGCACTTTTGGTAATTCTTTCTCTTTTTATTTGGCCTCATTTCACATCCTGGCTCACCAAAAGGGGGGGCTCTCTCCTCCATCATCCCATTTTCCCGTAATTAAACTGCTGCTGGTGGCTATGGCAGTCTTCCGCATGCACAGGCTCAAGTATGTGGGGCCAGTCCTGCTGAATATTATTCTCAGCCCCCAGCTTTGCCTCCACTTTTGAGGACCTCCCCCCCCCCGAAATCCCATCCAATCAGGACTCACCATCCCTCACTTGGCCCTGCCCTGGGTGTGAGGGCCCTGACTGAGGGGGGAGCTGGGACTCCCCCCCCCCCCCCCCCCGCTCTGTGCCTCCAACCTCTCCTGCAGTGAGGCTGGGGACAGAACCGTCTCTTAATCGCCCTGGAGCAAGGACTGTGCCCTTGAGCCAGCACGGAGTGGCACGCCAGCGGCCCGAGGAGCCCCAGCACTATCACACACTAGCCGAGGACCCTTGGGCAGGGCCCAGCCTCTCCGTGTTTCTTGCTCTCCTCATCCACAAAGCGGGAATAGTATCAGCACTCCCTCCAAAGACATACTGAGATCAAAAGACTTGACACACATCAAGTGCCTGGAACAGTCACTAGCACCCCACCCCAAAGGCCTGGGGAATGCCACCGTCATCTCCACGTGGTCCTAAGAGGGCCCGGGTACCAAGCAGTTGCAGGCGGGTGCTTGGTTTTCTGTCTTATCTACCAGTTGTCTGCTTTAGCGATTATTAACTAGTCAAGCTCTACACGTCGGTCCCAGCTCTCTTCTTCCTGGCTCTGCATCCCCGCCCCCCTCCGCCCGCATCCCAGGCTTCTTTGCTTCAGCCTCTGCAGCCCCTCTCCTCCACCTGTGAGGCTACAAAGAACCCAACCCTGTGCCCCTCCAAGCCCCTCACGTTCAAATACTGCCGATTTGAGAAGATCCGTCCGCAGCCAGGGAAGTCACAGGGCAGCAGCTCTCTTTTGGCAGCCTTCCTGCGGGCGCAGAGTAAGCAAGCAGCAGGAGGATCCGTGCAGGCCCTCTTCCGCCTTCCTCCCCTCCCCTCCCTAGCCGCAGCCCCTTCCCCCAAGACCTACCTAATTCTCTTGGGGCCAATCTGAGCAGTGTCCTCATCCCACGCCGAGGCCAGAGCAGACTGAGCCTGACTCCCGGGGCTACGGGCAGCAAAGAGGGAGCAGAGGGCCTCGAGGAAGGGCCATGTCCCAGGATGCCCCTGCCCTCTGTCACAGCCATCAAGGTTACCTGGCCAGGAGCTCAGTCTGCTGGGCTGCTTGAGGGGTCCCACTGAGCTCCGGCTGCATCCTGACGTCCACAGGCGGGGGAGCTCCAGGACTCAGTGAGGACGCTGAGGAGGACGGCCCAGCAAGAGGAGCTGCAAGAGCTTCAGGGGCTGACGGGACCTCCGCCTCCTTAAGTGCATGGGTGGCAGGGGAAGGGGGCAGTCTGGGGGCTTCTGCTTCACTGCTGGAAGGAGAATGCAGAGGGGGACAGCTTTATCTCCCCGGATCCTCAGCCCAGCTCCAGCCCAACCCCAGCCCCTCAACTGCAAATATCCCAAATTCAGCACAACTCTGTCCTTACCCCAGGCTCCTCATTCATACCCGCTTTCCGCCTTCATCCTCCCCCCAGTGCCCAAGTTCGCCCCTTTTCCACCAACTCAAAGCCTCTAGTTTCTACTGCCTTCCCCAAAGCCCTACCCTGCCATTTCCACCACCAAGCCCTGCCCTCAAGTCTGCAAAGCTCTGGGTTCCTCTCCCTCCGCTCAGCATCCTCCCTCAGCCCCGACTTGCTCATCTGGGGAGGAGCTGTAGGTCCACAGGCTGGCATCACTGAGCATCCCCTCTTCATCCTCTTCTTCCTCTTCCCCGTCTTCTTCTCCTAGGGGTGGGAAGGTCTCCAGCGGGGGTCCCACTCCTCTGCAGGTCCAAGGAAGGCAAGCCTGAGGTCCTGTTGTCCATCCAGGTCCGTCCTGTCCCTCCCGATCCCAGACTCACCTGGCTAAGCTGGCCTCCTGAGTCCTCTCATCGTGCTCCGATTCCAAACCTGTTGGCACAGGTAGGGTCAAAGGGGAAGAAACTCTGGACTGGAGAGATAAGGACCGGAGGAGTTCTAAGGTCACTCGTGTTGGGGGGACACTCAGGGACAAGGAGGAGGAGGGGTCAGAGGCTACTGGAGTGGGAGGTGCTGTTTTATTTTAGACATGGTACATTCACATGATTCCAAAAAAAAAAGGTACAAAAAGGTACACTGTGAAAAGTTTCCTAATACTGTACCCCAGTCACCTCGTTTTTCCTACAGGAAATCTGGTTTCCTGCACGCCCTTCTAGAGATATTTTGTACACTCATAAGTACATACAAATATATATCCTATCTCTTATTTTTCCACCAATGGTAACATAAACAATGTATTTTTTTTTTTTGCCTTTTGTCATTTTAGGGCCACATTCGCAGCATGTGGAGGTTCCCAGGCTAGAGTAGCCACAGCAACGCAGGATCCGAGCCGTGTCTGCAACCTACACCACAGCTCACGGCAACGCCGGATCCTTAACCCACTGAGCAAGGCCAGGGATCGAACCCGCAACCTCATGGTTTCTAGTCGGATTCGTTAACCACTGAGCCACGAAGGGAACTCCAACGTATTCTATGTTATGCTTTTCAGACCTAAAAATATATTTGAGGATATACTGTTGCTTTCAGCATAGAGTCTTTCCATTCAGACAATCATTTTTTTTTTTTTTTTTTT
>PVHT021183702.1:1653253-1688861 GCA_004024745.2 Catagonus wagneri | reverse complement strand
TTTTTTTTTTTTTTTTTGCCTTTTGTCATTTTATGGCCGCAACCGCGGCATGTGGAGGTTCCCAGGCTAGGGGTCTAATCGGAGCTGTAGCCACTGGCCTGCGCTGCAGCCACAGCAATGCAGGATCCGAGCTGCGTCTGCAACCCACACCACAGCTCACGGCAACGCTGGATCGCCAACCCACTGAGCAAGGGCAGGGATCGAACCCGCAACCTCATGGTTCCTAGTCGGATTCATGAACCACTGCGCCACGACGGGAACTCCCAAACGATCATTTTTAAAGAATGGGGCTCTTAGCTACAGAGATGGGAACCCATTTCCCTCCTTTTCCTCCATAGCTCATCTTTTCTCCAGCCTACCTGCAGGCTCCTGCCCGCTCCTAGCCTCTGGACACCAGTTTCTCTGGTCGGTAGTTGGAAGCGGGACTGGATCGGGCTCCTCTGGAGGTGTAGGGCCTGAAGAGGGGCCCCAGGAGAAGGTGTGGCCAGCCGAACACTCCCACACCAGCCCCCCATCTTGGCCCCCAGGTCCCCGCAGCCCAGGCACCAGGCTGCACTCTCGGCTGTGAGCATGGGACAGGAGCACTAGATACTGCAGACCCTTGGGGGGCACAGGCTCAGGACCTGGAACAGTGAAGGCAACAGTCAGGGTGAGCTGGGAGGCCTTCTGTTCTCATCCTGGAGAGCCGCACCCAGACAGTCCTGTACCCCACATCCGTGGGCAACCGTGGGTTCCCTAATCCATTTTACCATTCTCCCAAGCCCAAACCCCAAGGTCACCCTTCCCCACAGGCTGTCCCCATCAAACTGCCTTGGGCTTCCCAACTCCCCCGTCTCTTCCCAAAGGGGGTTCAGATTCCCTCTGATCCAGTCCCCTTAGGTCACATCACGCCCTGTCACCCCCTTCCCTCTCTGGCTCTTGACTCCCCACCCCTTAGGCACTCCCTACCCACCTGCACAGAGTATGCAGCCTGAAGAAGTGTACCTGCCAGGGGGACAAGATTCAGGTCAGGTGGGGACCCATGTGACCAAATGCCCTCAGCTCTGGGCACTCAATTAAGGGGTTCCCTTTTTGTTGAGGATGGGGTGGGGAGGGGTGCGGCGAAGCTGGGTGGCGGGGCGGGGGTGGCAGGGCTTTGTCGGGACCTTGGGAGACCACAAAGCACACTGGCCTTACTGCTGAAGTGAGAAATCTGCCAGTGGGAAGGAGCAGCCAGCCAGCACTTGGTGGTGGTGAGGAGTGGGGGGGCGCGGGTAGGGTACCAAGTGCCGCGGTCCAGGTGCCCTCCCTCAAAGCCCTCGACACCGCCCCTAACCGGTCTAACAGGAACTTGGCCAGCTGCGAGTGCAGTGAGAAGCCCAGCTGCTCCTTGAGGAGGCACCACTGCTCCATGTGGCCGCCCAGGCGGATGCGACACTTGCTGCGGCGAGCGTCCAGCTGCCGCCGCTTCTCCCGCCGCCTACGGGAGGCGTCCGCAGGAGAGGCAGCCATGAACACCAGAGCCTGTAGGGTGGACAGACACGCGTGTGGGCCGACCCGATCTCGAGCCAGGGGGCCTCTGTTTCCCTGTCTGTGAATTGGGGCAGAACTAAGCCAGTGCAACATTATTCGCTGCCACAGGGCCCAAGGCACCTCTGCTTACATGACAGGGCTTGTAAGCTAGCATGTTATGGGGTGGGTATCGTGGGGGTAGGAGGTACGCGGACAACATCAAGTCAGAATGGCCTGATCTCTTGCCCACTGAAGTGTAGACCTGAAGCTAAGGGGAAGGAAATTTCAACTGGGGTGGGGCAGGGGGTAAAGGAACAGTCTCTTCTTGAAAATGGTTGATAAGGAAGGAGAGATCGCGTGCATTGGGAGAGCTCCACATAGTTGGGGTCGATGTGGGTGGAGCCGGGGGTGTGGAGGGCGCCCCCCACCCGATCTCGGGCAGCCCCCTTGAATGCTCACAATGCGCGGCACAGGCCAATTCCAAAGACAGCTCCCAGGCCGCCCAGAGCTCCTGCCGCGGTCCACCCCACCCCTGGCCTTACCTGCGCGCCCCCTCACCCGCCCTCATCCCGACTGCGCCTGCGCCTCCCCCCGCCTCGCGCTCAGGCCGGGAGAGCGGCGGGAGGACAGGGGCCCACCTCGCGCACGCCGCCGCCGTTTCTCTTTTAAGAGGAACCCGTCCCCTTTTGCGTCGGTGGCTCCGGCCCGGAAATGGGGCCCAGGCTGAGCGGGGAGGGGAGAGTCGGAGGCGGGCGGCTCGCGCCTGCGCACTGGCCGCCCAGCGCAAGGCCTGCTGGGAGCCGCGGTTTCCACGGGAAATGTCCAGCTTGTCCCTGAGGCCGTGGGGGTTGTGGTTGGGTCGCTTCTGTGCCGAGCACCTGTCCTTGGTAACCAAAGACTCGAGAAAATGGAATAAATAAGGCCAAGCCCTCTTCCTGTGCCCGGACACCGGGGCTTGGCTTCTGCAGTTCTTACTACTTTGTACTTCACCCTCGCAATTTCCGCAAACACGCAAACACGTGCTGCAGAATTAGCCACCTTGAAAACCAGTTAGAGCAAGGTAACCACCACCAATAGCCCATTCCCACTGTTCTTGTCGAAAGTTGTCCGAAAAGTCGCCTATGTTTTCTGTGAACTCTTTTGCACTTCCCATTCACTGTAGACCCCAGCGGAGATTTTCTGTCTATAGAGCCGCTGGAAGGGCGCTTCTCAAGGCTACTTCGGGTAGCCCCTTTGCTAAAGGCAGTGGTCAGTTCTCCGCTGACCCTTTACCCCTGGAGCAACACCTGACGATGTAGATATTTGCCTCCATGCACCCTCCCCACCCCGCACCACCACCCCAGGTTGGCTTCTATGACTGTGAAGCCACACATTACTGCTTTTCCTCCCTCCTCACTAACTCCTCCTTTCCTTTGCTGGATCGTCATCCACTGTCCCAGTCAAAACAGGTTGGGTGTCCCCTGGCTTGAGCTTGGGCCCTGGACCGAGTCTTCTCTTCTGGATCAGTTTTTCTCTTTTCTTCTTGTTTGATCTGTTTGGCCCCCTGGCTTTAAATACGCTGATGACTCCCAGATTGTAGCTCCAGGCTAGCCCTCTTTCAGCTACAGACTCAGAAATCTAACCACCTGCTTTACACTGATAACTGAGTTAAGAACCGAGAACTTAGTGCCAGGCAGTGACAAAGAGGGCAGTGGCAAAAGCTAGTTGACATTTTCCCCAACGTGACTGTGGCCAGCAAATAACACTTCACAAAATGTGCCCCCTCTCCTATCTCAGTAAATGTTGCCGTCCACCCACTTCTTCAGAACAGAAATTTAGGAATCAACCTTGACTCTTCTGTGATACCAACACCATATACATCAGCTAGTCCTGCTGATACTATCTGCAAAAGCATCTTGAATGCAGTCACTCAGGCGTCTCCATGGCTAAAATAGTACTCCAAGTCCCCTGTTTACTTTTCTCTGGTTCCTGTTAACATCACCACAAACTTGGAGGCTAAAAACTGCAGAAATGTTTTCACTCATAGTCGTGGAGGCCAGAAGTCTTAGTATCAAGCTGTCATCAGGGCCATCACCTTTAGAAGGATTCCAGGTGAAAATCCTTTCCTTGCCTCTTGCAGCTTCTAGTGGTGACCACGCATTCCCCATCATCCAAACTCATTGCTAGCATCACTACCTCCTCTTTTGTCTGTATCAAATCTTCCTCTGCTTCTCTCTCTCGCTTTCTTTTCTTTCTCGCTTCCTTCCTTCCTTCCTTCTTTTTTTATGGGGCCATACCTGCCACATATGGAAGTTCCCAGGCTAGGGGTCGAATCAGAGCTACAGCTGCCGGCCTACACCACAGCCACAGCAACACTGGATCTGAGCCATGTCTGTGACCTACACCACAGCTCAAGGCAACACCAGAACCTTAACCCCCCTGAGTGAGGCCAGGGTTTGAACCCGCATCTTCACGGATACTAGTCAAGTTTGTTACCACTGGGCCATAGTGGGAACTCCCTGCTTCTCTTTTTATAAGGACATGTGTGAAGTCATTTGGACCCATCTGAATAAACCAAGTAATTTTCCCATCTCAATATCCTAAACGAATTATATCTGCAAATTGTTTGCCAGCTTGATCTGCTTCCTTCCACATTCACCCTCACAGCAGGGAAGAGCAAATCTCCTGCTTAAAACCTTTTGGTGGTTACCAGTGCAATCCACAATTAACATGGTCTCAAGGCCTGTATTGTTTAGCCTTTGGCTTCTTCTCTGGCCTCCCCAACCTTTCCTCATTTTGTCTATCTTTCCTACAATTCCCACCTTATTGCTCTTTCTCAAGTTTGCCAAGCATGCTAGAGAGAATTCCTTCTCTCCAGAGTACCCACTCCCCAGCTCTTTTTTTTTTTTTTTTTTTTTGGTCTTTTTGCCTTTATCTAGAGCTGCACCCGTGGCATATGGAGGTTCCCAGGCTAGGGGTCTAACAGGAGCTGTAGCCGCCGGCCTTCGCCACAGCCACAGCAACGCGGGATCCGAGCCGCGTCTGCAACCTACACCACAGCTCACGGCAATGCCCGATCCTTAACCCACTGAGCGAGGCCAGGGATCGAACCCGCATCCTCATGGTTCCTAGTCAGATTCGTTAACCACTGAGCAACGACAGGAACTCCCCCCACTCCCCAGATCTTCATGGTGTTGTTTCTTTTTTATACATATCAGTTCCAAGATCACCCCCTCAGAAAGATCCTTTTTTGTCATTCTCTGCCCCGCTGTGAACTCCTCTATCACCTTCAGAGCACTCATTGTGCTCTGAAATCATTTTAGGGACTTATTTTTTTGTGCCTATTGTTGGCTATCGCAGACTTCTCCTCCATGACCTAAACAGCCCAACTGACATGATGTCTAATCATCCTTAGGATGAACTCAGTATGTCCTGCTCATAGCATACTGTTGAATTGTAGCACCAACTACTCAACATGATACTTATCTGCCTAGTATAAGTTTGAAAGAAAGATCACCAACCCTATTCTACAAATTTTACTTATTAAAGCCCTTCATTAATCAAAAGAGCAGGACTCCACAGGGTAAAGAATAAAGAAAACAAATTTTATTATTTCCCCTCACGGTCCCTAAACAGATAGCTGCAAAATCCTAGTTCCTCTATCCTGTAGATGAAATCACAAGCGGATTCCGTAATTCTCACTCTTAGGTAACAAAAAGTTCTCGAGACACAAGAACACTCTTGGTTCTCTCAGGCTCACATCATTCAAAAATAATAAAATTCTAAAGATAGGAAACTGAATAAAAAAAGAAAAAATTAAAAAAGAAGAGAAAAAATGAAAAAAGTAACAAAAATAATAAAACTCTAAACTCCAACAACCCTCCTCCAACAACCCTCTCCCCAGAAAATCATTTTTTTTTTTTCCTCTCAGCGTCTCTTCTGTTTCTTACATCATTGAAGTAAAGGATGAGCCAGGTGTCTCTAAATGATCACCCTCCTTTTTAAGTCCTGAAGAGAAGCAGAAACTTCTTTGGCACAGAGAGGAAGGGGAAATTGTGTATATTTGTTCTGTGGTTAGTGCACTAACCAATCAGACTGTAAGAGTTCCATTTTATCACTTCGTTACAAAGGCTCGGATTAAATTTAAGTTTTTGTAGCTTTATCTCTGTTGTTACACAGAGCTTACAGTCCCTTGAAACTGCCAATTCTTGTTCACATGTTAAATTCCCAGATCTCCCCATGAAGAATTTGTGAGCTACGTGTAGTAGTCCATGTGGGGGACATTATATTTGTCCTCGTGGCATTTATATTTCTTGGACTCTAGATGGCACCCTAGACTCTTTATCGTCCGCCTTGGGAAAAGCCTAATCTAATAATATTGTTGTACCCTCTGAGTTTTCAGTTGTCTTGTCTCCAAACAGAAAAACCACCTTCCGCTCCCTGGGTCCAAGAAGAGAAGGGCCAAATTGCTACAACGTTGTAATCAACCTGATGCTCAGGAATCCTGAGAAGACTCATTTAGAGTGAAGAAGCCCGCCATAGCAGTTTATGCCCTAAACTTTACTAAGCCCAGAGCCACCATCTCTGGCCCCACATCTCTGCATGAGGCCTCCCCGCCCTTTGTCTCCCCCTCATCCAATCAGCGTCGGCCGTCTTTTTACCCCAGCCAATTAACATCCAGGAGCGCGATTGCATTTGTCCTCCCCTCCCACCAGTAGGCGGTGCCTGCATCCTGCGGCCAATCACACTGGAGCATGGCCCGCCAGGGACCTCTGTGACGAAATGTGGGCGGGGCAGGACGGTATATAAGAGACGCAGGGATCTTCATCTTCAGTGGCTGAGTCTGTCACCCGCCCTCGGAGGGCGGAGGACATGAACAAGAAGGAATCTGGCAACCTGAGGACTCACAGACAGGAATGTTGCAGCAGCAGGGGTGTTCTTCGCGGTTCCCGCAGGGGGAGCGGGAGCGGCGAGCCATTCGCCGCCGGTCGCGGGGGGACATTGCGTTCCAGGTGCTAAAGCAGCAACTGTCCAGCGACGCTGTGGTCGTACTGCATGTGGTGCAGCGGGGCCTCTTCAGCCAAATCGCGCGTGGGGTGACCCGGCTCAGGCAGGAGGGCGTCGACGTACGCGGCGAGCGCTAGGCCACTGGTACTGCTGAAATCCGCGCCGCGCTCCGGTCGCTCCTGTTTCGGAGAGCTGCGCTTCGTGCTCGCGCGTCCTCCTTCCTGGCGCGTGGCCGGCGGGTGTCCCGCGCCCTACCCGCGGCGGTCCGCAGGAGCAGGCCCCGCCTGAGGTCCCCCTGGAACAGGCTTGGTTACCGAATGCTTGAGGATAATCGCGGATTTACAGATATAGCTCGGTTATCATCCAGGCTGTAGCAGAGATACGTGCATCTGGGCCTTTGATGTGTTACAGAAGAAATGAAAGTGTTTCCAGAGTAAATACCCAGGAAAGGAAGAAACACTTAAAAATCAGGGCTGTCATGGGCTCAGGAAAAGTTCCAGGCAAACATGGGAGGTTATAATCCAGGCACCCAGACCACTCCTATGCCTCACCCCCTGGTAAAGATGGAAACAAAGGGAAATCTGACTTGCTCTCAGTAGAACTTGGTTTTTGTGTCCTGCTTTATGGAGCGCAGGTCTTCTTCACTGACTGGATGTCATGGGTGAGGAAAGCTGAGACAAAAATAGGGATCCTCCAAAAGACGAGGTGCCTTGTCTTCTCCCCTTCATCCGCAGTATAGTATTTCTCCTCTTAATCATCTTCATCCCCTGTACCGGGCCTTTTGCACTGTTGCACTTGTATATTCAAATGGAGATGAGAAGTTAAGAAGCCAGAAGGGCAAGTAGAAGGTGCTGACAAAACACTAGCTAGCTACCTAAGCCAGGCTTATTAGGGGAAGAGAAACCCAAGGCGGGGAATGAAGGCTGAGGAAGGGTTTCTGCTACAAACCACCGCCCCGCCCCGCCCCAAGTTCCGCCCCAAGTTCCAGTGGAATTCCCTGCTGCTTTCATCTCGTCATGTTCTACTTCCTGTGTTTGTTCTTTCACTTTTTGTTTGCTCCCATTTCTGTTTTATTCTCTCCATTTACTGTCACTTCTGCTTTATTTCTTGTTTATTTTTTCTTTTTTTTTTTTTTTGTCTTTTTGCCTTATCTAGGGGCGCATCCGCGGCATATGGAGGTTCCCAGGCTAGCGGTCTAACAGGAGCTGGAGCTGCCGGCCTTCGCCACAGTCACAGCCACGCGGGATCCGAGCCGCGTCTGCAACCTACACCACAGCTCACGGCAACGCCAGATCCTTAACCCACTGAGCAAGGCCAGGGATCGAACCCGCAACCTCATGGTTCCTAGTCAGATTCGTTAACCACTGAGCCAGGACAGGAACTCCTGTTTGTTTGTTTGTTTGTTTGTTTGTTTGTTTGTTTGTTTGTTTGTTTTTAAACAAA
This sequence comes from Catagonus wagneri, assembly GCA_004024745.2. Taxonomy (NCBI): domain Eukaryota; kingdom Metazoa; phylum Chordata; class Mammalia; order Artiodactyla; family Tayassuidae; genus Catagonus; species Catagonus wagneri. The sequence continues at coordinate 1,680,941 of PVHT021183702.1, read as the reverse complement.
AACTGTGAGAAGTAGCCTTCACTACATGGGGAGAGGATTCCAAAGAAGGCAGAGAAGCCTAACAACATTCCCATCAACACAACATGCCAGGAAATGTCTGTTTCCAGCCCAAACCAAAGCTATCTTGGAGCCTTTGGCTCCAGCAGTTAGCGTTCCATGTTGCTGATCCCCTTTATGTTCCCCAAAGGGTGTCAGTATACACCGTCACCACTTCCAGTCAGTCCTCCAAACTCACCAGAGCCCTGTTCCACTGGGTTCCCAACTTGCTCCCCTTGGCAGCGTTGGACGGTTGATCTTCTTCTCTTTTTTCACTCTTTCTCCACCAGGCTTCTATAATGCCACACTCTCCTCTTTTTCTTTCTTTCCCACTGGCCTTATTGGAATATCCCAGGGCCCAGTCTTTGGCTTCTGCACCCTCTTTCTAGGCGAGCTCATCCTGCATCGTTTTAAACATAGCTTATTCGCCGTGACCTTCCACTTTACGTCTCCCACTGGGCTTTGCGCTGTGTATCTATCTGCTACTTGACTTCTTTAATAGGTATCAAAAACCCCATACTCTCCCTTCTCCATAATCTGCCTCCTCCCTGCCTTCCATGTCAGCCAATTGCTCAAACCCAAATTCCTCTAGTTATATGCCACTTCTTTACTTCCCATACATCCATTTTTTTTTTTGGCTGCACTATCGGCATATGGAGGTTCCCAGGCTAGGGGTCTAATCAGAGCTGAAGCCGCCGGTCTACGCAACAGCCACTCAGGATCCAAGCCGTACATGTAACCTACACCACAGCTCATAGCAACACCGGATCCTTAACCCACTGAGCGAGGTCTGGGATCAAACCCTCATCCTCATGGATGCTAGTCGGGGTCGTTAACCACTGAGCCATGACGGGAGCACCTTTTTGCTATCTTCTTGAAGTCTATCCAGAATTTGACTCTCTCTCACCACCTAGCCAGCTGCAACCTGGTCCGGTCCAAGGTCCTGCTTCAGTCTTGTGCTCTAGTCTATTCTCCTTATGATACGCAGAAGATCCTAGGAAATCAGGCCATATCTTACACACCTCAGCTCTCCTCTCCACCCAGAGTCAATATACAGGCTGGCACCAGGGCCTCTCACTCAGTTCCAACTATATTGTCTGTTTTGCATTCCTTGCTGGCCTTCGCATTTGCTCTTTTCTCTCCCCCAGATGGTATCTGGCTTCTCTCTGACCGTTTTCAAATTTCTGCTCAAAAATTACATCCTGAGGGGCTTTTCTACACCACCTTCATATCCTCTGCCCTTCTTTTTGTATTTTTCCTCACCGTAATTATCAATCTCAACATATCGTTACTTTGTTTATTTTTCCTTTTTCTTTTCATTTTGGGGTCACACAGCAGCGTGGAAGTTTCCAGGCTAGGGCTCAAATCAGAGCTGCAGTTGCAGGCCTACACCATAGCCACAGCCACAGCCCACGGCAATGCCAGGTCCTTAGCCCCCTGAGGGAGGCCAAGGATCATTACCTCTGAGCCACACAGGAACTCCTATTTTTGTCTTTCTTTGCAGGAATGTGAGCCACTTGAGCACAGATATTTTGTTTTCTTCTCTGCTGCATCCCTGGTCCTTCCTTGCCCTCTAGAGGACTGATAAAGGGAATGAAGGCATCCAACGGAAACGATGACTCGAAAAGACACATGTACTCCAGTGTTCATTGCAGCACTCTATGCAATAGCCAGGTCATGGAAACAACCTAAAAGCCCATCGACAGAGGAGTGGATAGGGAAGATATGGTACATACACACAATGGAATGTTACTCAGCCATTAAAAGGAATGAAATAACAACATTTAGAGCAACATGGATGGACCTAGAAATTATCATGCAATGTGAAACCAGTCAGACAATTAGACAGCAACATCCAATGCTACGGCTTACATGTGGAAACTAAAAAGACACAATGAACTTCTTTGCAGAACAGACAATGACTCACAGACTTTGGAAAACCTTTGGTTTTTCAAATAAGACAATCTGGGGGTGGGGGGATGCACTGTGGGTTTGGGACACAAAATCTATCAAATTGGCTTGTGATGATTTTTGTGCACCTATAATTGAAATAAAATTCATTGTTACAAAAAAGCATTACAAAAAAAAGAAGCAATGAAGACAGATCAAGCATGTTGAGGTAAAGGCAGCTAGCTCTTGGGGTACACGGCGACTGTGAAGTCAGGTCAGGCTGGCCAGAAGCTCCCAAAGGGCCAGCAGAGGAATTAGGATATTGTTGTGAGGGTTGTGGAAGGCACCCTCCCCGTCCCTCAGTGCTCGTGTGCTCCCTTCGGTGAAGGCTCCAGGGCGAACGAAATGATTAGCCCAAACTTGGAAGCAGAAAAGACATTATTAGTTGAAGAGCGTTCCCTCTTGACCAAAATTTAATCAGGCTCCTCTGGGCCCTCTTTTTAACTAAGCCTTGCTCCGATGGTTTGCATATCCTGCCTTGGAGGGAGTCTAATTGTAATAAGAAGGCTCCTAGGTCAGCCAGTCCCCACACCCTTAATATCTGGTCACGCTCCAGAGCTTATCAGATTTTCTCATCCCCCGCAGTCTTTCGGATGATATTTGATGATCCCGGCCTGCCTTCAGCGGAAATCATATTAAATCAGTTTAGTCAAAATCTACTTTTTTTCTTTTTTCTTTTCTTAAGACTCTCTCCACTTCTGTGACTTCTCAGTCTTTTTTCCATCCGCTGACCCCCACCCTCCTCCTTGGCTAGAAATCCTCACTTTACTTTGCTGAATTTGGAATTGAGCCCAATTTTATATAAGGTCTCTCTTCCTGACACTGACACACTGCAAGTTGTCCTTACAGCGGTGTGCTGAGCACTGTCTAGAAGATTTTTTGCGGGCTTATCTGATCCCATGTGCACCTTCAATTGACTATTTTACAGTCTTAGATGGGTAGAAATTAACTTGCGGAAAAGGGAGGGGGTTCCTTTTGTGGCTCAGCAGGTTAGGAACCTGACTAGTATCCATGAGGACGGGGGTTCAGTCCCTGGCCTTGCCCAGTGGGTTAAGGATCCGGGCTTGCTGTGGTTGTGGCGGTGGCCAGTAGCTGCAGCTCTGATTTGACTCCTAGCAGGTATGGTCCTAAGAAGAAGGAGGGGAAGGAGAGGAAGGGGAAGAAGAGAAAGAGGAGGAAGAAAACTGATAGTAATGCAGATGGTTTCTGTGTGGCACCAAGGTCAAAGATTCCTACTTATAGCAATATAAATAAAATGTGTCAAGGGAGGCACCCGCCTTATCTCTAGTAGAAAGAAACAAATCCTACAGTTTATTATTATACCCTTAGTATATTAACCTGCCTTCCATCTGCCAGCAATTTCTTTTCAACATTAATTATTTTTAAAAAACCTCATCAAAATCTCCTTCGAATTGGTTATAACATCGTACGGTGTCCCTCATTAGCAGTTGAATAAAATCTTGAAGTGTGTGCATCATCTATATATTTTCATGGGAGCCATGTGTTTTACTTTTTGAAATTTTACTTTTAGAAAAAGTCACTCCAATGCAGTCTTATTTGACCGCCCCAGTCTAAAAACAGAACTCCATCAATTAATTACCCCACTTTTGTTTGGTGCTCAAGGCCTGATGTGTCTGTTTGTGCTAACTCTTCCCTTCACTAGCAGTCAGCTTGCCAGGGCAGGGGTTCTAGCTCCTTCAGGCTCTGTCAGTACAGTGAATAAATGAATGAATGAGTGAGCGAATGGCATGTGGTCTGGAGCGCAGGAGTGGGGCCTTTCCATTTGATGCTAAAGCACACTTGCTATTTTTGCATTCTTGTTAACTGAGTCCCCGAATTCTTTTTTAAGGAGGTCTGACTTTTGGACTTCCATACTTGTCTCTACATTGTCCAATTTTAGAAAGACTCTTGCTAAATATGTTTAGCTAGAACGTCCCTTTTTGATATCTGATCACTCCAAATATATAATGGGTGATTAGATACATATATAATGTATAGAGTTTGCTCATCCTCTGCTGTCCCCAGGGGATGTCTGATATCCTGGACTACCTTCAACAAAAACCCTGTTAGACCGGTTTGGACAGAATTCTCCCTTAGTCATTTTCCAGCCACTGACGCTGCGGCTCCCCCCAGCTCACCGCCTCTCTTTTTGGCTATAAATTTCCACTCTCCCTTGTACTCAGTTGAATTCAGTCGTTCAATATCCCAGTATAATGGTACCCACACCTATCTCGATAGCCCCCCTTGAATAAAGTCTTCCTTAGAGTGCTTTAACAAGTGTCATGAATGAATAAATTTTTTTTCCTTAATACCGACCCCACATAATCTCTAACCTCTAACCACAGCTGTGTAACTTGGAGAAGGAAGAGGGGTGGGCCTTGAAAGATGCATGTGCCTGAGACAATAAGGCCTTAGTAACGAAACAACAGCAGCAATCCCTGTTGCTTACTCTGCGGCAAGTGTATTTTCATGTGCTTTCGTGTATTCACTCAACTAGCCAGTTTCCCCAGCAAAGGGCCTGGAACGTGCCAGAGTCTGGCAGGGGCTCGTCACCTGTCTGGGCAGCAGCCTGGCGATTTCCCTTTGCCTTTGCTACTGTTTTTCTCTGCCGAGTCGGGTGGTCACTAACCCCTCTTTTTTTTTTTTTTTTTTAGCAGGATCGTTCCTGCTGCTGGAGGCCGGTTTGAGTCCCCGGTCCAGCTAGGCGGGAGAGCATGACAAACGCCGCCTCTCCCAGAACTCCGCGGCTCCCGGCAGGCGCTCGGTCGCCGGTTCTCCAGCTCTGTAGCCAGGCGGCTCCGGCGACAGCCCCCCTGGGCAGTGACGTAGAACAGAACCGCAGGCTGCCGCAGAAAGCAGACGTCTTTCAAGCGACGAGCACAGCAGCGTGTCAGGATGGCCGAGTGGTCTAAGGCGCCAGACTCAAGGTTAACACCTTGCCTGTGGGCTTTCTGGTCTCCGAATGGAGGCGTGGGTTCGAATCCCACTTCTGACAGCTGTCTTTTATTTTTCCTTTTTTTCTCCCCACCTTCCTCTAAGACATCCTGGCGCTGCTGGCTTTTTTTTCTTTTTCTTTTCCTTTTTTTTTTTTGGATCTTCCGGGAAGGCGGCCATGCTCAGACTTTACCCATTGCTTCATCTGTCTCCGCTGCTAGTTTTTTTCATATCCGCAGTAGTTGAGCGACTGCCGAGATGGAAGCTGCTTAATGTACCAAAATTGTTGTGATTAGACTCACATACATGTTACGTCACCCTTTTTATATTTAGTCTAGCACCTTAGAAAACAGAAACATTGTAGCCTCCCTGGTGGTCTAGTGGTTAGGATTCGGCGCTCTCACCGCCGCGGCCCGGGTTCGATTCCCGGTCAGGGAAGGTGTTTCATTTTCTTCAAACGATGAAACTAGAAACTAATTTTCAGAGATGTGCGTTACTGTGATTAATAAGCGTCGGCCGTGTGTGATCGTTGTCCTTTATATACAAAATGGCCCAAAAAGGAAACCCTGGGGCGGCCGCAAATGCCAGATCTTCTAATGTTCTGAATTACAAAATCTCCCGGAATGACTAAGAGACCATTAGAGTGACACATTTCACCTAGAGGGGTGGACCAGGAAGGTCTTTGCTCCTCACAATGGCTCAGGCAAGTTTTGCTATGAAAAAAAATCTGGTGATTCTCCTCCACCGCAACATCTGTCTTTTTACTTTGAAGATAAATTGAAATAATTAACATAATGACACAATGAACATCGCTGTTCTTTCTATCTACATATGACATGTTATTTTGCTACATTTTCTCTTTCTCTCTGGAGTTTCCCCAGCTTCCCAGCCATTTGAAAATCGCGTATGACTTTCACTGCAGTCACACCTGAGAAAATTCAACTTCACGTCTTCAGATGCCAGTCCACATTCAAATTTTCCACAATTTTTCCCAAAGTGAGCTGTGGTGAAGGTTGCAGACGCGACTCGGATCCCGCGTTGCTGTGGCTGTGGCGAAGGCCGGCGGCTACAGCTCCTGTTAGACCCCTAGCCTGGGAACCTCCATATGCCTGGGTTCCTCAGTGTGATTACTCAAACTCCCAAGAGGTCCCTTAGGGACATACTTCAGTCTAGGTCACTGCCAAATGATGGGCCTCTTTAGACTTAATGAATCTGCCTGCCTGAATATTCTATCTGTCTCCTCGCCTGTCAGGGCTGCCAGGCAAAGATGCAGGAATGTGGGAAGGGGCTGCAGGATAGATTATACAGCCTTAATGTTGTGCATGCTGGGAATTTTATTCACTCAAACATTCAACGAATTCACTGCTGACTGTCCCCAAAGTGAAGCATTCATTGTTTCAGGAACAACAGCAACAACCAAAAGAATGGCAGAGTTCCTGAGCCCAGAAGAATTGGGAAGATTTGGAGTGAGATGACTTAGGTTTTGTTGGTTTTTTTTTTTTTTTTTTGTCTTTATGCCTTATCTAGAGCTGCACTTGCGGCATATGGAGGTTCCCAGGCTAGGGGTCTAATCGGAGCTGGAGCCGCCGGCCTTTGCCACAGTCACAGCCTCGCGGGATCCGAGCCGCGTCTGCAACCTACACCACAGCTCACGTCAACGCCGGATCCTTACCCCATTGAGCAAGGCCAGGGGTTGAACCCGCAACCTCACGGTTCCTAGTCGGATTCGTTAACCACTGAACCACAACGGGAACTCCCTAGGTTTTCATATCTCTGGACAAGCACAAGGGACCTCAGGCAAGGCATTTAAACCTCTTGGGGAATCAGCTTTCCTCATCTATAAAGTGGATTAATGTTAGGATGCATATATCAAGGGTTGCTTTAATAGTATGGAAAAGCAGCACGCATGTCGCTGGCCACAAAGTCACCTCCATCAAAGTTCCCAACTTCTCTTAAAATTCAGTCCCAGGAGGTGGAGGAGTAAACACGGGGAAAGAAGGCAGGGCTAGACTCAGATTAAAGGAATAAAAAAAGAGCCAAGGACCCCAGACAAGGCCCTCGGAAATCAAAGGTCTCTCTAACTCTCAGCGCTCAATTCTATAATTATTCAGATGCCACACAGAATATAGATAAAACACTTAGTGATGGCTTTAAATTTAATGACCGCTTTACTGTTTTAATCACTGCGTCCCATGTTGTTGTTGTTGAGTCATTGCCAATAAATCCATGGGTGGCCCAATAATAGACACTCAGTTCCTTGGCCTTATATGCCACCTCTCAGTCGGCATCTTTGGGAAAAGCTGGAGATAAAGCCAGACAGTGGATCGTGAGATGTTTCCTAGTGGATCATGGTGAGACAGAATTACCCCAGTTCCTAGTGTCATAAGGTTGGCTGTCGCTCCATTTTTTTTTTTTTTTTTTTACATTGAAGTGTAGTTGATTTCGAACATCGTGTTAGTTTCAGATGTAGCTATAGCTCCGTTTTGGAGTGGGGTTCCTCTGGGTCTCTGGCGCCCTTTGTCAGAGCCAGGCCCACAGCCTCTTGGATGCTCCGTGCTGCCCTGAGCCCTGACTTGATGGCCGTATCAATCCAGCCATGCGGCAGGCCTGTGTGCTCCCCGGCAAAGTGGACCTGCCCTTCTGACTTGCAAAGTTCCCGGGCATAGTCCACATATTGGTAGGGAGTGAAGAAGGCAAAACCGCCCATGGAGTAGCTGTCCTGACTCCAGTGCTTCACCTTGGAGTAGGGGCACAGGGCCCTCAGCTCCTCCTTGGGGAGGTCATGGATTTCGGCCAGGTCGCCCAGGACAACGTCAACTGCCCGGGCGTGGTCCATGGCAGTGAAGAAAGAAGAATCATCATCCAGCGTATAGGAGGCCAGGATGACCCCTGTGCCATTGGGGAAGACGTGGCTGGGATAGAAGATGAAACGGGAAGGCCGGTCAGTGCTGGATTTGCCCCCAAAGATGCCTTCGCGCTCCCAGAAACGCTGCGTGCAGGCCAGGATCACTTTGGTGGCGCTGTTGTAGTGGACGGAGCGCAGTGCATCTTCCTTGCCGGGAGAGAGAGGAGGCTGGAAACGGAGGAGCCGGGCAGCCTTGGCCGTGGTGGCCACAACCACGTAATCCGCAGTCAGACGTGCTCTGGGTCGCAGAGGGTCGGGCGTTCGGTAGGTGACGCGGATCTTGTCCCCATATGACTCTACCTCCTCTGCCGGTGAGTGGAGCTGGACCGTTCCGGGCAACAGGGCAGCATGCAGGGCCCGGGGCAGCTGGTCAAAGCCCCCAACGATTTCATCGAACCTGAGAGCGAGAGAGCAGGAAAGGGAGGGACAGGGCAGCCAGGTTGATGGACAAGATCAGGAAGAGGGTGGATTTGTACTGCGTGGAGCCTGAGCATCTGCCCTGCGTACTAGGGAGAGGAGTCACCGGCAAGAGAGGGGCTTGCTGGGCAGGCTGACTCTTAGCTCCGGGGGACTAGAAATAAATGCCATTTGGGGCTGACAAACTGGAAAAGTGCATTGGAAGGGACAGGCAGGTATGACCCCTTGCCACAGCACCAGGCTTGAAATATGGATCATGCCTGATTCGGTCATACCCTCTTTCTTCCTTAAGTGGTCACCTCCAGACAGGATGCCTGGCTGTGGGGTTGACAAAGAACCAGGGCTCTTAAAGGGTTCTGTCGGCCCCTTCCGTAATTCCCTTGCAGAGAGCCCAGCCTCAAGGCATGACATACCTTGAGGTAGGAGGTTACGTGGGCCCCTGAGCTGAAAACAGCTGGGACCTGTCGGGCTAGGTAAACTAGAGCTTGTTTCTCTTTGGCACTTCAAGGAGAAAGTTAATGGCAAGGGCTGAGCTCTGTGGCTGTTAAAAGGTAAGACGACCACATCAACCACTCCTGGGGCCAAGGAGGCACCCCTGGCTACACATATGCAGAAGGACTCCTCGGGGTCAAACGGGAGGGTATACCAGGCCATAATAAGTCCTGTTAGCTGCCCCATAACCCCTTGCTCTGGAATCCGTCACGGCTGAAAGGTGTGCATGAATCTCGGGAGGACCCTGGGTCCCGTCAGGTGTGAGAAATCAAACAAGATCATTGGTCAAAGGAAAACAAGCATCTGAAAGCCCTGTCCCATATAAGCGATTTAAATCGCCCCTGCAGAGCGTTCCTCACTTAGGAAGACGCTTGCACCAGCACTCCTCGTTGGGGCGTGTGTTTCTGCTTCGCTTCTGTCTTCATTAAATAAACTACTTCTCCGCGTGCTCTCCCACATGTTGTAGTGTGTCTCCGAAAATAAACCGCATGCCTGCTTTTTACACTCTTTGCCCCCTTGAAAAATTCCTGCTCTCAGCTGGTGGGGTTGGGGGTGTAGAGGTGGCGGAGGTTGCGGGGGGCAAGAATCAGGGAAACTCTGCTTTGAGCCTTCTAGCCTCTGATTGACCTAGCGGCTGGGATTCCTGGTTTCCGTCCAGGCTGCCCAGGTTCAGTTCCTGAGCAGGGAATTAAGATCTCACATCAAGCCATCGCTCCCTGCCATCTCTCTGAGATCAGCACCATTAAGTTCCCCTACTCAGCCTATCTCTCCTCTTGCCTCTGTTCTCCCTTTAAGAGAGTCCTTGGGTTGAATTTTAATGGCTTCTCTCTGAATGAAAATTCTGGGAGAGGAGTTCCCATCGTGGCTCAGTGGTTAACGAATCCAACTAGGAACCATGAAGTTGCAGGTTCGATCCCTGGCCTTGCTCAGTGGGTTAAGGATCCGGCGTTGCCGTGAGCTGTGGTGTAGGTTGCAGACACGGCTCGGATCCCGCGTGGCTGTGGCTGTGGCGAAGGCCGGCGGCTCCAGCTCCGATTAGACCCCTAGCCTGGGAACCTCCATATGCTGCGGGGGCAGCCCTAAAAAAAGATAAAAAAAAGAAAATTCTGGGAGGGAGGGAAAACATGCTATTAGGAAAAGAAGCTTAGATGGTAAACTAAATGAGGTACTCCCCTTGGCCACTGAAGCCTTGCAGGACCCTCTTGTGAATATCTGTAGCCTTTTTTCTTTCTTTTTTTTTTTTTGGTAGGAGTCTGGTCACAGAACCCTGAGGGAGGGTAAATTCATGTTCATTTTGTCTTTGCAGCCCCAGATCATCCTGACAGTGGCTGGAGTCTGGAGCGAGCACCCCTGACATATCTTCCTGGGCTGAAAGACAGTGAGTGCCCCGTAAGGACCCTCATCTTTGTAATCAGAGAGCAATGGAGGCCCAGAGCAAAGCAGACCTGTAGTTTCCTGATGTGGCTGTCTCTTAGCCAGAGGTTCTCAGAGTGAGGTTCTTAGAAGGAAAGACAGAAAGCAGCAGGAGCCCTTGGGAAGCGTCAGAAACCCACATTCGCAGGTCCTAGCCCAGATCCGCTGAGTCAAAGACTCAGAGAAGGGGTTGACCATCTGTGTTTTACCAGTTCCCTAGTGGTTCTGGGGCTCACTGGCATTTGAAAACTCCCGATTTCCCCTCTCTCCCATTTCTTTTGAGATTTTTCCCCCTGATTTACCTACCACTGTGCTGGTTTAGCAACTGGCTAACCCATGTCCACTTCCCCGCCCCATTTCCCACCTGGGCTCCTGGAAGAAAGAGATGATGCCACGAAGCGTCTCCATGAAGGCCTCGTAGTAGCCAGCATCTGCATTCAGCAGGTCCCCGATCATTTGCACAGCCCCGAGGCTCAGGTTCCCCACTTTGATCAGGTATTCCTGCAGCCAGTGGCCACGTGCAGGGAGAGAAGGCAGGGAGAGTCAGATCGTCTGGAAGCCAAGGTGGGAGCCCTAGCTTCTCGCCCAGGGACAGGGAGGAACAAAATGAGCAGAGTGGAATGGCAGGTGTTCCTTCCGCTGGGCCCCTGGGGGCTGCCAAGTGCCCGCCTGGCATACTGGGCTCTGAGAGCCTTAAAATGCTCTCTCAGTCCTTCTAATAATAGGAAGACAGCTAACCCTCAGTGCCACTTCCCAGGTACATACACTCTGACTAGCCCTTCACTGGTATGACTGTCATATAAAATCCTAAGAAATAGCTTATCACCCCTATTTTACAGATGGAGAAACTGAGGCTCTGTCTTGTGGTCAATGTGCAAGTGTGTTGGGCCCAGCCTAATTTTTCTGACCTTCCCTATAAGGTCTGGGGCCCTTACACTGACCTGGAGGAATCTGAGTACTGAATATTTTTTTCTCACTCTGCCTTCATTCCTCACCATTGTGCTGTAGTTCTGGCCAGCCCACCATCAAGTGACCCTGAGCTTCTGCTTCTGGTGTTCCCATCAAGGACCGTGCCCAGTGCTTCACCCCTGCTCCCTTCTCCCAGGCAAGGCCAGAGTGCCCACAACAGAACCGGTTGGAGAGGTTCACTTGTTAGGGTGGCCAACTTTACAGCTTGCCAAAGACTGAGGGGTATCCAGGGCTGAGCTAGGACCCTTGTCACCAGTGCAAGCAGACCTGGAGGTTGGGATCTCATGGGGCAAGCCTGGCAAGGACTGCCAAGATGGCAGGGCACAGTTGGCCCTGCCTTAACAGGGGCAAAACGCCTCTATTAAACCTGCTTGTTATCCCAGGTAAAGAAACATCAAAAAGTTCTTGGATGCTCACCATCACTGATTATTAGAGGCATGCAAATCCATGAGACACCACCTCACACCAGTCAGAATGGCCATCATTAATAAGTCCACAAACAATAAATGCTGGAGGGGGTGTGGAGAAAAGGGAACCCTCCTGCACTGTTGGTGGGAATGTAAGCTGGTACAACCACTATGGAAAACAGTATGGAGGTACCTTAGAAAACTACACATAAAACTACCATATAACCCAGCAATCCCGGCATATATCCCGACAAAAATCTCCTTGAAAAAGACACCTGCACACGCATGTTCATTGCAGCATTATTCACAATAGCCAAGACATGAAAACAACCCAAATGTCCATTGACAGATGATTGGATTAGGAAGATGTGGTATATATGCATGATGGAATACTACTCAGCCATAAAAAAGGATAAAATAATGTCATCTGCAGCAACATGGTTGGAATTAGAGACCCTCATACTGAGTGAAGTAAGTCAGAAGGAGAAAGACAAATACCATATGATATCACTTATATCTGGAATCTAATATACTGCACAAATGAACCTTTCTGCAGAAAAGAAAATCACAGACTTGGAGAACAGACTTCTGGTTGCCAAGGGGGTGGGGGAGGGAGTGGGATGGTAGGGGGTCTGGGGTTTACAGTTATAGACTGTTGCCTCTGGGATGGAAAAGTAAGGCGATCCTGCTGTACAGCACCAGGAACTATGTCTAATCACTTGTGACAAATCGATACATGTATGTGTAACCAGGTCACCATGCCGTGCAGTTGGAAAATTGACAGAAATCTGTCAACCAGCTTTAATGGAAAAATATTTAAAAAAAATACATTAAAAAAAAAAGTTCTTGGAGACATATTGCAAAACCTGCAGTGTGGACAACCAGAACCCAGAGAGGGTAGTAGGTGCCCCACCTCTGTGTGTGGGGGTCCACGGAAGATCGAGGGAGTGGGGGAAAGACTGAGAATCTCTTCCAGCTTGCCGTATTCTCCAAGCCCTGTATCTCTCCTTTTTCCTTACTTCCCTCCTTCCCTCTTTCCCGCCACCCCCTTCTTTTTCCTCCCCCACCCCCAGCCTTGTCCTTTAGGAGTTTGCATTCTGGCAAGGGCAGCGTGCCATAAACAAAATATACAAGTAAAATATAAGTCCTATGGTGGAAAATACTGCAGAGAAAGGAAGATGGGAGAGCGCCAGGCTGCAAAGGGAGGAACCTCAATTCAGAACCTCAGTTCAAAGAGGACCTTTGAGCCATGACCTAGGGGCGAGCCGTGTGGCTGTCTGCAGGAAGAGCTTTCCAGGCAGAGGGAACAGCCAGTACCAAGGCCTTGTGGTTGTGCTTGGCTGAGTAAGGAATAGCAGCAGGTTGGGGTCGGTGGGTGGGGAAGCATTCCCTCTGCCCCTTGGGCATCACCGAGCCACGGGTGGGAGGGTGTGGAGCAGGGTCTGCACACAGGCTCCCTCTAGCTTTCTTGGGGGGTCGGAGGTGATGGAGGGGTCAAGGGTTAACATGCTTCTGCTGCTACAGGCTGGGGAGAGGGCAGATGGTCCTGCCACGTTTTCTGGGGGCTGTGGGCAGCAGGAAGTGAGGGTCCCAGGACTCACCTTGGTAGAGAAGGAGTCATACTTCTCTAGCACCTGGCTGCAGCTACTGCTTTTCAGCTCTTCTACCACCTGGGCATGGAGGAAGGAGGTGAGAACCAAACTCCACCCCAGGCGGATACTTACCTCCCCCCAGTCCAGCCCCCCATACTCCCACTCACTCACCTGTGCTTCTACTTTGTGTTCGTCCAAACTTTATTGCTCTATCCTGGGTTCTAAGACCACACCCTGCAGCTAGTTTGAATGTCCCAGTGGCAGAAACTTAACTATTGGACAGACTATAGGGCCGCAGAGGTAGGGGCCAGAGCTCCCCCTTCAACCTGGGAGTTAGAGCGCTGGGAAGTCCTTATCCAGTGCTGGACACAATTCTGTAGGCCTACGAGGCCACTGTGCGTGGCGGGGATGAGGCAGGAAAGCCTGGCCCCAGTGAGTGGCTGAGTGTGCGGCTGGACACGGTCGGAGGGCTGGGTACGTCCACGCTCTCCGCTGGGGCTCACCTTACGCAGTGATTCTTGGAAGAGCTGTTCTGCTGTCTTCCCCTCCTCGTCTGCCCTGACTCCGTAGCCCAGCAGGCGGGGGTTGGCCTGTACCTCCCCTGTGCGCTGTCGCACCCTGTTGATCAGCACCCAGGTCTGGTTGTTGAAGGCGCGGAACTCATTGAGCTTTAGCCCAAACTTCTTGACGAACTCGAGCGAGAGCCTGCGGGGTGAATCAGAGAGAGCTCAGCGGGGACAAGGCAGCTGCCAGCCCTCGCTCGCTCCAGGGGCTCCGCTCTCGGCTCCCCGTGCATTGTTGGGGCCACCGGCCTCTATCCCAGTGTAGAATTACAAGATACAGAAATGCAAATCAAAACCACTATGAGGTACCACCTTACACCAGCCAGAATGGCCATCATCAAAAAGACTACAAACAATAAGTGCTGGAGAGGGTGTGGAGAAAAAGGAACCCTATTACGCTGTTGGTGGAAATGCAAATTGGTGCAGCCACTGTGGAAAACAGTATGGAGATTCCTCAGAAAACTCAAAATAGAATTACCATTTGATCCAGCAATCCCACTCCTGGGCATCTATCCAGCAGACACCATGACCCGAAAAGACACCTGTACTCCAGTGTTCATTGCAGCACTCTATGCAATAGCCAGGTCATGGAAACAACCTATATGCCCATCCACAGAAGAGTGGATAGGGAAGATATGGTACATACACACAATGGAATGTTACTCAGCCATTTAAAGGAACGAATTACCAACATTTATAGCAACATGGATGGACTTAGAAATTATCATGCAAAGTGAAACCAGTCAGACAATTAGACAGCAACACCCAATGATACCGCTTACATGTGGAAACTAAAAGACACAATGAACCTTCTTACAGAACAGACAGTGACTCACAGACTTTGGAAAACCTTGGTTGTTCAAATAAGACAATCTGGGGGGGTGGGGGGATGCACTGGGGGTTTGGGATACAAAATCTGTAAAATTGACTTGTGATGATTTATGCACACCATAATTGAAATAAAATCCATTAAGAGAAAAAAAAAAGAAAAAAGAATTACAAGATACTAGTGGTAGCAGGCCATGAGGGAACAAGGCCACCATTCTCGTGGTCATATCACAGCAGGCTAGTCCTCTGTTTTGGCCAAGATCACTCTTACTTTGTGGGAGACTTCTGGCTACGAGATCGTGGAGACGACATGAAGAACCCGCAGGATCCTCGGAGCTCATCCTCCCGGAGGCCACCTGCATCCTTCTCAAGCCTCCAGGACGCACCCTCCACCTGGAGGGTGGGGCATGCTCTTTTAGGATGTCCCTCCATAGGTAACCTGGTGCCAGTTCCTGGTCCTGCGGTTCCCGCCAGATCCCACATCCTGCTCAAAGGATGCTCATTATTTCCATCGTTAGCAAAGCTTGCAAGCCACTTTTGACTTTTCAAGATGCCCTCCCTTCCTAATTATCTTTCGGGATTCTCCACATGGACTTCTAGGCAGGCAGGGGGATTACCATTATGTTCATTACAATACTGATGTTGGGAGAAGTTCCAAGATGACTTTGAGCCTCCAAATGAGTTGCGGGGCCGGGGGCACAGATCCAGCCCCGGTGACTTCCAGGAAAGGACCCCCAGTCATCACTATCTGTCTTGGCTTTGGTGTTGACTGATGCTTTGATTGTCTGTTCTCATTGCGTGTTCTGCCGTGTTCTTAAATTCTGTCTATTTGATTTTCATTACCCACAGGGCCGAGCCATCACCAAAGCGTTTCTCTCTCAGTTTGCCTAGAACCCTCCTTCCAGTGTACAGACTGGCTGATCCAAGGCCACACTCCCATCCACACACCAAAGAAATATTGCCCACGCCCTAACTCACCAGGACCAGGTACTAGCCAACTAGAGACTGCTCCTATATCCCAAAGCCCACTGTAATTATTCAAACCAGCCAGTCCTAAACTGTGTTCTCTGTTCTGACTTGTCCTCGACCCTCAGAAACTCCACTCAAGGCCACTGTCTATGCTTTCTCTTCGCTCCCGTCTTCTGCCTCTTGACCACCCTGATGCATCCTCGAGGCCCTTGGCCGTGTGGTGTTTTCACTTCTCCCTGGAAATGTAATGATCAGTTCTCTCATCAGCATTAGCTTCTCAGGGACCACTCATCATGGCCATAAAACTAAAATCCCACGGATACAAATAAGACAACAGCCTTCCCCACGGAACCCCTACTTCTCCCGACCGTACCTGTGGTTGGCAGGTATCCTCATGGCACCCAGCTCCGCATACCACTGTGCTCCAGGCACTCTGTGTGTCTCTATTCTGCCACCCACACGCCCTGAGGCCTCCAGGACAGTCACCTAGAAAGACAGCCCTTTCTTGAGCTCAGTGAAGCTGGCCACATCCCCTCCTAGCGTGCCTAGCTCCCACAGCCCTCCTGCTTCTTCCCAGGTCGCCTCCCTCTGTCGTAGGGTCAAACCACCCAGTTCTCCTAGCCCTTCTACCTCCACCTAGAGCCCTAGACCCAGCCCCCTGCCCCAGCTTTCCAAGGCTTTTTACTTCCCTCTCTCCCAAGTTCCCCACGCAGGACCTTCCCCCAGCCCATCACGTACCTGGTGGCCAGCATCCTGCAGGGCCTTGGCAGCGGTGAGCCCGGCCATGCCTGCCCCAATCACCACTACTTGTTTCCTTTCTTCTGTCTTCCCCAGCCCATCTCTGGCCAGCTGTACCAGCTCTTCGTACTGGGGGTCTTCAAAGCACTTGACAAGGCGAGTGTTGAAGGCCCGGGTACCCGGGCTCAGCACGGACAGGAGAGCGAGGGCCAGCCAGCTCAGGTACATGGCTGTGGAGATGGCAGGCGAAGAGCTGAGGACCAGAAGTCCTGCTGTTCTTAAACCTTGCTTGGATGAGTGTTTTTATTGCCGTGACGCAACACTCTGGCACTCTCATGTACTTCCTTCCCTTACTTTAGGGTGACTTAGTCACTGGGACTACCAAGCCACCCCCAGAATCTGAGATGGTCAACACCGCCCCCTCGGAGCCCCCACTCGAGGAGTGATGCATGATAGACCCCTGCCCAAGGTGCCTGCCCATGACCAGCTGGACTGGCATCTGGGAGGCCAAGCTTTCAGCCCAATGGGGGGACAGGTAAGGTGGACCTGCCCAGCACATTGGGTATCTCATATGCCCCCTTAAGGTTGATAGGCTGTTCATTGCATTGAGAAGACCTAACTCGCTGGTGTGGAAGAATGGGGCTGAAGATAAAGAGTATAAAGGCATCATTTAATAAAGTCAACAGTTTCTGGGGTGGGCGTGCCTGGGTACCAGCTTCCCAAGCCCCAGAGACATGTTGTGAGGTGGCCAACACTCATGAAGTTGAAGAGTTTGCCTGATTGTGAGCCTGCATTTGTGTTGCTGTCGAGGACAGGGGTTCCATTCGTTCTGGCTTGTACTCACTCCCCAAGAGCCTATGAAAGGTGTGTGTTCTCTCACTGTCATTTTCTTGCCATTGTCGCTGTGGTTGTTGTTGAAACTGACATCAGTGTTAAGGGCTGAATTGCGTCTCTCCGTCAAGTCATGCTGTTGAAATCTTAAACTTACTTCATATTGTGACTGTATTTGGAGATAGGGCCATTAAGGAGGTGATGCAGCTGCAATCTGACTAGTGTCCGTACAAGAAGAGGAAATTTCAGCACAGAGAAAAACCCCAGGATGTGTGCACGGAGGAAAGCCGTGTGATGACACAGTGAGAAGGTGGCCATGTGCAAGCCAAGGAGAGATGCCTCATGGGGAACCAACTCTGAAGACACCTTGACCTTGGACTTCCTGCCTCCAGAATGGTGAGACATTTCTGTTGCTTCAGCCTTCAGTCTGTGCTATTATGATCTGACAGCCCGAGTAGACTAATACTTGCCCTCGAGTTTCCCTCTAAATTTTTCCCTACAGCAGAGAGAAGAGAGGGTTGGGTTATGGCTCTCAGGTCAGACTCACCCCAACACACCTTTAGAAACTGCATTCTTTTTGTTGTTGTTGTTGTTGTTTTTATATGAATCCACACGGGTAATGCATGGATGTACTCTTGGTTCCAATGTCAGGCTTTGTGTTTAACTCAGGCCACCTTTCCCCCTTTATTGGTGGCTGTGATGGCAGAGTGGCATTACAGAAAGAGAAAACACGGGGGGGGGGACAAGTCATTGGTACCCTCCCTGCCTCACTCCCCCACCTCATTCCAATCATCATTTCTCTGATTCCTGCTATTCTCATACAGCATAAAATGGTGAGGCAGTGGCTCAGTCTCCCATCTTCTCCATTTTGGAGTAGATATCAATCCCTTTTGCACGGAGCCTGGCTTATAGTGGACATGTGACATACTCATGCAATGCAGGGGTGGGGGAATGGACAGATGGACAAATGGATGAAAAGATGGGGAGACAAATGAATGGACGTATGGGTGGACAGATGCTTTAGGGCTTTCGCCAATGCCTGTCTGTGGACTCTGTGTTTCAGTCCAGATTTCAGGCTTGGGGGCAGTGCCCAGCCCAGATTTTCTTTCTGTCCTTTAGTGCACCTGTCTACAGGTGGTCTCTATTGCCCTCTTTCTCCTGCCCTCCTGAGGCGCCCCCTGTGCTTCTCCAGCCTCCCTCTGAGAACCCACATGCTTGACTTCATAATATCTCTTACTATATGCACATGCATTTCAGAGTTCAGCCTTCCTCTCCTGTGGCGTCCACTTTTTTTTTTTTTTTTTTTTGTCTTTCTGCCTTATCTAGGGCCGAACGCACGGCATATGGAGGTTCCCAGGCTAGGGGTCTAACAGGAGCTGTAGCTGCCAGCCTTCGCTACAGCCACAGCAATGCGGGATCCGAGCCGCATCTGCGACCTACACCACAGCTCATGGCAACGCCGGATCCTTAACCCACTGAGCAAGGCCAGGTATCGAACCCGCAACCTCATGGTTCCTAGTCGGATTCGTTAACCACTGAGCCACGACGGGAACTCCAGCCATCCACTTCTTAGTCAAGGAAAAAGAGTGACTCTTAACCCTTCTCCATTCCTTGAGCTGAGAAATGGAATCTGACCCATCCCAAAATCCTAAGATTTGTCTATTTTTTTCTCCTCACTCCTTTGTGATATTTATATTTGAACCATAAGACTGTATTCCTGGAAAACAATGTTGCAAATTGTAAGCAATTCCAGCATCTTTCTCAGCCATTAAAGAAACCAGAAGATGCAGAGCTGGGCCTTCTAGGAAAGGCGAGTGCTTTGAATGGAGGAAATTTGCATGAGATTACTCACACTTTCTGATCTGCTGCCTGGCCCTGGAAAGCCAGTCCTCCTCTTTTGCTAAAGAGAAGAGCAGAACAATACATCTTTGAGTTAAGTATCTGCTTGAAATTACCCAGCAGAGCTCAGGATTTCACCCAGAAGAAACCAGACCGGGGAGCCTGTATTGGCCCTGGTGCCCCAGAGGTCTTGGCTATTCACCAAGCTAAGCTGATGCCTTTCTTAGAGCCGTCAATATATGCTTTACCTTCCTGAGCTCATCAACCACTGCCTGAAAGATCTGCTTTTCCAGGGGCAGGGCAGTGGGGGAGGTACAGCCTATGCTGACCGGACAGGATAGCTGCGGGTACTCACAGATACTCAGCATGGGTCTCAGGTCTCTGGAGAGATCTCAGTCCAACAGCCCGGTCTTGCTGGGGCTCAGATCTGTCTGAGAGATGTAAGCAGAGTCAGGACATACACCCTCTCTGCTTTTGAACTTCCCTGCTACCACCGCCCTTTTAACTGCATCAGCTATGGGCAGTGCAGGCGGAGAAGGTGCTAGAGAGGGGAGGCTAGGGTTGGGGGGCATGGTAAACAGGCAGAATCCTGTGCTTTCCACCTGCTGCCAGGCCTGCTTCTCCTTGCCTCCCCTACCTGGATGAGTGAACCCTTGCCTCTCCAGTTTCCTTGGCTAGAAACCCTGGTGTAGATCTGAGTCCTCTTTCTTCTTTTTTTTTTTTGTCTTTTTGCCTTATCTGGGACCGCACCCAGGGCATATGGAGGTTCCCAGGCTAGGGGTCTAACAGGAGCTGTAGCTGCTGGCCTTCGCCGCAGCCACAGCCATGCAGGATCCGAGCCGCGTCTGTGACCTACACCACAGCTCATGGCAACGCCGGATCCTTAACCCACTGAGCAAGGCCAGGGATCGAACCCGCAACCTCATGGTTCTTAGTCGGATTCGTTAACCACTGAGCCATGACGGGAACGCCCCTGTTTCAGACCTTTCTAGTCGCCTTCCAAAGGACCCCTACTCCACCACAACTCTCAGTAACCAAAGGAGTCAAATCTTCAAAGTGCTGAAGGTCTTTGGAGATAAGCATAGGGTCAGCCAGGCGTGAGGGCAGGCTTAGGCATCTCTTATTCTGACGGGTCTTATTCATTTGCTTACTCGTTTATCATCTGTTCGTTCAGCACATCTTAACTGAACACACCCCGCTCCAGTGCTTGGGACTCCTTACAAACCAAAACATGCGGAACTTGACAAGATGATAGGCAAATGAAGAGGCATTATCACTAGTCATTGGGGAAATGTGGAGTAAAACCGCAGTAGGATTCCGCTTCATAGCCGCTGGACGTTAGAGATGGCTAAAACTAAAAGATTGACAATAGGACGTGCTGGCCAGCATGTAGAGCAAATGGAACTCTCACGCAGAACTGGTGGTGTGTAAATTGGTACAATCATTTTGGAAAACCATTTGTCACCGTCTACTAACAGTACACATATGTATATTTCACGCTCCGGAAATTCCATCCCTTGGATGTCCACAGATGGGTACATACGTCCATCAAAGACGCGGACATGAATGTTCACAATGACCGCAAGCTCAAACTCACAAAGATCAGCAGTGTGTATAAAATACATGCCTACAACACAACCCAGCAGAAAAAGCATTTAAACAGCTAAGACGAAATGAATTGCTGATAACACATCACACAAGGGCGAATGTCACAGACCCAAAGATGAACAGAAAAAACATGTACTATACACAGTGTTTAAAAACGTGCATAACTGGAGTTCCCTTCCTGGCTCAGTGGTTAATGAAACCGACTAAGAACCATGAGGTTGCAGGTTTGATCCCTGGCCTTGCTCAGTGGGTTAAGGATCTGGCATTGCCGTGAGCTGTGGTGTAGGTCGCAGACGCGGCTCAGATCCCGCGTTGCTGTGGCTGTGGCGAAGGTCGGCAGCTACAGCTCCTGTTAGACCCATAGCCTGGGAACCTCCATATGCCGCGGGTGCAGCTCTACATAAAGGCAAAAAGACAAAAAAAAAAAGAAAAGTGCAGAACTAACCACTGGGGATAAAAGTGACAGTAGGGATGACTTCTTGAGGGTATTGATACGAAAGGAGCACCAGAGAAATTTCTGGGATGTTGGAAATTTTTTATTATTTTTTTTATTTATTAATTTTATTTATTTATTTTTCCATTGTACCCAGCTGCATAGCGTGGTGACAGGGTTACACATACATATATGGATTCATCACAAGTGGGTAGACATAGTTCCCAGGGCTATACAGTAGGATCTCCTTGTTTTCCAGCCCAGAGGCAACAGTCTACAACTATTAACCCCGGACCCCCCTACCATCCCACTCCCTCTCCCACCCTCTTGGCAACCACAAATCTGTTCTCCAAGTCCTTGATTTTCTTTTCTGTAGAAAGGTTCACTTGTGCATTATATTAGATTCCAGATATTAGTGATATCATATGTTATCTGTCTTTCTCCTTCTGACTTATGTAAGTCAGATGGAAATGTTTTATATTATCATCTGGGTGGTTGTCACCCAAGTTTATAAATGCACACAGCTTCATCAATTGAGATAGCTGCACTGTGCTATGTACAAAATCATACCCAAGTAAAAATTAAAATATAAAGACGCAAACTGTAAAATTTTACCCATATGTTAAAAGTAAAATTGCTTTTTTTCTAAGTTAAAAAAAATGAGAAAGGAGACAGTAGTAGAGGAAAGGGAAACTAAACAGAATAACTATACAGTATGTAAACAGAATAACTATACGGTATATCAGGAGATGAAAAGCATTCTGGAGTAAGAGAAGAGGGCGCAGGTGTTAGGGAGATCTGGGCAGGGGCTGGAGTCCAGAGGGAAAAGAGGAGCCGGCAGTCAGGTATAAGGCTCTTGGGGATTCAGGCTGATGTGGATTCAAGCTGACATCTGCTGAGAACCTCCTTGTCCCACAGCCCACTTCTAGGACCTAATTATAGCCTCAGAAGCCCTAAGCACTGATGAATGAAAGTCTAGGTAAAACATAGCCAAATTGCAATAGAAAAGAGTTCAGGAAAAAAATTATGATTTTTATGTTTAAAGATATCCGCTATGGAATTTCTGGGGAACATCCATCGTTTTCTGGTGGGTGCCCCTGCGTTGCCAGGGCCCGGGGTGTGGGATCGATAGCACTCCTGCTGATCCAGCTCTGATGCTATAGCGCTCACACCCCACCCACGCGCCTGGAGGCTGTTTCCTGATGAGGAAGCCAAGACACTGCGGAGGGGGAAAGTCAGGGACTTTCTCAGTAAGCCTGATCATGTCGGCAGGCATAGATCTCAGATGAGGGCGAGCCCGTCTCTGCCTGGCTTGTGAGCGTGCACTTCCTGGGAGAAGCCCACACCAGGATACAGACAATGTGACTGACACTTGACTCAAGCCCTGGTACTGCGCTGACAGCACAGCTGAGCACGTGGCCATGCACACAGGAACGCCTCCGAGTCCCGGCAAGCAGATCAGCTTCCAAAGGTGAGCAGTGCTGAGGCAGGCCTGCCACAAGAACCCCAGGCCTGAGAAGGGAGCACCCCCCCCTTCAGGAGGGTAGAGACCCAGCCTGCCAGATGCGTCTTGGGACCCCCACTCCCAGAGCTGGGGTCTGTGTGGGCTAAGGCTGCCAGCTTCCCAGGCACTTGTGCTTTGGTTGGGGGCCGGCGGGCATGAATTCTTCTGCCCCCTCCACCCCATCATCATTAAGCATCCAGACCCGTTCTCCCGTTTATTCAGAACCGGAAGAGAGGAGGGTCCTCAAGCTGCCTGGATATGAAGACACTGGCCAAGGGAGGGTTTTAGCAGGACCTCAGGCTTGTGCTGGAAAGTCTGTCCCAAGAGGAGGCTGCAGTCCGTCCTGAGGAGGAGGCTGTCCTGGTGGTGGCTGGGGGTCTGTGCTAGGAGGGGCCTGTGAGGGGGGGACGTCTATCCTGGAGAGCCTATCCTGGGGAACCCTGTACTGGGGAGCCTGTGCTGGGGGGACTCTGTTCTTGAGGGCATCTGTTGGGGGGGTGGGCTTATGCTGGGCTGGGGTGGGGGGGCTTTCCTAATTGCCATCTGCCGGGATGGGACAGAGCTCAAGGAAGGGGCCGCCCAAAGCTGGGGTTGATCAGTTGCACTATAGCTGCCCAGGGATTTAGCCTGCTCACTGAAGGTAGGGCTGGTAGAGGCTGGGAGGAGACGAGGCCAGGATAGGGAGGATCCAGGAGCCAGAGGGAGAAAGATGCTGAGCCAGGGGACGGTAAGACTCCGGGAAGGTGCACTGCCTGCTGTCCTGTGGGGCCCGTCTCTGGTCTTTGGCCCCGTGCCTCTTTTTTTGTCCCTGTCCAGTGCCTGTCCGCACCCATGCCTCGGGGCGAAGAGTCACCTGGATCCCAGCCTGCATCACACGGGCCTGCATCCCACGCAGAAGTAAGTTATCACTGGCCATGCCCTTGCGCTCTCCTCTCGGCACAGGTGTCAAGTAGGGTGACATGGACACGATGGGTGGGCTATGTGGGCCTTGCGCCTCCCTGCTCACCCCTGCAAACATAATAAAGAACCTCAAAAACTTCACGGGTGCCTTTGAATGGCTGGAACGTGCCTGTCGGGAGAGGGGAGAAAGGACAGGAAACCTGGAAGAGGGGGCAACACAGAGCACACATCCCGATTGTGTTATTACAGCTCCAGACCCATCCGCCTCAGACCCCCATGGGGGCCGACTGACCCACAGGTCACGCCTGTCCCCAGACCTGTCTTCCCCTGTCTGCACCAGCTCCCATGGACAAGGGAGACAGGCCGTACCTGGGTCCAGCCCAGACCGCGTCACCCTTATGAGAAGACAAAATGACAGGAGGCAGGAGTTCCCTTCGTGGCTCAGTGTTTAACGAATCCGACTAAGAACCATGAGGTTGCGGGTTCGATCCCTGGCCTCGCTCAGTGGGTTAAGGATCCGGCGTTGCCGTGAGCTGTGGTGTAGGTTGCAGACGCGGCTCGGATCCCGCGTTGCTGTGGCTGTGGCGAAGGCCGGCGGCTACAGCTCCTGTTAGACCTCTAGCCTGGGAACCTCCACAGGCCACGGGTGTGGCTCTAGATAAAGGCAAAAAGACAAAAAAAAAAGACAGGATGCAGGGAGAGGGGTCCCTCCTTTGTTCACAGATGTGGGATCTGTCCCGTCCCACCCTAGACCTTGTACCAGCTCACTGAAAAAGCCAGCCCCATGGAAAATATGGCCAGGGAAGTGAGCTGGTCTGGATGGAAAGGAACCAGGCAGGCCTCAGCCAGAAGGAGCAGGACATACCCCCTGTGGGGGGGGGGGGGTAGCGGGCTGGTTAGTGGAGGGGTTCCTTAGAGGGTCTTCCAAGTTCATCCTAAAAGGCTGTGCTGTGAGAGAAGCTGAGGGACTACATACATGGGAGCCTGCTTGTAGGTAGGGCAGGTGCACAAGTTCAAGGCCAGAAGCACCTGTCGGCATCGGGGAGGGTGGATAGAGCTTAGAGTCCTGGACAAGGGCGTGCTTGTTGTGCTCCTGTCCCCAGGCCCTGGGCTTCCTGGTCTCACTTCCTCTCGTTTTTCAGGTCTCCACTGACAGATGCTGCTGGAGTGCAGGGAGGAGGGGCTTGGGTTTCAGGGCGGTTAGCCAGAACCAAACGCTGAGGCTTCTTTTCCTCCCTCAGCAGATGTCCAAGGAGATGACCTTCTGACGCCTGCGAGAAAGCGTGCCAGGCGTTGGCCCGGCAGAGGACCAGGCGACCTGGGGCTGTGTGGGTGGGGGAGGCCCTCGGTTTCTACCTCTCATCGCCTTCCTCCACCCAGCCTCTGTGCTCATCTCCCAGCAGATGCTACCAGGAGTGGGTGGGGTTACCCGAGGTGGCCCCATGCATGACTTATCTCTCCATCTTGAAGCCTGGTCTTCCTTCTCTCAAGAACTGTGCATAGAGGAAAAGTTCTGGTTTGACTGTCAACATTTAGGTACCCTCTGGAGGGTTTGGGGTGGCCCAGTGGAAGGCCCACCGGTTCGGGGGTGCCTGTGGCCCGGAGCCCAGGCTGCCGCTGCCCTTTGTCTCTGGGATGCTTTCTTCCTCCTGGAAACCCATCTCTTCTGCCCTTTCATTCCACCTGCCCATCTGGGGTCAGTGTCACCCACCCTATTATGGGGGGGTGGAGAAGCTGAATGGAGCACCTCCCCTTTGTCTTTCTTGGCTCTGAGCCTTGCTAGGCCTCGGCTTGCTGTGTCCTTTGGTTATGACACGGTTAGTGTGTTGTTTCTGAACCCCACTTTGCTCTGCCCTGAGAAGATGCATGTCCCCACCCATTTGGAACTTTTTTTTTTTTTTGTCTTTTTGCCTTTTTATCTAGAGCCGCACCCGCGGAATATGGAGGTTCCCAGGCTAGGGGTCTAACAGGAGCTGTAGCCGCCGGCCTACGCCACAGCCACAGCCACGCGGGATCCGAGCCACGTCTGCAACCTACACCACAGCTCACGGCAACGCCGGATCCTTAACTCATTGAGCGAGGCCAGGGATGGAACCCGCAACCTCATGGTTCCTAGTCGGATTCATTAACCACTGAGCCACGAAGGGAACTCCCCATTTGGAACTTCTGTTCAAAGCTGCCGATGAACCATTAATCGCCTATGAATCAGTTTATGTATCTGGCATAAGGTTTTCTCCTTGCCCAGTGAGGTTTTTCTTGGCTCCCCTGCTCTTACAACACCACCTCTTCCCTGCAGAGTGGCGCCCCTGACCCCGAGGAGCTCAGAAGCAAGGCTGTGCCTCTGTCCTAGGAGCTGGCCTGGGAGCAGAGATGTAGCAGGTTGGGGAAGGCTAGGAGGCGCTGCCCAGCTTCTCGTTTCCCTGAGAGCCGAGAGCCGAGGGTCCCCTGACCCCTGGGAAACATCTTGCATCTGTCGGGTGATGCTAAGGGGAAGTCACGCAGATCAGGAAGCTAACCCCAGGAGTCCTGTTCCCCTTATCCAGATTTCAGCATCTGCATCCCAAGCCCTCCTCAGTCTCTACCAGTTCAAACTGGTGACTCCTGGGCTCCAAGCTTGCCTTCTCCTTCTGTAGCCCCCGGAAGGATGCGCCTGCGATGTGCTTCGCGTCTGGGGTAAAGAGCACAAGTTTTGAGGGTGGAGGGTGAACATTTGGAATCTGAGGGTCAGCTTTTGCCTGGCTCGTGACCGGCCGTGGGACCTGGGTCAAGTCCCTCAATTTTTGCATCCACGCTGCCCACTTCCCGTGGTAGCGGGTAAAATGGAGTGAACACTGGTAAAAGCCTCTTGCGTGGCCTCTGACTCATACCTTAAAAGATTTACCATCTTAATAATTTTAAAGTGCATAGTTCTGTGGCATTAAGGACTTTGGCATTGTTGCGAAACCATCGCCACCCTACATCTTTAGATCTCTGTCCTCTTCCCACTTTGACACTCTGTACCCATTTATGCTAATTCCTCATTCCCCCTCCCCCTTGCTCCAGGCAACCATCATCCTACTTTTTTTTTTTTTTTTGGCTTTTTGCCTTTATGTAGAGCCGCACTCGCGGCATATGGAGGTTCCCAGGCTAGGGGTCTAACAGGAGCTGCAGCCGCCCAGCCTTCGCCACAGCCACAGCAACGCGGGATCCGAGCTGCGTCTGCGACCTACACCACAGCTCACGGCAACGCCAGATCCATAACCCACTGAGCAAGGCCAGGGATCAGACCCGCAACCTCATGGTTCCTAGTCGGATTCATTAACCACTGAGCCTCGACGGGAACTCCCTTACTTTCTGTCTCTGTGAGTATGACTATTCTGGGTTCCTCATATGAGGGGAATAATAGTGTTTGTCCTTTCATTACTGGCTTATTTCACTTAACGTATGTGAAAACGTAAGTGATGTATTTACGTTTCAGCTGTTCTGTAGCATGTCAGAATTTCCTTCGTTTTAAGGCTGGATCCCATTTCACTGTATAGATACACCAGTTTTGTCTATTCGCCTTTTCACTGATAAGTATTCAGATTCTACTTTGGATTACAAGGTCAGCAAAACCATTGTTGGCAGACTTCAGGAGGGAGAGCAAATGGGTACCACTGGTCTTGGGATGGGGGCTAGAGTTCCTTCTGAGGCTTTGGAAGGGATGTCAGTGCTTTGGAAGACCTGAGCTTTTTCGTCTGCTTTTTTTTTTTTTTTTTTTTTTTTTTTGCTGTTTAGGGCCTCACCTGTGGCATATGGAGGTTCCCAGGCTAGGGGTTTAATCAGCGTTATGGCTGCTGGGCTACACCACAGCCACAACAACGCCAGATCCGAGCCATGTCTGCAAACTACACCACAGGTCATGGCCAAGTCACATTGTTAATCCACTGAACAAGGCCAGGGATCGAACCCCACAACCTCATGGTTTCTAGTCGGATTCGTTAACCGCTGCGCCACGACGGGAACTCCACCCGCCCTCTTCTGAAGCACTTGAAAGACAAGCTAACCCGGGGGCGGGGCAGGAAAAGTACCCGTCTTCCTGGCTGGTGGGTTGGAAACAGGCCTGAAGGAAACTTTGTCATCTTTCCTGGACAGTTTCTTTTTCCCCTGCGTTTCGTCACTTATAGGTAAACGTGGTTGAGCAAGCCATCCGCAAAAGTACCGGGGCTCTGTGCTACCTGAAATACCTCTGCGAACAGGGTGCAAAAGGAGTGATGAAATAAAGGAAAGAGGAAACAAGGATGCCCGAAGGAATAGAGGGAGGGGGAGACGGAAGGAAGGGAAGATGCAGGGAGGAGGGAGGCGCAAATGGAGGGAGGGTAGGGAGGCGAGGGGTGGGGGA
>PVHT021183702.1:1511255-1644382 GCA_004024745.2 Catagonus wagneri | reverse complement strand
CTAGATATGGCAAAAAGCCAAAAATAAAATAAAATAAAATGACCATTCTTTCGTAGAGCAATCTTTTCACAGTGCACTTTCAGGATATGCAGACCTTATGTATCATCGCTTGCAACCTAGATATTTCATTTATTGGAAAAAGTCACCTCAAAAGAACTCCTCTAACCACTGGAAAGACTTCTAGTGGGTACTACACCTCTTGTCTTGCCACATACCAAGGAACAGGCTCCTGGATTCATGTGACACACCAATATTCTGTGATAATCTATATGGGAAGAGAATCTGGAAAAGAATGGATGTTTCTATGTGTATAACTGAATCACTTTGTCGTATGGCAGAAATTATAACAGCATTGTAAATCAACTATACTTCAATAAAACTTTAAAAAATGAAAAAGAAAGAAAGCATCAAGCCCTGACTGGACCAGGCTGCATCATCTGGTGACCCGAAAGCAAAGGTTTATTGGATTTGAAGATTGCATCTGATAAGACAGATTTCCCAAGATACCCAGACCAGGCCTGTGGAGGTTTTATTGCCAGAACTTCCATGATACATAACACTTCAGATCATCTGCAATGTCGATGATCTTGATGACACTGGACTTCAGGTAAAAAGTGCCTGAGACTTCTCTCTCCTACCCCTCCTTGTTACTTGAACTTGACCTCAGTAGATCTCCAATCTGGGCATTTTCCCTCTAACTTGAGATCATACATCCAGGAAAGGTCCTTCTTGACATTGAGGCAAAAAGTCCCTGGAACTAGAAAACATGACTCTTGATCAGTTATGGTTTCAGAGAAAGATCTTGCTTCAAATGGGGGAAATATAAAAAAATAATAAAGGAAAACCTCAATTACATAGAGTTGGGAGGCCAGAAGGGGGCGCTCTCACACCCTGCAATTGTAGCAGAGCCCAATGGGAGGAAGAAACTCCTTTTGTTTCTAACAAGGACTCAGCGGACGACAAGTCAGAGCGAGAAAGACAAATATCATTCCGCTAATACGTGGAATCTAACAAAAGTGACATAAAAGAACTTGCAAAACAGAAACTCAAAAATTTTGAAACCAGATTCGTGATTACCAAAGAGGATTGCGATTGACATATACACATTACTATGCATGAAATAGATGGGTAACAAGGACCTACTGCAGAGTTCCAGGTAATCTATTAATACTCTGTAATAACCTATATAGGAAAAGAATCTGAATCTATATGTATATGAATAACTGATTTACTTGGTTGTACACCTGAAACTAACACAAATTTCTAAGTCAACTATACCCCAATAATTTGTTTTTTTGTCTTTTTGTCTTTTTAGGGCCAAACTGCGGCATGTGGAGGTTCCCAGGCTAGGGGTCTAACAGGAGCTGTAGCCGCCGGCCTTCGCCACAGCCACAGCCACGCGGGATCCGAGCCGCGTCTGCGACCTACACCACAGCTCACAGCAACGCCGGATCCTTAACCCACTGAGCGAGGCCAGGGATGGAACCCGCAACCTCATGGTTCCTAGTCGGATTTGTTTCCCCTGTGCCACGATGGGAACTCCACTTTTTTTTTTTTTCCAAAAAGGCGTGGACTTTTTGTTTTCTACAGCCTTCCCAACTTCCTTTGTCCCCCTCTCTGAAAGCATTCTCCATCACTTGTTCTGCAGGGACTTGCGTGTGGCTCACTACGGTTGCAGACATCAAATTGTAATTCTCTGCTGATCCCAACTAAACCCATCTTTGCTGGGGAAATATCCGGCAGTCTATTTATTTAAAGTCAACAAAGCTCACATTTGTAGTGGAAGCTCTGGCTCCTGGCCTGGTTGGGAAATGTTGAACTGAATTTCAAATCGGTAGGTGGAGCTTGTTTTCCGCCAAGGTGTTCATTACTGAGGCCTGAGGCATGAGACAGAGGCTGGGTTTGGAAGGGGAGGTATGGGGGGAGGGTCTGTCCCGGCCCTGCTAAATTTTGAGCGGTCCTCAGGACTGTCAATTTGTATCAGAAGCAGAGAGCCAGACTCTTAGATTTTACTCTTCTGCATGGCAGGCTACCAATCTGGTTTGCCCTGAGCCAACCAACTCCCTTGTTTTAGTCTCTTTGGGCAGCAGCTATACCAAAATATCATCACCGGGTAGTTTATACAGCAAACATTTATTTTGCATAGTTCTGGAGGCTAGAAATCCAAGATCAAGGTGCCAGCACATTTGGTGTCTGATGAGAGCCCTCTCCCTAAATTGCTACTGGCCACCTTCTCGCAGCATCCTCGTGGTGGAGCAAGAGAGGGCTTTCTTTTCATCTCGGGATGCTATTTCCATCAAAGGGGCTCCTCCTTCATGATCTCCACTAGAACTAAATACCTTCTGAGGGCTCTACCCCCAGATGTCATTACACGTGGGCTTCAACATATTAATCTGGGAGTGGGGGGCACAAATTTTCAGGCCATACCATGTAGCTAGAAATGGTGGCTCCTGGTCACTCTGTGTATCATTCTGGCTCCTAGAAGCAGTAGGAGTGTGTGAGGGAAGCTGATGGCCCACAGGGACTCAAAAGTCAGAGGCGGCCAGCAGGCTCAAGGTGTACCCTGGTTTCACTGGCCGAGCAAACGCTGGGTCTGCAGATGTCCTATTCATTTGCTTTCCCTTGCCAGAAACTGCTTTGATCGGTGCCAGCTTTCTACAACTAGGCAGACTGTGGGTACGCCCAGTATTGCCTTTGTGTGAGCCTCGTGGAAGCTAACACTTGAGAGCAAGCGGTTGCTGCAAGTCAAGGAGTCTTAGGGATCCACTTAGTTCTACGGGAAGAACGGGGTTGGGGTGGAGAGGCCTCAGAGAGGTAGAAAGCTGGGCACCAACGTGTTTATTCATCATGTGGTTTTGGCAACAGAACCCTGAACCATAGCAGTTCTGACAGCTACACGCCCCTTGGCTTGGGCCCTTCTGTAGCTTCTCTGATTTCTTGTTTGGTCAGTGCTATCCACCTGCAGGCCTCAGACAGAAGAGGGCTATTTTGCTACCGTGTGCCTTGTGAACTCTTCTCGGTGGCACCCAGAGCTTGCGTGGGTCTTCCCTAATTGCATGACTCCTTTTTCACTCCTCCTACCTCTGCTGGAGAATGTTTGGAGCTTATAAGTAAGACTCTGGGCCAGGTGACTGCTGAGTTCCCTTTAAAGGGACCTCTGCGCTCGACAGCTTATTCTTGTCACGCTCACTGTCCTCAATCCAGGGAGAATGATGGCCAGGCCACGCTTGCGCCACCCACAGCCTCAACAATGGGCCCCTGGATATCAGGCTCATTTCCACACTTAGCTGAGAACTGCTGCTAAAGGTTGAGTGTTACCTATGCTTAAGACTTTCCTGTAACATTCTGCTTTCTACTGATTTTTCTACTTATGGTTTCCCCTGTTATTTAATTTTTAAATGGAGAGCTACAGGAAATACAGTTAGGATGACCCATTCTTTAGCTCCTTTAAGCAATGTCACGTGACTTCATTTGCTCAGCTCTGTGTCTGTGGGATCCATCCACGTTGTAGGAGTAAAAAGACTGCATTCGTTTTACTGCCCATGGTTCCAAGCTTTGGGCTTTTAGGTATAAAACTATGAGCATATGCCTTTTGGTAGTTATTTCCAAGTAATTTATTTCTGTTGGATATATGCCCATTCCACCTGAGTTTTATTTTATTTTTTTTCCTTTTATGGCTGCACCTGTGGCATATGGAAGTTCCCGGGTTAGGGGCTGAAGCAAAGCTGTAGCTGCAGGCCTGTGCCACAGCCACGGTAACCCTGGATCTGAGCCTCATCCGCAATCTGTGCCACTGCTTGTGGCAACTCCAGTTTCTTAACCCCTTGAGTAAGGCCAGGGATTGAACCTGCATCCTCATGGACACTATGTCAGGTTCTTAACCCATTGAGCCACAGTAGAAACTCCTCCACCTTGAGTTTTAAAGCTTACATCATGAAGGCCTGTCCTCCATGTCCAACTTCATCAACAATTGTCTTAAGAACGATGTGAATACATGGTATGGACTGTCACTTGGGTCTGTGGCCCTCATTAAATTCTCCAAGCTCACTAGACATTTGGGAAAGACTGATAGACAAAATAAATATGTAAGTATGATCCAGGTTGAATGAATTGGCTGCCAGCAAGCCACAGGGTTTTACCTTCCCCAGAATTTCTGATTAGCCTGCTCTTTGAGAAAGTACGATTCCTCCACTATAATTCCTCTGCTGACTCTGCTTCCATTATCACAGAAAGTATGCATCCACTTTTTTTTTTTAAAGTTTCCTATGAAACACTCTGGGGAGGACCCCACATGGTACTGGTTAAGGAGGACTAATTATGGTGATCTCTAGGCCCCTGCCAACATTCCCTGTCCCCAGAAGGCCGGGCTCAGGTCACATGTGCTGTGTGACCTGAGCCAAACATGGAAACCTCACCCAACCCCCATGTCTCATCCCAACACTTGGGAAGATATTTTTTCAGTCGTACTATTTTTTTCAATACCTGAGTCTGTGTAATTTGAATTGAAAGAGATCAGACTTTCAGAGGGAGCAGGAACAATCCCCAAAGGAGCCCTGAAACTAATGAATTCCTTGGTACCAAATCAATAATCATCCTCATTTCTCAGCACGAGAGAATAATTAGTCCCAGAGCTTAGCGCTCATTTAGGTGATCCCATTAGGATGGAAATTGATAACACCACTTCTTTCAATGCAAGTACAGTCAAGCATCAGGCTGATGATATTGATAACAGTTTTTAATACAGGTATATTATTGACAATTCTAATTTCTGTCTTTATGCCAATAAACTGTAAGCATTCCTGAAGAACCCTGGCCTGTGGCAGCACCTGAGAGCTCTGTTTTCATCACTTTGCCAGTCTGGACACAGGGCAAGTGGGTACAAACTGGAATTCATCTCAGCTCAAAAGACCTGAGTTCCCTGATGGCTTTCAGGGAGAGGTTTTTAAAGATAGGGTGAGGAAGAGGGCTGTGGGGGTACATGATTAGCTCACAGACCTTTTTTTGATTGATATGTAGTAAGGTAATCAGGAGTCAACATCACCAAGTTTCTGGTTCCAGTCAGTCTGGGATCTATGTGCTTATGGTCAGCATGCAATTAACTTCTTCCACCTGGTGGAGAATTCACCATCTGCAAAATAGCTCAAGGATATGGCTCAGGTTATTGATAACCTTTGAGGAGGAACTAAAATTTCTTAGTTTAATGGCTAAACTCTTATTATTTTGTCTTGCTTAACTCTTTTCCTCCGTTTATGCATTTTATCACCTCTCTGATTATTTTTGTTCTTTGGAACTCAGAGAAGACTTAGGAGGCTAAAGTTTCCCTACAAACAAAAAGCAGGCAGAGGACAGGGTGGGGAGGAGGGTCTGTCACAGGAAGGGCCCAGAGGGTCCTGCTCAGTTACAAAATTCCATCAATGATATTATAAGAAAAAAAAAGAGAATGAGAGTTGAATAAAATCCCTTCAAACAACAGAAACATGCCAGAAAGAATCTCCCATGAAACAGATCACCTCTGAGTTTAAAAAGAACTCATTATGAAAATAATATGACATGAAAGAACAATCAAAATCAAAAATAGAAAACTCAGTTTTCGGTCAGGGAAGAATTAGAATAACAGAAAAATTGATATCACAAATAAAAATCAACATACCAAAAAATGGGAATATAAATAGAAAATGAAAGGAAATTTTCAAAAATGTAAATCAGTAAAGAAGCAAATGAAGTGGATTTAAGAGAAAGTAAAAACAAATAAATTCAACATAGGAAAATCCACTATATGGATAATAGGAATACCTGATAAAGAAAAATAAAGCAAAATAACAGAACAAATTCTAAAAGCTATTATTCAAGGAAATTTTAAGAAAGAGAAAAAAAGATTTGAACCTACATTTGAAAGAGTATGCCATAAATCTAAGGATATCAACCTAGAATGAGTGATACCAAGATGTACACTAGTAAAATTGTTGGACTTGAGAGAAAAATAAAGGATAAACTAGAAGGAACACAAAAATAAATAACATACCAAAAAAAAAATCAATTGGGCATGTAGGCAAAAAAGAGAAAATGACTTGCAAAGGAAAGAAATTAGACTATCATCAAACTCTTGGACAGCAATACTCATGGTGAAACAAAATGATTAACAGTAAGATATTCAAGGAAAGAAAATGTGGGTCAATGATTTCATGACCAACAAAACTGATACATACTGTGTCAACAGATAAATGGCTATCATCATGCAAGAGCTCAAAGATTGTTCCCATGAACCATTTTTTATGTATCTGCTAGAGAATGTGCTTCGGGCAAAGAAAATGACAAGAGAAATTGACATAAAAAATGGAGGTGAGCATTAAATGGAGAATTACTTGTGGAACTAATGCTAAGTGAAAGTTGAAAGGACAGAGAATGTAGTTTGCTGCAGCTATATGGTCCAACCATGCAAAGTACAAATTTACTTTAAAGTGAAGGAGAATGGAGAGAACAAATACAACAAAAATATTAACGTGTTTTAAGTAATTATAAAGTTGATGGCAGTATTAGTATTATTTTTGCTGAAACTTGTGTATGTGATATAGAGAAAAGCAAACAAATAATAATAAAATGTGCTAATTCTATTATTCCTTATTGCCTTTAAAACCAGGATGTAAAACAGAGGATATTTAGTTTCAAAAATACGTGGACCTGAATTTAATTTGCAGGTATGAATTTATGATGCATCTAATGTTTTAGCTTTGCCCACTTAAAAGGCTTAGAAAAAGAGACCAACCAAGTAGTATGGAATATTCCAGCTCCCAGAGCAGATTACGGTTTTGAGATACCATTTCCCTGTTAAAGAAACCAAGGAGACTTGAACGAATGGCTGATTTTGGGTCTGGCATAAGAAATATACAAGATGAGCCTAGAACATCTTGTCATCATGGCCAGTGGCAGAACTGCTAAGGTCATTCCAAAAAGACTCAAGGGTCAACTTGAAAGGGATTCCACCCACCAAAGATGGGACAGTTTCAGTAACAATAATCGTTGCAAAAGATTGAAAGGTATCATATTTTAAGTATAAAAATCATAAGCTCATCATGATACCAAAAAAAGTTATTTGGCCACACTTGGAGAATAACATACAATAGATTAACTATCCTGAAAACTACTAAATGAAAGGAAAAATAGGGTACTTACCTTGCCTTCATTGTGTGATTTATACCAATAGGTAAATAAAAAGTAAAGAGGAGGAAATATCTCTTTATAAAAGTATTTCAACTAATTAAAAAAGTGAGTGTATTTGAATATCACATTGTAAACCCTCAAAGAAGTAATGGGCTGAATGGATGTGGGCATTGAGCACCAGCAGTTGATTACATCACAATAGACAGAGAAGACATGAGGTGCCCCCTAATGAAGGAATGCGGCACCACCGTTCCTGTTCCTGCCAAAGGGACTCAACTTGGACCTGATCAAGCCTCTGAACCAGTTTGCAGAAAGTTCTAAACGCAGAGAAGCAGGCTAAAAAGCACCACGGTTATAAAAACAACAATATCCAGACTAGGTGAAACTAGAAGTCAAAGGCCCAGGAACTATAACAGATTGTGAATTGTAAATCATGATGTCCAAGGATGCACTTTGGGTGACAAACCTATAAAGAAATGCAGACATGATTGTTATAAAACCATTTGGAGGCATTCCCGTCGTGGCTCAGTGTTTAATGAATCCGACTAGGAACCATGAGGTTGCAGGTTCAATCCCTGGCCTTGCTCAGTAGGTTAAGGATCCGGCGTTGCCGTGAGCTGTGGTGTAGGTTGCAGACGCGGCTTGGATCCCGCGTTGCTGTGGTTCTGGCGAAGGCCGGCAGCTACAGCTCCTGTTAGACCCCTAGCCTGGGAACCTCCATATGCCACGGGTGCGGCTCTAGATAAGGCAAAAAGACGGAAAAAAAAAAATTTGGAGGTCTCTGTGGTAGATGAAGCAAGTGTGACTCAGGTGGGCACATGGAGAGACCAGTGGAAGACGGTTTTTACCTGGGTAGTGGTTATATGCTGGCAACTCATAAAATGTCTTATGTCATACACTGGTTTTCTGTTATCTGTGTTTCATTTAATAAGACAAGCAATTTCAAAAATACATCTATCTGGACTTATTCTGGAGTATGGATGCATATGTAAATATATATGTGTGAATTATGTATATGCACATAGACACACATTTATCATTTGTTTAGAAAATATTTTAGACTTAGAAAAATAGGGAAAAGAGTGTACCATTCATTCAACTTCTAATGCTAACCATAGTATAGTTATCAAAATCGGGACGTGGAGTTTCCGTTGTGGCTCGGTGGTTAACGAATCCGACTAAGAACCATGAGGTTGCGGGTTCGATCCCTGGCCTTGCTCAGCGGGTTAAGGATCCGGCGTTGCCATGAGCTGTGGTGAAGGTTGCAGACGCAGCTCGGATCCCGCGTGGCTGTGGCTGTGGCGAAGGCCGGTGGCTACAGCTCCTGTTAGACCCCTAGCCTGGGAACCTCCATATGCCACGGGTGTGGCTCTAGATAAGGCAAAAAGACAAAAAAATAGAAAATAAAATACAAATAAATAAATAAAAAAGAAAATGATCACTGATGAGGTCACCACACAGATCAGTGTCCTTCAGAAAGAGTTCAAGCTGAAGTTTCTGTTTTATCTCCACATAACAAAAACTTGAGATGACTTAAGAACCTTAAACCCCTTCCTTGAGATCTGTCTGAACTGCCTGGGCTTCCGGGCCATGTTCTCTCCAGCTTGGCAGCTGAGGCCTGCCCGGCAGGGGGTCGAAGTTCACATAGCTCCGACTCTCTGGTGGAGAGGACGCGTGGCCCAGAAGTGGTTGCAACGCAATCCACTTACTCTCATGGCTGGTCCTCTCATTCAGATTTGCACCTTTCAATACCATTGATACCCTGCTGCTATACTTGGCTTACGCCACCTTCTCTCTCTAGCTGGGAACTCCAGATGGGTCCTCCCACAGAACAGGTTAAACAAAATCTGATCTCTGTCCATTCTGGGGGGTCTTCCTGGACTCCACCGGCAAATTCCAACTGTTCTACCGTCAACTTCACGGCACCTCCACTGCTCTCATCCTGGTCTCGCCCCCTCTCATCTCTTGTCTGGGTAACTCTGTTGTCTTCCAGCTTCTCTCTCCTCTTTGCATCTGCCTTGCCCTCCTGTGCACAGCCCCCCCCTTTTTTTTCTGCCCGTGGTATGCAGCTGCTCGATGTGGGCATCTCAGTTCCCAGATCAGGAATTGAACACAGGCCACAATGGTGAAATCTCTGAGTCCTAGCCACTAGCCCACCAAGGGGTTCCCGGACACGCCCCTTTTTGTCTGTTGTCAATATAGCAGCTGGAGACCTCATCTCCTTCAGATTTTTACCTAAAAATAAGGGCATTACACACTATGGGTTGTAGGACCTCCAATTAAATTCGAACTTTGGCTAAGTAACATTTTTTAAAGTATGAAGAAAAAAATATAAAAAAATCAAAGAAATGAATTCTTTACACTCATTGCAACTCTTTTCATGTGCTATGTCTATATAGAAGACATGAAAAAGAATAGTTTACTTTTCTGCATGCCATGTTTCAGTGTCTTTCCCCACCTATATTCCTATTAATACTATATATGTTTAATTTTGTATAGTATTTACTATATGCCGTCATACACATGTATCAAGGAGTTAATATAATATTAATAGAACATTAATGTAAGCATGTGCATTGTATTCTTGATATACATATTATGTTTAATTTTGCATATATTTATTGTCCCCATGGAGATTCTTTACCAAAAGTTACTTTCGATGTTACATATGATGTTAAATCTTTAATTGTACAGAGTGTGTCCAATCAACTCAATTCTCATTAGCATGTATATCACGTTCAGTATCATTCCCTAACAAGCAAGTCTGAGAAACCAGAAACCTCTTAGTTAATGCTGCTTTTATTTTCCTGGGCCCACTAATAGCAGGAGAATCTAGCTTGACACTATACTTGGCATCTGGTTCTTTCTTCAGCACTGTTTTGCCTAAAATCTCCACCTATTCCCCTAAATAAGGTGTCCTGGTGTACTGATGACTAATCTGTCTGTGATCCCACACAACTGTGGTGTCATGCATGTGGCATTCTTAATCGTTAGGTAGACTGTGATTCTGCTTATGGCTGTCGAAGCCCTTGACACAGTTAAGCAATTTAACTGAGTATTATTTACTAACATCATTTAGTCAATGCTTGAGAGGTATGAGAACTTCTACATAAAACTTCATTCCACACATATACACATACGCACAAAATAAACTAAATGATTGCTTAAGTAACGATATGTTTAATTCCTCAAGTTCCTTTCACTCCTTAAATTCCTCTTCATTTTTTACAAGTACCTTAAAAAATGTTTTTACCCACCCAAAGCAAGACAGTATTTATAAACGAGCTATCTAAGGCTTACTGAAATTTTCTAAGATAATAAACTTTAATACTTTGGTCCAAAAATTTAGCCTATTTATTAATTAAAGACAATTGCAGAATTTGCAGTTTTGGAAAGAATTCTGGTTTAAAGGGCTGATTTTTCCAGTTCTCATTATGCAGGGTTTTGTTTTTTTTTTTTTAAACGTACACCTTAGATTTAATGACGTAGAAGGCATTTGGGGAGTTTAGCACAAGATCTGTTTGTGTGGCAGGAAGTCCTGTTGCTGTGGGCTGAGATAGACTGGGAGGTGAAATCTGGGCAGTGGCAAGTGTAGACAGCTCTAAAATTCCCTTATGCAGGGTTTTTTTTTCCCCTTCATTTTTGCCCAAAATTTCAATTTAAAAAATCAGCTTTAGGAGTTCCCTGGCCTCGCTCAGTGGGTTAAGGATCCGGTGTTGCTGTGAGCTGTGGTGTAGGTGGCAGATGTGGCTTGGATCTGGCGTTGCTGTGGCTGCTGCGTATGCCGGCAGCTGTAACTCTGATTAGACCCCTGGCCTGGGAACTTCCACACGCTGGGAAACTTGGTAAAACTGCACGTGCTAATATCCACATTGAGGGAGGATGTTTTCTAGCTTATCAAGAGCTGAAAGGAACAGGCACTAAGCACACTGTTTATGCAGCTTGCTCAATTTACCTTCATGAGACACAGCAGTAAAAACGGTAAAGCAATAAATTAAAGTTTGACTGAGTTACACTCAGCAGAATACATAAGGTTGGCAGATTTCATGCTGGTCATTCTGGGCACCTGATTCACAACAAAATTTGACATCAAGTGTGTTTAAGAGAAACACACAAAATAAAGTGAAATTTTAACCAAAGCCATTAAAAACGTGCCAACTGAAATAAAAATAACCTACAGAAGCGATTTTAACATTTAAAAATACGAGATAACTAAGACCCTACTATTGTGAGCCCTAAACCTAAACAACTAATAGAACACATTATTATTATTATTTGCCAGAAAACTCAGTAACAGCTCAGTTACAAGGGTGAATGATTGAGGTCCTTGTAGGAAACCGAAAAGCAGAAGATATAGAGAGAAGACCGTGTGAAAAAGAGGCAAAGATTGGATTCATGCAGCCACAGCAAAAAACAGCAAGGATATTCATCACTGGATGGAAAGCCCACCTTAATTCATGATCATTTCACTGTACATTTGTTACATCTGCCAAGACTATTATTCCAAATAAGGTTATATTCTGAGGTTCTGGGTGGGGGCACATTCAGCTCATTACAGGGCTGGTTAAAACCTCCAATACCTCAAGCGAAGAAATGGTTTCTTTCTTTAAAAAAAAAAAAAATTCCTTTGGAGTTCCCAACATGGCTCAGCGGAAGTGAACCTGATTAGCAACCATGAGGACGCAGGTTCGATCCCTGGCCTCACTCAGTGGGTTAAGGATCCGGCGTTGCCATGAGCTGTGGTATAGGCTGCAGGCGAGGCTTGGATCCCCCGTTGCTGTGGCTGTGGTGTAGGCTGGCAGTTACAGCTCCATTTCCACCCCTAGCCTGGGAACCTCCATATGCCTCAGGTGTGGCCCTAAAAAGATTTAAAAAAAAAAAAATCCTTCAAGGTACTCCAAGAAGATTGCCCAGCGTGAAAATTCATAAAAGGGAAGTTCATTATATTAGAGTTGGGAGGCCAGGAGGGGAGCTTCACGCATGTACCACACCCTATTAATACAAATCCCAATAGGAAGGGACTTTCTTGGCTAGAAATGACCCTACTCTACCACTACCAGCATGAGGAAGAAAGATCTTCTCCTTGCCTGGCAACAGCACAACCAATATGAAATTGCCCCAGATCAGCCAATGAAAAACCACTGAACTCCCAGTTTCGTCAATGGACTTTCTGTATGTAAGCCCCTCCCAGCTTCCCCTTCTCCTTTATAAGAGTTTCCTCTCTTTTGCTTCACAGGACTTGCCTGTGGTTGGCCCTAGTTGCGTGTCCCAAATTGCAGTTCTTTGCTCCTCCCAAGTAATTTGTTTTCCTGGTAAAATGACTGGCTGTTTTATTGTTTTAAGGTAACACTAGTCCAGAAAAGGGACACTGGCACCCACTACTCTGCCCTTCTCCTCTTTCCTCTCTTCTCCACATTTAGTCCACTTTTTTTTGGTCTTTTTGCCTTATCTAGGGCCACACCCGCGGCATATGGAGGTTCCCAGGCTAGGGGCCTAACAGGAGCTGTAGCCGCCGGCCTTCGCCACAGCCACAGCAACGCGGGATCCGAGCCACGTCTGCAACCTACACCACAGCTCACGGCAACGCCGGATCGTTAACCCACTGAGCAAGGCCAGGGATCGAACCCACAACCTCATGGTTCTTTGTCAGATTTGTTAACCACTGAGCCACGACGGGAACTCCTAGTCCATGTTTTCATGACTCTTTTTTCCTCCATTTTTGTTCTATGCTTCTCCCTGTATCTCGATTCCCCTTTTCCCAAATATCTATGGTCCTAATAAGCCCACAATAGGGACCTGATCTTTCCGGGGGTTTGTGTGCTGGTTTCCTCCGGAAGAGTGTTGGCTTCATTCTCAGAGACCTTCATCCTTGGAATGAAGTCATTTCTGAACGAAGAGCGGTAGTCCCCCAGCACAGATATTGCCGGATGAATAGTGAAGTCCTTTCACACCCCCCTTTCGATCTGAGGAGGATGAAATTGGGAAGCTAGAATGGAGGCAGAAGTTTCAGTGTATTCTCTCCCCAGGTTAAACTCTGTGAATCAGCTGGGGGGGGGCGTAAATATTTCTATGAATCGCATGGGGGGAACCTTCCATTCTGAGTGGAACAGCCAGTCATCCAAGCAAAATCTCTGATTTTTACTGAGCATTTAGGCAGGAGAAAAAGGCTTCGTTTAGGATCCTACCCATTAGATAGGCACTTCTCCATCTAGAAAAGACAAGCCAGGCAGCCACCTCTACTAATTTGCTAAACGAGGTCCCCAAAGAATGAAGATTCCAGAACATATTTAATGTCTAACCCCAAACTCCTGACCTCCCACCAAACCTGTTCCATGTGCCATCTTTCCCTTCTTGGTTGATAGCACCGCTGTTCTTCTTGGCAAGGCCAAAAAACTGTAAGTCCTTCCTGACTTCTTTCCCTCCTGTTTAACATCCAATCTATGAGCAAACTCTCTTGTGTCTACCTTCAGAACACATCCTGAATCCTACTGCTTCTCTCTACCTTCACCCTGGTCCAAGTCACCACCATCTCTGGTCTGAACCACTACAGTGGTCTCCTGTTTGGCTCACTGTTTTTGCCTCACCTCCGGGGGCACTTGTAAAAGCTTCATCAGACTGCATTCTTCCTCTGTTAGAACCCTAAGTGAATATTGAGGCCAGTCACACTCTGGCACATGATTTATCACCATCTCTCTCTCTTTTTTTTTTTTTTTTTTTTGCTTTTTAGGGCTGTCCCCGTGGCATATGAAGGTTCCAGTCTAGAGGGTGAATTGGAGCTGTAGCTGCCAGCCCACACCACAGCCACAGCAATGCCAGATCTAAGCCGTGTCTGTGACCTACACCACAGCTCATGGCAAGGCCAGATCCTTAACCCACTGAATGAGGCCAGGGATCGAACCTGTGTCCTCATGGATGCTAGTCAGATTCATTTCCACTGAGCCACGATCGGAAGTCCTTCATTATTTGTACTCTTCTTGTTCACTGAGCTCCAGCTGTGCTGTTCCTCAAAAGTGCTGGGCTTGCTCCCACCTTAGGGCCTTTGAACATGTTATTCTCCTTGCCTCATGTATTTTCCACCTTGAATTCTGCATGGTTTATTCTTCATATCTTTTGGCTTTTCCCTCAAATATAATTTCTTTTTTCAGGCAAACATTTCCTGACCACCCTATTTAAAAGTGGACTCGCCATCACTCTTACCAGATTTCTTTTTCTCTCCACAGAACTTTCCACCATTGACATACCATATATTTTACTTGTTTATTATTTGTTTCTT
Organism: Catagonus wagneri; assembly: GCA_004024745.2. NCBI lineage: Eukaryota > Metazoa > Chordata > Mammalia > Artiodactyla > Tayassuidae > Catagonus > Catagonus wagneri. The sequence continues at coordinate 1,629,951 of PVHT021183702.1, read as the reverse complement.
TCACTGGGATGTAAGCAGTGACTGTCACAGATAACATTTCATAGATACTTGTCGAGTGAATGAATAAATGAGGTGCAGGTTCTGGGTAACAAAGCAAGGTTGGATTCACTGCATTTATGTTCCTTAAGATAGCACCTCACCTCCCCAGGGCTCATCTACTCCCTTCACTTGTTTCATTTTCCTTCGCAGCACCTATCGTCTTTTTTCAAATTTATTTTTTTATTAGCGTATAGCTGATGTAGCGTCATGTCAATTTCTGCCATACAGCACAAGTGACCCAGTCATATATACACACACTCTTTTTGTCATGCTATCTCCCATCATATTCTATCTCAAGAGATGGACACTATTTGTTTCTTGAGTGCCTCCACTATTAGAAAGTGAGTCCCATGAAGAACAAGATCTTTCTGTTCTCTGGTGTACCTGGTTTGCAGGGCATCAATATATATTTGTGGAATAAACAGTGACAAAAACTGGAGCATGTCTTTGGCTCCAGAATCTCACAAATGGGCATGCTAATTTATTTTTCTGACCCAGGTGATTTGGAACACACTTTACAGGGACCAGAACGCCTATGGAAAAGTGCCAAAGTGGAGAAGCAATACAAAACCTTCACTACTTGGCCCTCTTCTGGAATATTTAGCAGGGTTTTGCCCCAATGATTTTTGTGTTTAGACAAACATTTGGAGGCCAGGGCACCCTTTTCTGTAAACCACACTGTCTTATATACCTTATGCAGCAGTGAGTCTCAAGGTGTGTGTGTGTGTGTGTGTGTGTGTGTGACAAACATGTGGAGGCCAGGGCACCCTTTTCTGTAAACCACACTGTCTTATATACCTTGTGCGTGCAGAGGGTGGGTTTGGTCCCCGGTGGAAAGGGGATTTTAATTCCTCAGGGTACACTGTCTGCAGATCCATCTTAGTTGTCATAACTGGTGAAGCAGGGATGTCCCATGTTACTGGCACCTAGCGCGTAGAGATGAAGGGTGCCCAAAATCCTAAACTCAGGGCTGCCAGACTTATCAAATAAAAACACCTTTGGGTTGACTTGCCAGATGAAATACATAATTCCTACATAAATTTTAGTCTTAGAGCATACCTCTGCTTACCTGAAATTCAAATTTAACTGGACACCCTATATTTTATCTGGTGATCCTACCTATAATACACGGACAGGTCCCCCGCAGCAAAGAATTATCCAGACCAAGATATCCAGGAGTTGGGCCACGAATACACAGATTGTTGGGCCTGGTCCCCAAGTCTGATTCCCAGTAGGTCTGGGGTGGGACCCCAGGATGTGCATTTCTATGTAGTTCCCAAGTGAAGGTGTTATTGGTCTGGAATCATAAAGGAGAACCAACGACCTAGAGAGAAAAACAGCTTTGCGAGTAGCAGCGAGGTAATCATCTGGGCTCGACGCAGGCAAGGGGCATTTCTGCCGCTCCGCCCTTGCCTCAGAGGCACTTCCGGGTTCCCTCTAGGCGCCACGGAGGCGCCAAAGTCTCGATGGTCGCTGGGATCGGGGGCGTGTCCTGGGCGGGGGGCGTGTCCCGGGCGGGGGCGTGTCCCGGGCGGGGGCGTGTCCTGGGCGGGTAGCGGGAGGCGGGTCGAGGCACGCTGAGAGCTCTCGTGCCGGACGTTGCGCGGCCGCGACGCCCGACGGCGGCGGCGGCGGAGGCCGAGGTGTTGTGGGCCCTTTGCTGCCCGTGGCGTCTGGCGCGAACTTGCGGGTCTCTGCCCTGTTCAGCGTCGGTAGGAGTCGCCCGGCTCGCCCCGCTGACCGGCCAAGCTTGGATGTGGGAGCGGAGGACCCTGGCGTTGCGTTTTCTCAACGGTGCTGGAGGCGTCCTGGTAGGTGGGACCAGGACAGGGACAATGGACCTTCGGGCGCCGAGCTCAGAGGGCCGCACGGGGGCGCTCCCGCTGTGGGACGGGGAGGCGGGCCCGAGGTCGGGAATGGGAGCCTTTGGGCGGGGCGGGGCGGGGCGCCCTGAAGCTGGTTGTTGTGAGGGAGGTGCGACCGGGACCCTTGGGCGGGATCGGGGGTGGGCCGGGCTGAGGCCTGATGGGCTGTAGGCGGTGCTAGGCTAGGGCGGAGCGGGAAGACATCTGTGGGCGGGCTCGGGCGGTTCGCCCCCTTCGGGGAGAGGCTCGCTGAATGCCCGGCGTTTCTGACTCTTGTATGGATTCTGTCTGTTGGGGATCGCCGAGGTTGCGGAGGGTCTTTGTTTGCCCCGTTTCTCCGTTTTCCTTTAGTGTTGAGATGGGTGGAAGAAGGAGGAGGGCCATGTATCTCACAAAGGCCATTTCTGAGCAGTTTTGTGCCCGGCTTAGATTTGAGGCATTTACGTTTATAAAATGCCTTATTAAAAACTTTTTTTTTTTTTGGAAAATAGCTTAAGCATTTGAAACAAGTGTACAAACTCGTACAAAGAATTTCAACATTCTAGTCATTTAGGTTCCACCAAATGGTAAGTAACATCGTGTTAATTAGCAGAACAATTAGCAAAATCAGCACACTTAATGGCTGCGGGCCGTATTCAGAGTTTTTTTGATCTTCTCACCCATTTCCTTTTTGTGGTATAGGATCCGAGGCAGGATTTAGGTACATTTAGTTGTCGTATTTCATTGGAAAAATTTGTATTTTAAACAGCGGAGGCTCCCTTACCTGCAAGATCCTTCAGGGTGGCACTGGGAGCACCAGATTTCGAAGTGAAGAGGCTTTTCTTCTCGGTTGCCACCGCTGGGCCTCTGAGCAGCTTTGGCACAGGTGGTCACCCTCTCTGCCTCTACGCTTATGGCCCTTGGCTGCTCAGCCTCTCCTGGTTCTCCTTCCCAGGTCAACCTCCTGGTTAGATCTCTGAAGATACCCTCCTTGGCCAGCTTATCTTTCAGTGTGGGCTTCCTCCCGTGGCTTCAAGGATTCTTATGGCTTTGAGCGTTCCACAAAAGTTCAGAATACTCACTTGTTTGACTTCAGCCTAGGTCATTTTTCTTTCTCAGGCCCAGAATCTATGACCTGTTAGTACTTTTCCGGGTTATCTCAAAAACATTTCCATCCCCATAGGTGCAAAATACAGCTCCAAATCACCCACGTCTTGTCCCCTTCTAGTGTCTCTGGCCCCTGCGAATGGCCCTACCCTAGGCACTAAATTTTAACCCTGGGAGGCCTCCCTGATCAGCCCTTTCCCTACCCCACAATCAGTCTGGGCTTGTTGGTTTTCTTTTTGAATCCCCTTTGGGCTAACCTACTTTTTCCCATAGGCACCACCATCCTGACTTTCTCTCTTTCTCCCTGTGCTTTCTCACCCAGTTGTCTATATTACAGTCAGAATACACTGGATAAAAGGCAAGCCTAAATGTGTCATACTCCGCCTGTCATCTTTTTTGATTATCTTTTGCTGCAGGGTAAAGACAAGTCTCTTTTGACAGTGCCTTCAAGACCATGCATAGCTGGTCCAGCCTTTTTGTATACCCTCTCTCCTTCTGGTCTCTGCCCTGTCCTGACTGGCTTTGCTTTCCCCCTCGTTTGCAGTTCTTGCTGCCTGAGGTTCTATTCCCTGCCTAACAGGAAATTCTTATTCTTTGCAGGTCTCTGTCAAGTCATCTCCTTCCTTAGTGTTTTGTGATTTTCCTGGCTGTATCCAGGCCTTGTTTTGCAGGTCCTGATCTTTTGCACTGCCATTTTTTTGATAACCCTGTTAAAAGTGGCAATTTTATCCATACGTGTGTAGCCATCTAGTAGACACTTCTGATGTTTGCTAAAGAGTGAAGAGTTGATGGGGTGTTTAATGTGGCTGCCCAGCAACCTCTGTGTGGAAGTCATTCCTGCTGGGGATTTGCTTAGCCTCAAGGGGCACCGCTTACTTCTTGTCCACTTCCTCTGCTTGTTCTGTCAGGCAGGGACCCACACAGTAGGGGCTGGAGGGGCTGGGGAACACAGCTTGAGGACCACCGAAAGGAAGAAATGGCTTCTTCTTCTGTCTTTCCTGCCTAGCTACCCCTTTTGTCCTTGGCTGGGTCCACTGTATCAATTGACTCTCCATTAACAGACATTCCCTATGCATAGTTTCAGAGAATCTTTAGGAATGTGTTTTGTGGAGTTCCTTTCATGGCTCAGTGGTTAACGAATCCGACTAGGAACCATGAGGCTGCGGGTTTGATCCCTGGCCTTGCTCAGTGGGTTAAGGATCCGACGTTGCCGTGAGCTGTGGTGTAGGTCGCAGACGCGGCTCAGATCCCGCGTGGCTGTGGCTGTGGCGAAGGCCGGCGGCTACAGCTCCTGTTAGATCCCTAGCCTGGGAACCTCCATTTGCCGCAGGTGCAGCTCTAGGTAAAGGCAAAAAGACAAAAAAAAAAAAAATGTGTTTCGTTTAGGGTCAATCAACTATTAAGAGTTCCTAGTACTTTTCTAAATTAAGAAAGTATTTAAAGCCAAAAAGTTTCTTAAAGCCAAAAAGTGAGATTGAAAAGGAAAGCCTGCTAGAGGATGAGCACGACAGCTTGCAGCACAAGTTGTTCAGCTTAACAGGCGTTTATTAGATGCCAGCAGCTGTGTTGGCTTTTAGGGTTTCAAAGGCGAATAAATCTTGCACCTGTCCTGTCATCAGAGGGCGTGCAGTGGGGTCATGTGCAGTAATCGAGGTAAAAGCTGTGACAGAGAAAGCTTCAGCTTGCAGAAGGAGGGTGCAGGGCTTGGATTGCCCTGATTCTAGGTGGGAGAAGACTGGAGACTGAGTTGTGAATGGCATTGGCCTTGGTTCCAGGGTTTATAGGATTGTGACCTCGGGAAGTTTCCCCTAGGCTATGAGGATGGGCTGATGTAGAAATGACTGGTTGGGGGCTGTCACTGAATGTTGGTGAAGGCACAAGGGCACAGCAGAAGACAAGGTGACGAGATTAGCTGCTGAGGGTAGTGTGACTGTGAAATGGTAACCGGGGTCATATTCCCCGACCCAAATCCAACCAGACATTGGAGAAAAGTCAGAATGTTTGAATTTTATCAGTGTCACACGGAAGCAGCCCTCCATCTTTGATTTTTGCAGCAATATGTATTGACCCCTATAGTAATAGAAATAGATATTGTAAAGGACCTCAGATTAGTTCAGGTTTTTTGCTGCCGGACAGTTTGTTACCAAATTTTGAAAAAATGTTTAGTTTTCACAGTGTTTTTGACTTTCGAGAATTGTGGGTGCGAGCTTGTGGATCTGAAATACTAGCCACCACTTGTATGTAGAGCCAGGCCTGTTGTATGTGCTTCACACGCATTGACTGTCATCCTCATTACAGCCCTAGGACAGTTGGCATCATGAAGGTCCCATTTTATAGATAAGGAGATGAGGGCACAGAGAAGGTAAGTGATTTCCCACGGTCACCACTGGTGTCTCCATAGTCCGCATTCTTACCAGACTCCCTACACATGAATGGGAAGTCGGACCGAAGTCTTTGTCCTATTCCTCAGACACCTGGCATCTGCAGCCAGCCTGTGTGAGTGTCAAGGAGGGTCAGAAGAGAAGGGAGGCGGGAGCCCTGTAGAGGCTGTGGTTACATACAGTTTCATTGAATGCTTGAGTGCTTTCCTCGATACCTGGAGCTTGTGATCTGGTTCAGCAGTGAGCTTTTCTCACAAACTGTAGAGGAAGTTAAGTGCAATGTCAAGTGGACCAGAGGAGGAGGTGGGTGGTTGGAGGTGTTTTTCTTTTTCATTTTTTTTTTTTTAGGGCCACGATTTAAGGGTCCAATTGCCAGCCTATGCCACAGCCACAGGGATGCCAGATCTGAGCTGCAGCTGTGACCTACAACACAGCTCATGGCAACGCCAGATGCTTAATCCACTGAGTGAGGTCAGGGATCGAACCCATGTCCTCGTGGATACTAGTTGGCTTCCTTGCTGCTGAGCCAGGGTGGGAACTCCCCTCTTTTTCTTTCTTTTTACAGCTACACCTGCGGCATGTGAAAATTCCCAGGCCAGAGCTGTAGCTGCAGCCTAGGTCACAGCCACAGCAAGACTGGATTTGAGCCACATCTTTGACCTACACCGTGGCTTGTGGCAATGCCTTCACCCACTGAGTGGGTGTCCTTAACCCATTGAGTGAGGCCAGAGATCGAACCCATGAATCATCATGGACACTATGTTGGGTTCTTAACCTGCTGAGCCACACACTCTGGAAGGCACTGTGTTGACAAGCTGGGATGCAGGCTGCGGGCCGGCTGGGCTTTGAGAATATTCAGGTAAATGATTTCATGAGGATTCTATAAGGAGATTCTTCATGACGGACACAAACTCTTGAGTGGAGAGAAGATTATAATCTGATTTTCTTCCTCTAATTGCAAAAGGTGTGTGCTCTAGAATACCACAAATGAACACCTTTTCCCTCCCTCTCCCTTGTCCCTAGAAGGGTCAGCTTGATAGTATTTGCTCATGTGTGTGGGAATGACCCTGTGCCTTTGTGTGTGCACGTATGAGTGTGCACGTTATGCATCCAAAATATATATAAGGCGCATAGTCACGAAAGAACTTTGGATATTCCACTCAGTTTAAGAAACCAAACCTTGTCAACGGCATAGAAATCCCCTGTATGTCTGCTTACGTTGCATTTTTTCAGAGATAACCACTATCCTGAAATTCCTTATTTTATTTTATTTTTTTTGGCTGTTCACATAGCATGTGGAAGTTCCTGGCCAGGGATCGAACCCACACCACAGCAGTGGCACAAGCCGCTGCAGTGACACTGCCAGATCCTAAACCTGTTGTACCACCTGAAGTTCCTCTTAATCATTTACTTGCTTTTTCTTTTTTTTTTTTTGTAGTTTTATGATGTGTATGTGTCCCCAGATAATATGTTTTTAATTTTGCTTTACTTTTGGTCCTTATAAAATGAAATCATGTAGCAAGTTTTCTTTTCTGTTTTCTCTTTTTTTCTTCTTTTTTTTTTTTCTCGGTATCTTTTATTTGATATCCGTTCAGTGTCGTATGTGGCTCAAGTTCTTCACCCTCTTTTTCTGTGGTACCGCACTGCATCCATTCCGTTTTGATGATGGCTATTTGAGCCGCCTCTAGTTTTTGCTACTGTAAATGAACAGTGCTGCAGGGGGCATTCTTGTGCTGGTCTCCTGCTTGCATGGGTGCTGTAGTTCTCAAATGGGTTAGGGGGGTGAGATACGAGTAAGGGAAAATAGTGGTAACGGTTGGTTATCATAACTAGGAGGTGGTATCTTGAGTAGGTAGAGTCTCAGCATGCTTTTATTAAACGTCCTGGAGTTCCCTTCGTGACTCAGTGGTTAACGAATCCGACTAGGAACCATAAGGTTGCAGGTTCGATCCCTGGCCTTGCTCAGTGGGTTAAGGATCTGGCATTGCCGTGAGCTGTGGTGTAGGTTGCAGACGCGGCTCGGATCCCACGTTGCTGTGGCTGTGGTGTAGGCCGGCAGCTACAGCTCCTGTTAGACCCCTAGCCTGGGAACCTCCATATGCCACAGGTGCGGCTCTAGATAAAGGCCAAAAAAAAAACCCAAAAAATAAACAAAAAAAAACATCCTGCAATGCACAGGACAGCCTTCTCACCTCCTCCAGCCCTCTCACACACCAAAGGATTGCCTAGCTCCAAAAGCCAGTGCCAAGGCTGAGAACCCTTCCTCTAGGGTAAACGCCTGTGTTGGACTCCTGGGTGTGTGGGTTTGTATATGTTAAATTTTAGTAGATACTGATTTACTGTTTACACTCTTTTCAGCAGTATGTGGCCTCTTGCGTTACTTATTGTCCTTTTAAAAACTTGATAATCTGTGCCTTTAAAATTTTTACCCACTTGGTATCTCTGAAATGCTATCTCGGTGCTTTTTTTTTTTTTTTCATTTCCTTTCACGTCTGTCTGCTTTTTGTATTTCCTTTGAGAAGTGCCTTCTGATATCATTTTATCCACTTATGAGTTTATTCTGATAAACAGAAAAGTTCTTAATTTAAATGCAGTAGGGTTTGTCGGTCATTTTCTTTACAGTTAGTGCTTTTTGCCAGTTGACTTGGCTCCTGCTGGGGGGACCCCCAGGTGGGTGGGATTGCCTCCGGGACAGTGGCACTAGAGCAGTGTTGAACCCCAAGTCTCAGTGCTGCCTCAGGACCCAGCTGGCACTAAGGTCGTCGGGCCTGCTACCAGGGGCACAGATGGGTGTTGCTGGGTCCCTGGGTGAGCAGGACTGAGAGCAGAGCTACACCAGGGCATGGAGCTGCTTCAGGATCCGCAGCCTGGCCCAAGGCCGGTGGGCCTGTTACCAGGGATTTGGACAGCAGGGCTCCTCCTGGGACCCTTGTCAGATGAGACTGCTTACAGGGCTGTAGCCAGCAGGTCGGGAGCTCAGTCCATAGGGGGTTGGGGCTGCTTTCAGTTTGCTGACAGAACCATGCGAGCTTGCCGCCCGGGGGTGTGCCTCTGCCTTTTCAAAGCAGGTGTCCTTGGTTTGGGGGTATACTGGGGTTTTTCAGCATCCTACCTGGATCCCAAAACTTCCACAAAGGCACTTTTGTCTGTGGTTGCCTGACAAATCATCATTTGTATAGGGAGATACAAGCTGGGGACTTTCTATTCCACCATCATGCTAATGTCACACCTTGTCTCTGATTACACAGGACAAATATGTCAGTTTTGCTGTTCAAGTTTCAATAATTTTGTCTGCCTGACCATCAATTATTTTTTTTTAATTTTTTTTATTTTTTGCATTATAACTGGTTTACAGATTTCTGTCAAATTTTCCAATTGCACCGCATGCTGACCTGGTTACATGTACATATACGGATTTGTCACGTGATTAGACATAGTTCCCAGTGCTTATACAGCTGGATCTCCTTGCTTTTCCATCCCAAATGCAATAGTTAACCCCAGACTCCCATACCCGCCCACTCCCTCCCCCACCCCCTTGGCAACCACAAGTCTGTTCCCCAAGTTCGTGATTTTCTTTTCTGTAGAAAGGTTCGTTTGTGTAGTATATTAGATTCTAGTTATAAGAGATATCATATGGCATCTGTCTTTCTCCTTCTGACTTGCTTCACTCAGTATGAGGGTCTCTAATTCCATCCATGTTGCTGCAAAAGACATTATTTTATCCTTTTTATGGCTGAATAGTATTCCATCATGTATAGATACCACATCTTCCTAATCCAATTACCTGTCAATGGACATTTGGGTTGTTTCCATGTCTTGGCTATTGTGAATAGTGCTGCAATGAACATGCGTGTGCAAGTGTCTTTTTCAAGGAGATTTTTGTCTGGACATATGCCCAAGAGTGGGATTGTTGGGTCAATTGGTAGTTCTATGTGTAGTTTTCTAAGGTACCTCCATACTGTTTTCCATAGTGGTTGTACCAGCTTACATTCCCACCAACAGTGCAGGAGGGTTCCCTTTTCTCCACACTCCCTCCAGCATTTGTTGTTTGTTAATGATGGCCATTCTGACTGGTGTGAGGCAGTATCTCATGGTAGTTTTGATTTGCATTTCTCTAATCATCAGTGATGTTGAGCATTTTTTCATGTGCTTGTTGGCCATCTGTGTATCTTCTTTGGAGAAATGTCTATCCAGGTCCTTTGCCCATTTTTCAATGGGGTTATTGGCTTTTTTGCGGTTGAGCTGCATAAGTTGTTTGTATATTTTAGAGATTAAGCCCTTGTCAGTTTCATCATTTGACACTATTTTCTCCCATTCTGTAAGTTGTCTTTTTGGTTTCCTTTGCTGTGCAAAAGCTTGCCAGCTTGATTAGGTCCCATTGGTTTATCTTTGCTTTGATTTCTGTTGCTTTGGGAGACTGACCTGAGAAAACATTAGTAAGGTTGATGTCAGAGAATGTCTTGCCAATGTTTTCTTCCAGGAGTTTAATGGTGTCTTGTTTTATATTTAAGTCTTTAAGCCATTTAGAGTTTATTTTTGTGCATGGTGTGAGAGTGTGTTCTAGTTTCACTGATTTGCTGTCCAAGTTTCCCAGCAATGCTTACTGAAAAGACTGTCTTTTTCCCGTTTTAAGTTCTTGTCTCCTTTGTCAAAGGTTAATTGACCATAGGCGTCTGGGTTTATTTCTGGGGTCTCTATTTTGTTCCATTGGTCCGTATGTCTGTTTTGGTACCAGTACCACACTGTCTTGATTACTGTGGCCCTGTGATATTGCCTGAAGTCCGGGAGAGTTATGCCTCCTGCTTGATTTTTATTCCTCAGAGTTGCTTTGGTGATTCTGGGTCTTTTGTTTTTCCATATAAATTTTTGGATTGTTTGTTCTAGTCCTGTGAAGAATGTCATGGGTAATTTGATAGGGATTGCATCGAATCTGTAGATTGCTTTGGGTAGTATTGCCATTTTTACAATATTAATTTTTCCTGCTTATAAGCATGGAATATCTTTCCATTTCTTTGTATCTTCTTTGATCTCCTTGATTAATGTGTTGTAGTTTCCTGCATATAAGTCTTTCACCTCCTTGGTCAGGTTTATTTTATTTCTTGGGGTGCTATTTTATTTTATTTTATTTTTGGTCTTTTTGCTTTATCTAGGGCCACACCCGCAGCATATGGAGGTTCCCAGGCTAGGAGTCTAACAGGAGCTGTAGCCGCTGGCCTTCGCCACAGCCACAGCAACACGGGATCTGAGCCACATCTGCAACCTACACCACAGCTCACGGCAACGCCGGATCCTTAACCCACTGAGCAAGGCCAGGGATGAAACCCGCAACCTCATGGTTCCTAGTCGGATTCGTTAACCACTGAGCCATGACGGGAACTCCTTGGGGTGCTATTTTAAAAGGTAAAATATTTTTGTATTATTTTTCTAATATTTCATTGTTAGTATACAGAAATGCGATTGATTTCTGAAGGTTAAAATATCCTGCTACTTTGCTGAATTTGTTGATCAGTTCAAGTAATTTTGGGGTTGAGTTTTTGGGGTTTTCTATATAAAGTATCATGTCATCTGCATAGAGTGACCGTTTGACCTCTTCTCTTCCTATTTGGATGCCTTTTATTTCTTTTGTCTGATTGCTGTAGCTAGGACTTCCAATACTATGTTGAATAACAGTGGAGAGAGTGGTCATCCTTGTCTTGTTCCAGATTTTAGTGGGAAGGCTTTCAGCTTTTCTCCATTGAGTATTATATTTGCTGTGGGTTTTTCATATATGGCCTTTATTATGTTAAGGAATGTTCCCTGTATTCCCACTTTGGTAAGAGTTTTGATCATGAATGGATGTTGGACTTTGTCAAGTGCTTTTTCTGCATCTATTGAGATGATCATGTGGTTTTTGACTTTTCTTTTGTTAATGTGGTGTATGATGTTGATTGATTTGCATATATTGAACCATCCTTGTGCACCTGGGATGAATCCCACCTGGTCATGGTATATGATCTTTTTGATGTGCTATTGTATTTGATTGGCTGAAACTTTGTTGAGAATTTTTGCATCTATACTCATCAGAGATACTGGCCTATAGTTCTCTTTTTTCGTCATGTCTTTGGTTTTGGAATTAAGGTGATGTTGGCATCATAGAATGTCTTTGGGAGTGTTCCTTCTTCAACCGTTTGGAAAAGCTTAAGGAGGATGAGTATGAGTTCCTTTTTGTATGTTTGGTAGAATTCACCTGTGAAGCCATCTGGTCCTGGACTTTTATTTGTAGGGAGTGTTTTGATGACATACTCCATTTCATTTCTAGTGATTGGTCTGTTCAGTTGATCAGTTTCTTCTTGATTCAGTTTTGGCAGGGTGTAAGTCTTTAAAAGGTTGTCCATTTCTTCTAGTTTATCAAATTTGTTGGCATACAATTGTTCATAGTATTCTCTCATGGTTTTTTGTATTTCTGTAATATCCATCGTGATTTCTCCTTTTTCATTTCTTATTTTCTTTATTTGGGTTTTTTTCTCTCCTCTTCTTGGTGAGTCTATCCAGAGGTTTGTCAATCTTGTTTACCTTTTCAAAGAACCAGCTCTTGGTTTTATTGATTTTTTTCTATTGTTTTTTAAATCTCTATTCTATTGATTTCCTCTCTGATCTTAATGATTTCCTTCCTTCTGCTGAATTTAGGGCGTTTTTGTTCTTCTTCTAATTCATTTAGGTGATGGATTAGGTTGTTGATTTGAGATTTTTCTTCTTTTTTTAAGGAAGGCCTGTAATGCTATGAATTTTCCTCTGAGCACTGCTTTTGTAGCATCCCATAGATTTGGACTGGTTGTGTCTTCATTATCATTTGTCTCAAGGTATTTTTTTGTTTCTTTCTTGATTTCCTCATTGACCCATTCAGTTTTTAGTAGCATGTTGTTTAGTCTCCATGTAGTATGTTTTTTCTCATTTCCTTTCCTGTAGTTGATTTCTAGTTTCATGCCTTTGTGGTCAGAAAAGATACTTAAAATAATTTCTCTACTCTTAAATTTGTTGAGGTTAGCTCTGTGCCCCAGTATGTGATCTATCCTTGAGAATGTTCCATGTGCACTTGAGAAGAATGTGTATTCTGATTTTTTTGGATGTAATGTCCTGAAAGTGTCAGTTAGGTCTAACTTTTCTATTGTGTCATTTAGGATTTCTGTTGCCTTACTGATTTTCTGCCTAGAGGATCTGTCCATTGATGTGAGTGGAGTGTTAAAGTCTCCTACAATTATTGTATTGCCATCTATTTCTCCTTTTATGTCTGATAGTACTTGTTGTAGGTACTTGGGTGCTCCTATATGAGGGACATATACATTGACAACTGTAATATCCTTTTCTTGAATGGATCGTTTAACCATTAAGTAGTGTCCTTCTTTGTCTTTCTTTATGGCTTTCATCTTAAAGTCTGTTTTGTGTGATATGAGTATTGCCACTCCTGCTTTCCTTTCTTGTCCGTTGGCATGAAATGTCTTTCCCCATCCCTCACTTTCAATCTATCTGTGTCCTTTGCCCTAAGGTGAGTCTCTTGTAGGCAGCAGATTGTAGGTTTTTGCTTTTTTATCCATTCTGCCACTCTGTGTCTTTTAATTGGAGCATTCAGACCATTGACATTTAAGGTGATTATTGATAGATATGTATTTATTGCCATTTTAGGTCTTGTTTCCAGTTGATTCTATGTTTCTCATTTCTTCCCTTCTTTTTTTTGGATGGATGGGTTCCAATTATTTTATACTTGAATTCTTTTCTTTTCAGTTTTTGTGGATGTGATGTCCCATTTTGGTTTTTGGTTACCTTGTTTTTTAAGTATGTTAACACCTTCTTATATCTGCTTGCTGTGGCTTGATAACCAAATACTTAAACACATCATTAAGAAAAGAAAAGAAAAAAGAAAAAAAAGTTTTTTTAAAAGTTAAAAAAACAGAAAAAAAGAAATAGCCTATGTTTTCCTACTTTCCCTCCCCACAATGTATGATTTTGTTGTCTTTTTTTATAATTTAATTTAATTTAGTTAATTAATTTATTTATTTTAGCATTTTCATGTCTAGATCTGTATGCTGGCTTATTTGAATGATGGCTTTCCATTTGCGGTTTCCTCCATTCTAATTCTTACTTTTTACTTTTTTTTTATAGGAACCTTTTCAGCATTTTTTTAGAAAGGGTTTAGTTTTGCCGTACTCTTTTAGCTTTTGTTTGTTGGGGAAATTCTTTATTTCCCCTTCTATTTTAAATGATATTCTTGCTGGGTAGAGTATTCTAGGTTGCAGACCTTTTCCTTTCAGCACTTTAAATATATCTTGCCATTCCCTTCTAGCCTGCAGTGTTTCTGTAGAGAAATCAGCTGACAGACTTATGGGGGATCCCTTATACTTAACACTTTACTTTTCTCTTGCTGCCTTTAGGATCCTCTCTTTATCTTTAATCCTTGCCATTTTTAATATATATGCCTTGGTGTGGGTGTATTTGGGTTCAGCTTGTTTGGGGCCCTCTGTGCGTCCTGTATCTTGATGTCAGATTCCTTCAGATTTGGAGAGTTTTCAGACATAATTTCTTCAAATGTGTTGTCAATGCCCTTTTCTTTTTCTTCTCCTTCTGGAATTCCTATTATGCGTAAATTGGGCTGCTTTATATTATCCCATAGATCTCTTATATTGCTTTCATGTTTTTTCATTTGATTTTCTGTCTGCTGTCCTGATTGCGTGATTTCCATTATTCTATCTTCTACATCACTAATTCGTTCCTCTGCATTATCAAACTGCTCTTTATTGCCTTTAGCTCAGTTTGCCTCTCTGCAAATGAGTTTTCTAGCTTTTCTTGGCTCCTCCTTATGTTTTCTAGTTCCTTTCTAAGGGAATCTGCATTGCTGTTTGCAACTTCTCTTAATTCCTGGATATTCAGCCTAATTCTTCAAGTATTTTCATTACCTCCCTTCTGAACTCCATTTCTGTCAGACTGCAGAGGTCTGTTTCATTGTTGGCTGCTTTAGATGACTTGTCCTGTTCTTTTAACTGGGAATGGTTTCTGAGCTTCTTCATCTTGCTTGTGGTTTTCATTTTCTGTGAGTTTGGGGAAGCCACGCTGTAGTCCCGTAAGGCTACTTCTAGGCAGGAGCACCCCTTTGTATTTTTTTGGTGGGGTTACTATTTATTTTGGTGTGGGAGTTTAAGTATTTGGTGTCTTTTTTTTTGGAGTGAGCAGGCTGTGATCTCAGTGGTACTCTGAGTGTTTTCTGGGGGGGATGAAGAAGTTGGCTAAGGTCAACAGTTGGTGCCTAGTCTGTGGCCTCTCAGTTGCAGGAAGGTGGTGCTGGCTACTCCTAGTTGCCAGGCCCTGGGAAGTAGTCATGAGCTCTAGGCAGATCTACCAGCTGTCCAGAGCAATTGGCAGTAGCAGCAGCAGAAAGTATGATTTCCCGGGGGAGTGAGAGCCACAACAGCTAGTGTTTGATTGCAAAGTCCTCTCTGAGGTGATTGGAACCACAGGGGGTACCTGTCAGAGGCTGGCTCAGCAGGCTGGCGTGGGCTCCGCCCCTCCACGGATGCTTGCTCCGTGGGTTGGCGTAGGCTCCTGGCTCCGTTGGCTGGCGCAGTGATCTGCCCCACTACAGAGGCTGCCTCTGCAGGGCTGGTGCTGGGTCCTCCCCTCTGCCAATGCTGGCTCCGTGGGGTAGCGCAGGGCTCCGCCCCACCAGAGATGATAACTCTGTGGGCTGGTGCAGGGCCCTGCCCCACCCCGCCGATGCTGGTTAGCATGGGCTCCTGGCTCCACGGGCTGGCACAGGTCTCCGCCCCACCATGAATGCTGACTCCACGGGCTCCAAGGCATGGGCTCTGCTCCCGCCACTGCTGCCTCCACTCGCTCTACCCCACTGCCGCTGCTGTCTCTGTGGCACGGGCTCCACTGCCCCACCCTCCGCGCTAGTTCAAGGTGCTTCCTATGGCGGTCAGCCCCTCCTCCTCTCCTCCTCCCTGACAATGGAGGCTTGCCTACCTTGCGGGACCAGACTTCCCCGATTCCCTCTGTCCTGGTTTTCACACTCCGCAGTCCATAGAGTATCACCCTCCCTCCCATGCACTGCTCCCTAGGCTATTTCCAAAACCACCACTGACCTCAGCCCTCTCCCAGGGACTAACCTCAGGAGCCTATGTCTCAGCTCCCAGGCACCACCCAGCGCCTCAGGCTGTGGTGTCTGTGCTGGTATTCAGTTCATCTGTGTGAGTCTCTAACTCCGCTTTTCCATTCTCAATCCAGCTGCTGCATTTTTCTCAGGCTTTGGGGTCCCTCTAGCTCCGCTGATTGTCAGGTGACTTCCCAGGGTGTGGGTTCGTTTTCTTTTTCACAGCTCCCTCCCTGGGGTGCTGGTGCCATCCTAATTCCTTTTCTCTCTCTCTCTTTTTTTTTTCTGTTGTTCTACCCTGTTATTTCAAGAATTTCTTGCAGTTTTTGGAAGTTTAAATTAAGCAGCATTCAGATGATGTTTTGTCCAAGTTGTTATATATATATATAGTTTTGTTTTTTTTTTTTGCCTTTTGCCTTTTGTCATTTTGCACCTGCAGCATGTGGAGGTCTAACAGGAGCTAGGGGTCTAACAGGAGCTGTAACCGCCGGCCTTTGCCGCAGCCACAGCAGCGCGGGATCCGAGCCGCATCTGCAACCTACACCGCAGCTCACGGCAACGCCGGATCATTAACCCACTGAGCAAGGTCAGGGATCGAACCTGCAACCTCATGGTTCCTAGTCGGATTCGTTAACCACTGCGCCACAACAGGAACCCCCAAGTCGTTTTATATTTAGATGTGGGTTTTTTTGATGTATTTGTGGGAGAGGGTAAGCACGACCTCTTATTCCTCCGCCATCTTGCTGCCGTCCCCATAAAAGTTTTGCTTTTTTTTGCAGTTAGTACTTAACTCACCTAGGATGTCACTGTCTAATACAGTAGCCTCCATTCACATATACATATTTAAATTATAACTAATTAAAATTACATAAGATTAAAATTTAGTTTTTCCACCCTACTGGGCACATATCCAGTGCTTAAGGCTCATGACTACGTATTGGACAGCACTGATACAAAACATTTCTATCATTGTGGCAAGTTCTATTGGTGACACTGATGTATGACAGTAGTTTTCAACCAGGGAAGATGTTGCTTCCTGTCCTCCCCACCAGGGACACTTACAATGTCTAGAAAACCTTTTGTTTTTTACAACTGGGCGGGTGGGGGGGGGGTGCGGCGCTTATTCTGTTGGTACCCAGCAGATGGAGGCCTGGGATGCTGTCAACATCACACAGTATGTAGGGCAGCCCCCTACAACGAAGACTCATTTGTTCCAAAATGCCGGTAGTTCTGACTACGGCAAACCCTGCCCTAGAACGTGCTTTGCTGTGAGGTGTGAGATGCGGGAGCTTATTCTTTTTCCCTCTGACTAGGTGGCCAGTTGGATACCATCTCCTGTGAGTACTTGGTCCGTTTCCCCCCGGTTGGTAGTGAGCCTAGAGAGGCTTTTCCCTTAGATGGTAGAGGAGATCCTGTTGCCTTGCTAATTAAGATATGCTTCCTTAAAACTGACTTCTGTTGTGTTACAGATTCTTAAACTCTGCACGTAAAGACAACCTTATATTCCCAGTACACGATGGCTTCACCTTCAAGGTAGGAATAATGTTTGGTTAAAGGCCTTATGTGAGTACCGTTGACTATTTTTCTTTTTTTTTTTGTCTTTTTGCCTTTATCTAGGGCCACACCATGTGGAGGTTCCCAGGCTAGGGGTCTAACAGGAGCTGTAGCTGCTGGCCTTCGCCACAGCCACAGCAATGTGGGATCCGAGCCGCGTCTGCAACCTACACCAGAGCTCACGGCAACGCCGGATCCTTAACCCACTGAGCGAGGCCAGGGATCTAACCCGCAACCTCATGGCTTTTAGTCGGATTCGTTAACCACTGAGCTACGAAGGGAACTCCAGTATCGTTGACTGTTGAACACATGGGAGTTGGGGTGCTGACCTCTGCACATTTGAAAATCTGTGTATAACTTTACAGTTGAGGCCCTCCATACCCGGGGTTTTAACCAACTGATGGTCACGTAATACTCTAGCACGTATTTATTAGAAAATAATGCGTGTATAAGTGGACTCACATAGTTCAAACCTGTGTTATTCAAGGGACAAGTGTATTTACTCCTCTACTTATGAAAGGTCAAATCCTAACATTTTCAGCTCTTAGTCCTACTGGTCACCCTAGGCACTTGGTGTCTGTGGAGTACCAAGGAAGGGGAGAGGAGAGGAGGACTGAAGAAAAGACAAGGCAGACAAGGGAGTGTGTGTGGCAAGTGCGGGTGCTGCTGTACAGCTCTAGCCTGCATTTGATCTAAAAACGTGGTTGACGTTCCTCGTCTTTCAAGATGCAAGGTGGCCGTCTCCAGGGCCACCTCAGTTCCTGAAGACTTTTCTGCTCCAAGGGTTTGAACAGCCATGTGCAGAAGATGTTTGAGAGCCTGTCAGTGAGCAGCAGCTTCAGTGGTGAGACTACTGGAGACCGTGGCTGGATGGGCTTGGATCTGCCTCTGCAGACCAGGGAGGCTGGGGGAGGCCTGAAGATGGCTGATGCCCTTTGAGAACACGTCTCAGTTCGAGGACCGTGGGAATGAAGGGCTTCAGGTTTGCTGTCCCTTCCTGGCTGGCCCATGGAGAGCTTGGGGCATCCCCGACTCCCCAGCGGTCAGACCTTTTGTGTCATAGCCTCCAACGTGGGGACTGGTGGAGTCAGTATCCTGGAAGTGAGGTTGGAATCTCTAATACAACCCAAACTCCCAAAGTCTAAGGGCAGGTCTGCAGAGAGATAGCCTTTGTGGTAAAGCCTGCATCCTCCCTTTGGTGCACAGGTTTTCTCATGCAGAGGCCAGAGCATAGGGTAGCAGCAGTGTCCACCTTCCCACATCCAATCTGTTCTCCTAGCCAGAGTGATGTATCTGACCCCTCACCACCTGCTCTGGTCCTTTCAGGGGCTTCCTGTGATAACCAAGCACAACTAGAAGTCCTGACCAGGACCCCTGGAGCCCTGCAGGGCCTTGGCCCCTGCACCTAGCCCGCTCTGCTCCGCTCCCCTCCCCTCACTACATCTGCAGCCTCACTGACCTCCTTGCTGTTCACAGATATCAAGTCCCTTCAACCACAGGGTCTTGTACCTACAGTTCTTTCTCCCTGCCTGGGACACCCTCTCTCCACCTCTGCAAGGCTCACTCCTTCACTTCTCCAGACTGTCTGCCCTTTGAGCTTTCCCTCATAAGGCTGGGAGTCTAAAATAGCACTCCCAGCCTTATTCCTTTGCTGCACTTTCTTTCCCTTTCTCAGGATAGCCCTTATCACTACCTGATACCAGCCTGCATAGTTACTGTCTGTTGACCTGTCATCGGTCTCCACCATTCCCATATGCAGGTCGGGGAATGGAGTGTGCCCACGGGAAGCACCTGCTAATGGTTGGTCCTTGTTAAATACAAGCATCTCTTACTACTCATTTGGTTCTCACTTAAACAGGGAGAGTTAGAATAGCAGGGGTTTCCATGTCGCCAAATCTCTTTGGCAGTTAGGATGCAGTAGGATATCAGAGCTCTGTGTAAATCTGTATGAATCCATTTGGGTCCTGAATTTGGGAGTTCAAGTTGGGAAAATCTGAGAATTTGGGAAGTAAGGAAACTTAAATTTGCCGAATGAATAAGAGAAAGGGAAGAGACAGGTAAGGCAGAAAGAAGCATGAAAGCAGAACTGCTAGGGCCACTGAGTCAGGAGACATCAGTGGGTGGCACTTTAGCGGCACAGGCTTCCTGTAGGTGGTTACTGTTAACCAGATAATGACAATGGCACCTGGATTCATCACTGGGAGGGATCTTTTATTCAGAACATTTTATTTAAGAAGGAAAGAAAATATGGAATACCACTTTAGAATGCCTGTCATGGGAGTTCCCATTGTGGCACAGCGGAAATGAATCGAACTAATATCCATGAGGATGCGGGTTCGATCCCTAGCCTCGCTCCGTGGGTTGAGGATCCGGTGCTGCTGTGAGCTGTGGTGTAGGTCAGACATGGCTGGGATCCCGCGTTGCTGCGCCTGTGGCGTAGGCCGGCAGCTATAGCTCCGATTCAACGCCTAGCCGGGGCCACAGGTGCGGCTCAAAAAAGCAAAAACAAAAAACAAAAAAAACAAATGCCTGTCAACATTAAACTACTTTTGCACTTAAAATTTGACTATCTGTTTATCTGGAGAATTCACCTGTCTGGCACCGTGCCTGGTGGTGCCAGGCTTGAGGTGCAGTTGCAGTGGGAGCTCCCTCTTGGGGAGTCCTTTAATTGGGTTTTCTGCCGAAGCACTGGCTTTCCTGCATCGCCTCTCCTCACTCTGTTTCCTGTCATTGCAGCAGCCTCCCCCTTGGGAGAGGGGTCGGCTCAAAGCTGAAGTCTGTGAAGTTGCTCGAGGTTCTGAACGCTCTCGGGGACGACGAATCTGGCCACAGCAGGGAAGAGATCTTCATCGCACCACCCAACAATGCCGCAGGCGACTTCACTGATGAGGACTCGGGTGACGAAGACAGCCGGCGAGGAACCCACCTGCCTGGCAATGTGCTGCATGCAATTGTTGTGCCCGAGGACCCTGGCACCGGGGAGGAAGACGACGACCTGCAGCTGCAGCCAGCTGCGAAGAAGCCGAAGGCAGTAATGGAACCTCCGCGTGTCTGGACCAAAAGAGATATCCACCCGGACTTCAGCAGTTGGACAGCATCAGATCCTCACATGGAAGATCTCAAAAGCCAGGAACTGAGTCCCGTAGGCCTCTTTGAATTGTTTTTTGATGAAGGAACAATTAATTTCATTGTTAATGAAACCAATCGTTACGCTTCGCAGAAAAGCGTCAACCTGGGTCTCACAGCCCAGGAATTAAAGTGTGTTCTGGGCATTTTGATTTTAAGCGGGTATATCTCCTATCCAAGGAGAAGGATGTTTTGGGAAACATCTCCTGATTCCCATCATCATCTTGTGGCCGATGCCATTAGAAGGGACAGGTTTGAGCTGATCTTCTCATACCTGCATTTTGCAGATAATAACGAGCTTGACGAAAGTGATAGATTTGCCAAGGTCAGGCCTCTCATTGTTCGCATGAACTACAACTTCCAGAAGCATGCCCCCTTGGAAGAGTTCTACAGCTTTGGGGAGTCCATGTGTGAGTACTTTGGACACCGGGGGTCCAAGCAGCCGCCTGCAGGGAAGCCGATGCGGCTGGGCTATAAGATCTGGTGTGGGACAACCAGCAGGGGCTACTTGGTGTGGTTTGAGCCCTCGCAGGGCACGCTCTTCACTAAGCCAGACAGAGGGCTGGACCTGGGAGGCAGCATGGTGGTAAAATTTGTGGATGCGCTTCAGACGCGTGGCTGTCTGCCGTACCACATATTTTTTGACAAGGTCTTTACGAGTGTCAAGTTGATGTCCATCTTGAGGAAGAAAGGAGTGAAGGCCACGGGAACGGTTCGTGAATACAGAACTGAGCGATGTCCTCTTAAAGATCCCAAAGAACTGAGAAAAATGAAGAGGGGTTCGTTTGATTACAAAGTCGACGAAAGCGAGGAGATCATTGTGTGCCGCTGGCACGACAGCGGCATGGTCAACATCTGCTCCAATGCCGTGGGCATAGAGCCGGTGGGGCTGGCCAGCCCTCACTCAGGAGCAGCCAAGACACAGACCCAGGTTCATCAGCCATCCCTGCTGAGGCTGTACCAGGAGAAGGTGGGAGGTGTCAGCCGGCTGGACCAGAACATTGCCAAGTACAAGGTGAAGATCCGGGGCATGAAGTGGTACTCGAGTTTCATCGGCTACGTGATCGATGTCGCTCTTAACAATGCATGGCAGCTGCACCGGATCTGCTGCCACGACGCCCAGGTGGACCTCCTGGCCTTCCGGAGATACGTGGCCTGTGTGTACCTGGAGAGCAACGCGGACACGTCATCCCCAGGGCGGAGAAACAGGCGGCTGGAAACCGAGAGCCGCTTCGACATGATCGGGCACTGGATCATCCACCAGGACAAAAGGACCCGGTGCGCCCTGTGCCACTCACAGACCAACACCCGCTGCGAGAAGTGCCAGAAGGGTGTCCACGCCAAGTGCTTCCGGGCATACCACATCCGGTAACACCGGATGGGCGCAGGGGAGCCCTCTGGGTGTCCGGTTTATGATGAGATATTTACAACTAACTATGTACAGCATTTGGGGCATTTGTGTGTTGTGGTAAAAAAAAAAAAAAAAAGAGACCTGGATGGATTCCTGATAATTTGGCTTTGTATTTTTTTCCCGTCTTTATTGCAGCTATCTTTTTATTGTCTTCTATTATGCTTAAATGTAATATAAATTAATATTTATATTAACAATCATAAATCTTTGTGAATATATATTTTATGCTGTTATTTATTTCAACTTACAGTCCCCTTTTTATTCAAATAAAAAACTTGCTGTGTTGTATAACTGTCTTATAAGGACAATCAAATGTAACCAAAACTTTTAGAGAAACTTTCATGAACAGTAAAAAAAATTTATAGTGCATGCTATCAGTTATAATCTCAGATAATAGGCAGTAATAGTATATAAATATTGTATCAGTATGATGAACATCTTAATCATATTTATTTCAATTTAATCGAATGCTAGAAAAATTGTCTAGGGATAATCTGCCGTGTATTTATCCAGATGACTAGCTTTGTAGAGTTTGTATTTTCTCGATAAAAAATATTTTCCTAACATACATATATCCATGTGGAATTCATTTTTATAAGTAGTGTGAAGTAGGGAGTTTTTTTTCCCCCCTAAATGAATGGTCAATGTCATTTATTAAAGTTACATATATTTCCCCAATGATTTAAATTCTACCTTCAAAAATTCCTGGATTTGGGGGGAAAATATTGAAACAAAGGAAAAAGTTTATTTTGGAAAGCCTAGTGGAATATAATCCAAAAAGATTAGAAAAAAATACATGTAAAATTTGGATGTATCGAAAGTCTAAGAGAGCATGTTCAGTATCTTTATTTAGGAAAGGACTTTCTGCAACAGCCCACAAAGAAAGCACAGGAGTTCCTGCTGTGGCAAAATGGGTTAGTGATATGACTGCAGTGGCTCAGGTCACTGTGGAGGCGAGCGTGCAGTCCTCGCCAGGTGTGGTGGCTCAGGTTCAGTCCCTGGCCCAGGAACTTCCGTGTGCTGTGAGTACGGCCATTCCAAAAAAAAAAAAAATAGGAGTTCTCTGTTGTGATACAGTGTGTCAAGGATCTGGTGTTGTAATTGCTGTGGCCAGATTGATCCCTGGCCCTGGAACTTCCTCATTCTGTGTGCACAGCCAAAAAAAAAAAAAAAAAATCTATGTATTTGACCATATAAAACTATAAAATTGACACCCATTAGCAAAGGTCAAGAAATTGAGAATATATATTCCAAATTAGTACATTTGCAGTAACAGCCTCAGTGCAAAAGAGTTCATAAACACATGGTGACAAGGGTAAAATATGTAATGTTAATGTAAAAAAAGGATGGAAGATGAAAAACAAATGAACAGTGAAGATACATAGGCAGCTTCACTTTGGTGGCCATATAAAATGCAAAGATAAGCAAGGACTAGATATCCTGTTTTTAAAAACATGAATTTATTTGTACAAGTTACTCTTCATTTTTTTTTTTTTTTTTTTTCCTTATCTAGAGCCACACCCGCAGCATATGGAGGTTCCCAGGCTAGGAGTCTAACAGGAGCTGTAGCTGCCGGGCCTTCGCCACAGCCACAGCCACGCGGAATTGGAGCCTCGTCTGCAACCTACACCGCAGCTCACGACAATGCCGGATCCTTAACCCACTGAGCAAGGTCAGGGATCGAACCCGCAACCTCATGGTTCCTAGTCGGATTCGTTAACCACTGAGCCACGACGGGAACTCCTGTACAAGTTACTCTTGATGTGAGTATAGAAAGGTGGCGGACTTGTGCAGTTACTCGAGGGGATGTAAATCTGTACAACCTTTCTGAAGGCAGTTTAACAGGTCCATCCAAAAATCTTAAAAATTTTTCACATACATAGAAAAGAAAACATTTATCTGGTCCATAGTGATGTATATAAATAAAAGCAGGAGAAGGAACAGATTCTCCCTTCAGTAGAATCCTAACTAATAAACGTAGAAGGAAGAACGGAAATAAAACACTGCTACTTGGCAAATGCCACAGCAATAGTTTTGCAGGCAAGAACTGTCAGTGGACGCTCAACTTAGTAACACAGGGCATTTATCCTATGGGGATAAACAGTAACTACGTAGTGCAGGGATCAGGCAGATAACCACCACAACCAAGCAATCAAAGCTCACACCACCAGTACCGAGACACTCAGGTATGTGACCTAGTCCCCTGACCCCAAGTACGACTGGTACATTTTGATAGTCCTGATCAGGACGTACAGCCTGAATTCCAAATCATGAGAAAACACGAGACAGACCCAAACTGAGGGACATTCCACAGAACAGTTGACTTGCACGTTTTGAAAGTGTTGAGGCTGTGAAAGAAGAAAAATGAGGCCCTGTCTTAAGATTAGATGAGACCATGGAAATGAAACAAAATGCGCTGTGTGACATTGGGTTCCACTAAAAAGTTTTCAAAAAAGGACATTAGTGGGACAGTTGATGAAACTTGAAAAAGGTCTGTAGTTAATACTGTTTTATAAATGTTAATTTCCTGGCTTTGACAACTGTACTGCAGTTATTCAAGATGTCAGCATCTAGGGAAGATAAGTAAAAGGGCCTCTTTGTATCACTAGAACCTTTTTGTAATTTTCAGATACTTTCCAAGTGAACATTAAAACGTGTATACCTTTGGTGCACTATTTCCAGCTTTAGAAATCTAGCTTGGACACTTTAAAGCATTTGTCTTGAGGAGAAGTTTGCAGAGCAGACTCTGCTTTTCAGTTACCATCTCTTGCGTCATGATGATCCTGATACATTAGCAGATACTTGTCATGTTTTTTTTGTGTGTGTGTCCAGATGAATTAATTGAATGGTTGTGAAAAACTGTTTGCAAGGCTTCCAGAAGCTACGGAATGGACAACTGTGATTCCTACCTTAAGCGCTAAAGGAAATGTTGCCAACTGAGACAGTTGGATAGTCTCAGGTTATAACTGATGAAAGAGCATGTGCAGTCTGAGGCCACTAAATGAAGCCGAAACTAACCTAGTCGAAGGCTGTGTAGACAATATCAAATGTCACAACTGGGTTTCCAGGCCAGATGACATTCCTTGTTGGCATATTCCCAAAGGAAGAAAGGAAATTGATCAGTCACTAATCCTACAAAGGGAGATGCACTTGAACCGATTGTCTACCTTGTCTATTCTAGTGCTACAGAACAATTCATGAATCTTTTAACTGGAAAGGAAGGATATGAAACTTGTCCCCTTTATTCCGAATGACATTTTAGAATCCCTCTAGTTGCTAAGAAACGAGACAAAGACCAAAACAAAATGAAAACAAAAAACTTAGTATACCAGACTGTGGAAGCATTGAACAACATTGAAGCTCTTCAAGTGAACGTGAAAATGACTTTGTCTACAAGTTCATTGATTGCAGGCAATTGTATGTCTTTTAAGGAAATGTGGCAAAACATAACAAAATTTACCATTTTCATTTGTTTGTAAATGTATATAGTTCAGTCGTGTTGATTATGTTCACATTGTTGTATAAAAGACCTCTAGAAATTGCTCATCTTGCAAAACTGAAATTCTGTACCAATCGAACAGGCTATTTTCTTCCCTCAGCCCGTGACCAATAAGTCTCCCAGTTTTTGTTGTGGACCTCAGTTCACATGTTGGGCTGTGCCATCCACATTCAGTTAGGCAGTGTAACCTTCACTTCTTCTTTAACCAGTGATTGCTTAGGGCCTCTTCAGGCTGTTCCTGAGAAATCACACATCCCAGGAAGTATACACAATGCTATGAAATCACATGGCCTTCGAGAATCCCAGGAATATGTTAGAGCTTTTTCAGAGTCTGCCATGGACTGCTCATTCCCCACTGTTTTCTATTTAAGCTTTTTGGTTAACCAATTTTTACCCAACTATTTTTTTTTGTCTTTTTTTTTTGCCTTTTCTAGGGCCACATCCGTGGCATATGGAGGTTCCCAGGCTAGGGGTCTAACAGGAGCTGTGGCCGCCGGCCTTCGCCACAGCCACAGAAACGCGGGATCTGAGCCACATCTGTAACCTACACCACAGCTCACGGCAACGCTGGATCCATAACCCACTGAGCAAGGCCAGGGATCAAACCCGCAACCTCATGGTTCCTAGTCGGATTCGTTAACCACTGAGTCACAACGGGAACTCCAACCCAACTATTCTTGCTTGCCTTTGGCAGTCATGATGTTCAACAGTTGCCTTTGATTGTTTTTTCCAAATGCCCCTGGGGCCAGTTTGTATTGGGTGAGTGGTGAGTCAGATCAAATGTAGATAGTCCTGCTAGTGGGGTCTTCTAGGGAATCAACAAACAGATTAAATGATAGTTCTCTGGGGATGGGTCTTTGAAGGAGATCCAGTCATGTCCTGCCCCTGCAGTTACTGCCCTGCTCCTGTTTTGTTTTGTTTTTTTTTAACCATCATTGCAGGCTGTTGGTTTTCAAGGTTATAACAGAACAGGAGAAGGGGAAATAAAAATACATGAGTTAGGAGTTCCCATTGTGGCTCAGCAGGTTAAGAACCTGGCAGTCTCAGGATGTGAGCTCCATCCCTGGCCTTGCTCATTGGATTAAGGATCCAGTGTTGCCACAAGCTGCAGCATAGATCAGCTTAGATTGTAGCATTACCTTGGCTGTGGCATAGGCTGGCAGCTGCAGCTCCGACTCGACCACTAGTCTGGGAACTTCTAAATACTGCAGGTGCAGTGCCCCCCCCCCAAAAAAAAGACGAGGAATTCTAATCATAGTACAGTGGAAACAAATCCGACTAGGAACCATGAGGTTTCCAGTTTGATACCTGGCCTCGCTCAGTGGGTTAAGGATCCGGTGTTACCATGAGCTGTGGTGTAGGTTGTAGACACAGCTCAGATCCTGTGTTGCTGTGGTATTGGCTGGCAGCTGGAGCACTGATTGGACCCCTAGCCTAGGAACCTCCATATGCTGTGCGTGTAGCCCTGAAAAAGACAAGTCAAAAGGCCATAAAATTCACTGATTTAGGAAGACTCAGCCATATTTCTTGAATAAATGCTCCTCAGATTGCTGAAAGCCTTTGTTTAATTTTCAGAATTCTGAAGATACTGATTTTGGGAAAATTAACATATGTGTCTTTTTTCTCTCTAGGTACTTTAATGTTGTCTATCGCTGATTTTCAGCTACTTTATTATTCTGTACCTTGCAGCTTTCTTCATATTTCTTCCTGTTGCTTGGGATTATTTGAGCCTCTTTGGTATGTGGGTTCATAGCTTTTATCAAATATTTTGTTTAAACGTGTTAATGCTTTTCAGTACTGTCAGCAGCTCCTTGTTTCTTGAATGAATAGATGAGGGTGTTGGTGTGGGGGATAAATGTTTTTGCTGTAGATGGGTGGTCTCTGTTGTTGGAGATTTAACAATGGTTGGACAAGAGTAGGGACTAATACTTGGGGGACGTACATGGGATGGGGGAAGGTAAGTTATGAAAAAAACACAAAACCTGAAATCCAAAAACTGTCAAGGAAGGTGTCTTCAGTTGAATTTCAGGAGGGTAGTGATTTCACAGAAGAAATATTGGGAATCTCCTTCAAGGCACATGTAGAGACAGTGATGTGTTGGTACATTAGCTCTCAAAAACTCCTAAAACAAAACAAAAGCCTTGGTTGGTAGTGTTTATCAGTTCCAGTGGTCTAAATACTTCTATCATGGCTGATTGTAAGCTACAAATGCTTTACAACCAACTTGAAAATTTATTTAACTGTTGGCTCTTGTGAGTCAGTATGAACCAGCTCTAGAGCACTGGTGGGAGAGTATAAGGCACAAACTATAACGTTTAGGAAAAATAATCCACTTGTAACCTAGCACTCAGCAGATATTTCACCCAGACCCTTGGAAGGGTGACAGTCATAGATTGGTCAGAATACACGAAAGTCAAGAAAAACATTTAGAAAATAAGATATCAATGAAAGAAAATATATGCCCCACAGATCTTTTGTGAGTGCTTCCTTATTGTTTAGAAGCTGGAAGCTGTCTTGGGGATGGTGGTGGATGAAGCTGGGGCAAGGAAGGAGGTGTATATTACATAAAGGAGAAGTGGGACTGTGTTTGCAGGGCCAGGAACGTGGAAAGAAGATGAATGGAAGTGAGGTAGCAAAGGAGCCCTTAGAGAACAGTTCTGGAAAATGAAATCCTGTGTTAACTTTTATTTCCTTGCGTCATGTTTTAGCTCCAGTTGGTTTCACCTGAAAATTTTTGGGAAAAAAAGAGCTGGTGTTTTTGTAAATTTTTGCAAAATTTTTCTATTTTTTTAATTTAAATATAGTTGATCTACAATGTTTCTTTAATATCTATTGTACAGCAAAGTGACCCAATTGCAGAGTTCCCTGTGCTGTACGGTAGGTCATCCATTCCAAATGTATCAGTTTGCATCCACCAACCCCCAAATTCCTGTCCATTCCACTCCCTTCCTCCTTCCCCCTTGCAACCACATCTGCTTTCCATGCCCATGATTTGTTTCTGTTTTATAGATATGATCATCTGTGCCATATTTTAGATTCCACATATAAGTGATGTCATATGGTATTTGTTTTTCCAAATTACTTCACTTAGTATTAGAATTTCTAGTTCCATCCATGTTGCCTCAAATGGCATTATTTTGTCCTTTTTTATGGCCGAATAGTATTCCATTGTATATATGTACCTTATCTTAATCCATTCATCTGTTGATAGGCATTTATGTTGTTTCCATGTCTTGGCTGTTGTGAATAGTGCTGTGATGAACATACAGGTGCATGTGTCTTTTTCAGTGAAAGTTTTGTCTGGATATATGCCCAGGAGTGAGATTGCTGCATCCTATGGTCATTCTATGTTTACTTTTCGGAGGTATTTCCATGCTGTTTTCCATAGTGGTTGTACCAATTAACATTCCCACCCACAGTGTAGGAGGGTACCCTTTCTCCACATCCTCTCCAGCATTTGTTATTTGTGACTTCTTAATGATGGACACTCTGACAGATGTGAGGTGGTACCTCAATATTGTTTTGATTTGCATTTCTCTAGTAGTTAGTGATAGAAATCCCAGAATTAAACCCCTATCTACAGTCAACTAATCTATGAAAAGGAGGCAAGAATATACAAGGGAGAAAACACAGTCCCTTCGAATAAGTGGTGCTGGGAAAACTGGACAGCTCCATGTAAAAGAATGACATTAGAACACTGACTAACACCATACACAAAAATAAACTCAAAATGGATTAAAGACAAATATAAGGCTGGATATTATAAAACTTTTAGAGGAAAACTCTCGGACATAAGTCACAGCAATATCTTCTCAGATCCACCCATAGACTAATTAAAATAAAAACAAAAATAAACAAATTGGGCCTTATTCAACTTAAAGTTTTTTTGCACAGCAAAGGAAACCCTAAAAAAAATGAAAAGACAACTCACAGAATCGGAGAAAGTATTTGCAAATGAAGCAACTGACAAGGGATTAATTTCCAAAATACATAAACATCTCCTGCAGCTCAATACCCAAACAACAAACAACCCCATCAAAAAATGGGCAGAAGAGGAGTTCCCCTTGTGGCTCAGTGAAAACGAATCTGACTAGTATCCATGAGGATGCAGGTTCCATCCTTGGCCTCCCTCGGTGGGTTAAGGATCTAGTGTTGCTGTGAGCTTTGGTATAGGTCACATGTTTACTTGGATCCTGCATTGCTGTGGCTGTGGCACAGGCCAGAAGCTATAGCTCCAATTTGACTTCTAGCCTGGGTACCTCCATATGCCATGGGTGCAGCCCTAAAAAAAAAAAAAATGGGCAGATGATTTAAACAGACTGAAAACTATAAGGCACTGACGAAAGAAACCAATGATGACACAAACAGATGGAAAGACATACCACACTCTTGACTGGAAGAATTAATATTATCAAAATGACTATATAGAAGGCAATCTACAGATTCAGTGCAATCCCTATCAAATTACCAAAGACATTCCTTACAGAACTACAGCAAAATATTTTGAAGTTTGTATGAAAGCACAAAAAAACAAAAATAGCAAAGCCATCCTGAGAAAAATGGAGCTATAGGAATCAGGTTTTTTTTTTTTTTTTTTTTTTCCCTTTTGTCATTTTATGGCCGCGGGTTTATGGCCGCACCCGCGGCATGTGGAGGTTCCCAGGCTAGGGGTCTAATTGGAGCTGTGGCCACTGGCCTGCACCGCAGCCACAGCAACGCAGGATCCGAGCCGCGTCTGCAACCCACACCACAGCTCACGGCAACGCCAGATCGTTAACCCACTGAGCAAGGGCAGGGATCGAACCCGCAACCTCATGGTTCCTAGTCGGATTCGTTAACCACTGCACCACGACGGGAACTCCAGGAATCAGTTTTCTTGACTTCAGACTATACTACAAAGCTACAGTCATCAAAACTGTATTATACTGGCATAAAAACAGAAATACAGATCAGGAGAACAGTACAGAAAGCCCAGAATTAAACCACACATCTACAGTCAACTAATCTATGACAAAGACAATGGAGAAAAGACAGTCTCTTCAAATAATTGGTACTGGGAAAACTAGACAGCTACTTGTGAAAGAATGAAATTAGAACACTTCCTAACACCATACATAAAAATAAACTGAAAATGGATTAAAGACCTAAATATAAGACTGGATACTATAAAAGTCTTTGATGAAAACATAGGCTGAACACTGTCTGACATAAGTCACAGCAATATCTTCTCAGATCCACCACACAGACTAATGAAAATAAAAACAAAAGTAAACAAATGGAACCTAATTAAACTTAATAATTTCTGCACAGCAAAGGAAACACTAAACACAGCAAAAGACCACAGAATGGGAGAAAATATTTGCAAATGAAGCAACTGACAAGGGATTAATTATAATTTAAAAATGTATAAACACCTCCTCTGCAGCTCAATATCAAAAAAACAAACATCCCCATCAAAAAACAAACCCTATCAAAAAACGGACATAGGATCTGAATAGACAGTTCTTCAAAGACATACAGATGGTCAAAAAACACATGAAAAGATGTTCAATGTCACTAATTACTAGAGAAATGCAAATCAAAACTACTATCAGGCACCATCTTACACCAGCCAGAATGGTCATCGTCCAAAAGTCTACAAACAATAAATGCTGGAGAGGGTGTGGAGAAAAGGGAACCCTCTTACACTGTTGCTGGGGATGTAAATTGGTGCAATCACTATGGAAAATGGTGTGGAGAGTCATCAAAAAACTAAAAATACAATTACCATTTGATCCAGCTATCCCACGCCTGAGCATCTGTCCAGAGAAAACCATGACTCAAAATGACACATGTACTCCAGTGTTCATTGCACCACTATATACAATAGCCAAGACACGGAAACAACCTAAATGTCCATCAACAGAGGAATGGAAAAAGAAGATATGGCACATATACATAATGGAATATTACTCAGACATATAAAGGAATGAAATAACAGCATTTGCAGCAACATGGATGGACCTAGAAATAATCATGCTAAATGAAGTTACTCAGACAATGAGACACAAATGTCATAGGCTACCACTTACACGTGGAATCTATAAAAAGATACAATGAACTTCTTTGTAGAACAGATAATGACTCAGACTTTGTACAAATGATGGTTATCAAAAGAGACATGTTGCAGGGGGAGGTATGGGCTGGGAGTTTGGGATGTAAATGCTATAAAATTGGGTTGTGATGATTATTGTACAATGAAAATTATAAAAAAAATCGTTTAGCTAAAAGCCAAAAAAGTATTGAGTAATTTAAAATTTTTACTTATTTTTATCAAACTCTAGTTGATTTACAATATTGTGTTAATTTTAGGTGCACAGCAAAGTGATTCGGATGTATAGAAAAATAAGTATTCATTTTAAATTGGACACCAAGAACTCGATTCAGTTATTTTCTTCACTTAAGGTTATCTTTTGGAAGCTGGAGAATTTCTGGACTTTCAGTCATGTTTGCCCTCTTTCAAGAACTGAAATTGATTCACATTTCCCTCGTGGCTGAATAACACGTCATTGATTCCGTTCTCTTGGTGAAACTTCATCATCACCAGTTCTGCCCCTTCAACATCCACCACTCCAAATATACCACCATCCTCATCACCACCAGAGTCACCGCCACCACTACCACCATCATCATCATCAAACCATAAACCCTGGAGGCTAACAGTTCGACAACATGGGCCTAAAATTCTCATGGTGAAGATAAATGCATTTCATTGACTTTATGTATGTATGAACTGAACCCATGTGGTGGTCCCTATGCAGTTTCAAGTATGTAAATACTAGAACTGAAATGGAATCTCAGTAGGGCTGTTTTAGAGTGAAATAAAGCTAGCGATTATCATCCATCATATGTTTGTGTCTAATCTGAGGTTAGGCAGCCTCCCAACACCCTTGTCAAAGCACATACCACCTCCCTATTCCTCAGACTGTATATGAGGGGGTTCATCATAGGAGCGAGGATAGCACCAAGCATAAAGAGACCCTGGTCCAGCTTGGGACTGTGGTAAGAACTAGGCCTCATGTAGACGAGTATGGCTGGACCAAAATAGAGAATCACCACAGTCAGGTGGGAGGAACAGGTGGCCAGGGCTTTGTTCCTGCCCTCAGGGGAATTCATGTGAAGGACAGCAAGGAAGATGAGGGCATAAGAGGACAGGATGCAGGACAGGGGGAGAAGGAGGACCACAATGCTCGTCATCACCACAGCCTTCTCATAGGCAGAGATGTCTTCACAGACCAATTTTAGAATGGCTGTAACCTCACAGAGGAAATGAGAAATCTCTCTAGACCCACAGACTGGGAAATGCATGGCATAGGCTGTGTGTGTGAGTGATATAAGGGCGCCCCCAGCCCAAGAGATGGCAATCATCTGTAGGCAGACCTTGTGGCTCATGATTAGGGTGTATCTCAGAGGGCTGCAGATGGCCACATACCGGTCATAGGACATGAGGGTGATGAGAAGGCACTCAGCAATTCCTAGAGTCAGGAAGAAGAAGATCTGAGTCCCACAGGTCACCTGTGAAATGTTTCTCTTCCCAGAGAAGAAGTCAGCTGCCATCTTGGGTACGGTGCTAGAGACTAACGTCAGGTCCATGAGAGCCAGTTGGCTGAGAAGGAAGTACATGGGTGTGTGGAGGTGAGAATCCACCCAGATCAGGAGAAGAAGGACGGTGTTTGTGGTGAGAGCCATGGTGTAGATCAAGAGGACGGCAGAAACAAGAAAGTGGACACGTTTCATACCAGGGAAGAGGCCCAAGAGGACGAAGTCGGGATTTGAAGACTCATTCCTTTCATCCATGTCTCTGCCTCGTTAGAATAATTCAACCCTGGGGAAAAGTGAGAGCTGAAGGACTTACAAAGATTTATTGAATTCTATATCCCAAGCTCTTTGCGTTTTAACACTTAGTGTCAGCAGAATGTGACACTTAGGCATTTTAACCAGTTTCTCGGCTAGGTAGCTCTCTCAAGTCCCCACTATCTCCTTTACTCCCAGAATTTATTGGCACCACTTGGCACAGTTAAGGTTCAGCCTACATTTAGTACATAGCAGTAGCACAGACTCAACCATCACCTCCCCTCCTTCCCACCTAAATTCCTCAGAGACTCCTTTCCCCTCTCTTATTTGTGAGGTCTCACTCGCCTGCTTGAATCTTTGAAAAGTACATGACATTTGTTCCACCCATCCTCAATCATGTTTTTCCATTCTGCTCTGTTTCAGGCACTATGCTACATCTTAGAGAGGCAGAGATGAATAAAGTTTAATTTTTTGGTGCTAGAGGCATTAAGCCTTAGTGAAGAAGATATATATGAAATGTATGTGAAAGATGTTTATGGAAGAATGCAGGTGATACGTTGTGCAATGGAGATGTGAAGTATTCTTCATTTTCCCAAACTTAGAGGAACTGCATGATGGCAAAGTCTAACCTCACATGGCCTTTAAAAGTAAATTGAACCATCAAATTGAGATTTGGCGTCATGGATTTGGAGGCATTTAGAAATGATCCGAGGTTATTCAGAGATTGTCTAGCCCAGAAAAGTTCAGTGGTTTGTCCAGTGCCACGTCACTACTTGATGAGAAATGGATAAAACTCATGTCTCAGCATTTTTTTCAATTACAGCCCACTTTCAGATCCTCATCAAGTATATTAAGGTAGCATCTTTCTTACATATATCCTGTATTATTTAATAGCATAATGCTAGCTCTCATAATAGATAATCTTCCAAATCTCAGTGGCTTAAGATACTAGAAGTATCTTTCTCATTAGATGAAATCCAAAATAGGTGTTGTTGAAAGGCAGATGGCTCTCTGAGTGACATTCCAGGGACCCAGGCTCCTGCCGTTCTGTTGCTTATCATCTTCAACACTGACCTGATCATGCTCATTATGATCATGCTCATCTGTATCCAGCAGGCAGTAGGCAGAAGGTTAATGGGCCAAGCCTAAAAGTAATGCATAAGCAGACCCCCCACCCACGTTAGGATCTTGTCGCATAGCCATACCTTACTCTAGGGAGGCTGGAAAGTGTTTCTCACTTGGTGCACCCAGAGAGAACAGAAACAGATTTAGTAAAGAGCTGCCAGTCCCTGTCACTTCTAAACCACTATGTGTTTGCACAAGACCTATAAGCTGGTTCACAGCAGGAATACTGTTTTGCATTCCTTTAGCAATTGACAATAACAGTGATGCTGTTATTGAATGGAACATGACTTTCCAGCCACTCAGGAGAGAAATTCCTCTTTCCCCTTCTATCCGTGGCCCTTTCAAAATGGATGTGATTTTTCTCTGGAGCCTGTATTAGTTATCTATTGCCGAATAATAGTTATCCCAAGATAAAACAACACACATGTATTACTTTACACTTCTTTCCAGTAGGAATATGAGTGAGGCTTGGTTGGGTGCCTCTGCCTAAAGATCTCTGACAAGATTATAATCAACGTGTTGGCTGGTGCTACAGTTTCATCTGAATTCTCAACTTGGGGCAGGATTGCTTTCAAGCTCACTTAGGTGTTGTGGGCAGCCCTCCTAGGCTTTTGGACTGAGGGCTTCAAATCCTTGCTGGCTGTTAGCTGAGAGCCTCTCTCAGTTCCTTGCCTTTCCGTGGGGGGTGCAGCTCACATCATGGTGGGTTCCTTCAAGAAAGAGGGGAGGGAGAAGGGAGAGCCAGAGGGATGGAGAATGAGAGCAAGGTGGAAGTCACAGTCCTTCTGTAACCAAATATCAGAAGTAATAAATGATATTGTCCAGCTCTTCATCAATATGACAGGGGGTAAGAGTGAAATAGCATTTTCTATGGCATCTTCTAAATCTAAACTTTTGAATTTTAGGTTTAGAAGGTGACGTAGAAAATTCTACTTTTATCCCCTGTCATTTTTATCTCCCTTTTATTTTAGTGATGAAGAAGTTACAGTTCAGAAAAGTTAAATGGTTAGTCCTGTATCATCCAGCTAGTTAACAAGGAGGGAATTATACTCAAGTCTACCATTATCCTGACGTTCTTGAATAAGAGGACTTTAAATTATTTCTTAAGCTATTTTCAGCTTATTTACCTCAGTTCTTTTACTTCTAGAACCCTTAAGGAACAACCAAAGATGCTGTAAATCAGTGTAAAATTCACTCGCCTGGATAAGAACTGTGAAAGGATATTTAGAAAGTTGCAGAAAAAAACAATTTTAACTTTCAAATGATGAGTCTTTTATAGTTTATATTTGAATGTTTATCATCTAGAATGCACCCAAAATATTAATGTATTTAAATTTTATATATCTATAAATTGTATTTATGGATACACTTTTAAACTGCCTACCCATTTAAAATATATGCCTATTCAGCCCTTAAGTCCTGAATGAAGTTCTGTAAATAGATATATCGGTATATTTTGGAGTATTTTCCCTCCCTGTCTTGACAGATTGAGTGTTTTGATAACTGGACCACTTACAGTTGTTAGGTAAGTGAATCATTTCAGTTGGACTGCAAAGTGGTGTGACCAGCAGAACCAGATTAGAAGAATCAGTCATGGTGGCTGCATTTTATGGTAGATTCTGCTACTTGATTTAAACCCAAGTTATTAGGTCATGCAGGCTTGCTCTGCACCTTTTCCTTTTCTGGATCTTAACCCCTGTGTTGTCACATGTACAGACCCAGACTTTGCTTCCCACAGTTTACAGCCCCCGAGTAAAGTAGTTAAGTTAGTTACTCAGACTGTATTATGCTTAACCTTAAGATCTCTGGTGAGTAAATTCTTTGATGATATGACAATGGACATTCTTCCTGAGATCTGTCCTGTTTCCGACATTGCCTTGTTGGTGAATCACTTTCTTTTTATCCTGGAAGGACCTGTTTCCTCTTATTATGACACTCCTTCTTTGATTAAATATCTCTCAGCAAAAAGATCTGGTCAACACACGTACTAGGATCTAAGAAACTCTCGTCTATGAATATGCACTGAGTTACACAGGGAATAAATTCAGGAGTCCAAGACACGACCTTTAAAGGAGTCATTCTGGCCTTAAGAACCAACTGGCAGGGAGGCAGAGGGGACATTCCTGGCAACCATCCACATGTGGATGCAGCAAAATAACATCTCTTTTCTATCTGTTGATGCTCCTTATCCACACACCTGTTGACTTCAGGTCCCCATGATACTTAAAGTCACAGTTTTAGTCTCCAAACATTTCAATCTTCCTTTCTCTCATTTAAAACTCTACTCTTCCACTCATGTTCCTCTCTACTTCCTTTTCTTAGTTAACTGTCAGCACTGTTAATTATTTTTTCCTAGGCTTCCCTGTAGGGCCACCCCTCAAATCATTTTACACACTTGTCTCTTCCCTTTGCTGTTCCCCTTAAGAGGGAAATCAAATTCTAATTACTCTGATGGTTGCCAGAAGGAGAGGAAAATATAATTCAACATAATATGTGTTAGTGGCGTACCAAGAT
This sequence comes from Catagonus wagneri, assembly GCA_004024745.2. Lineage (NCBI taxonomy): Eukaryota > Metazoa > Chordata > Mammalia > Artiodactyla > Tayassuidae > Catagonus > Catagonus wagneri. The sequence continues at coordinate 1,593,398 of PVHT021183702.1, read as the reverse complement.
GGGACCTGTTATTTTCTTTTTTGTTATTGTAAGATTAACTAATCATGGATGGAATGTCCTTTCTGTGACAGGACATTACATGGTTAGAGGAACCTGTAATTCACAGCTACATCTGAGAGTTTTACTTTGTAAATTTAGTATTCTAAATTTTATCACTTCTGGGAAAATTTTTAAGTATCTCTTTCAAGCCAATTAATTGGTAGGAAAAATACGCAGGTGGCTCCTTTTTTTCTGGTTTAAAAGCAGTGTTTTTAACAGGAAACTCCCAAAGATACAAAACATTTTGTTGAACCGAATCTGAAGCTTTGAATTTCTTTGAGAAACATTTTATACCTTAGTCAAAAGACCAGATTTCTGAATCACCCAACATAAAACTGCTTATGGCGTACATTAAATATAAGCAAGGTAAATGTTATGCCATAATGTAGACCACTTCCCTCCCCTCCCAACTTACCGTAGTTCTCTAGTTGTATCTAGGAATACATAGTTTGATAAACTACATATTTCTTTGCTTTGTCCATCTTCTTGGGTTAATCTAGCCAGGCAGACGGAACTGACATTTTGTTGTTGTTGTCTTCCATCCCGGAGAATCCAGAAATTTTTAATTAGATAAATTTTTTTATGCTCAGGAAGTTCTCCTTGCTGTTGAATGTCAACCAGCTAACGGGAGCTGTTCTCTGCAATGACAAGAACCATCCTCTGCCCTTTCTAAGTTTCCTTTCCCAATAGGCCCAGTGAGAGCAAACTCCCTCGGTCCCTGTGGATCTCTGTTGTCCTGGGTTGCCTGCTCTGGGCTCTTCTGAGAATGAGTTGTGCATGGGAGCTGTGGAAAGGGTTTGTTGTTGAGATTCACATGTTTCTGCTTTGAATTTTGAAACTGAAACAGCAAATTGTACTTGTTTTGGAATTTAGAGTTTACGTAAATGATTTCACTTACTTCATGTTCACATAATCCTCAGGAGGTGAGGTGAAGAAAATATGTTTTTATCACAACATTATAAGCCGTGAAAGTGATTCTTGAAGATCACATAACTGCAAAGATGAAGAGTTAGGACCCGCAACCTCTTTTCCAGGTACCAGATGATCTTGGCTCTACCCTTCTAATTCCTGAAATTGTGCCATTTCCAAAATAACCAATAAAAAACTCCATGTAAACTCTGTCTGCCTTCCACCTATTTCCATTCAATTCCAGGGGATAGCCTAAGGTGTAAAATATTAGTTTTTATTTTTAAATTCAGAGTATAGTTTATTCTGCAGAATATCCTTTGTTTTATTATTATTATTTCAATAATTTAACTTCAATTTGCATTTTTAAGAAACATGCTGATAAATATATAATCATAGTTGGCTTATCATAATAGTTTCAGGTGTACAACATGGTGATTCAATATTTTTATAGATTTTACTGCATGTAAATATTGGCTCTACTGTCTGTGCTGTACATTACATCCTTGTATCTTAAAAAAGTTTTTTTTTAATTTGAGGTGGAGTTGATTTATAGTATAATATTAGTTTCAGGTGACAGCATGATTCTTAATTTGTTATACATTTTACTCCATCTAAAATTATTATAAACAATTCCCTGTGCTGTACAAAATATACTTGCTTATTTTATACATAGTAACTTGAACCTCTTAACCCCCTTCCCCTATCTTGCACCTCCCCACCTTCCTCTCCACAGTTTTGTTCTCTGTATCTGTGAGTCATTTTCTGTTTTGCTATATTCATTTGTTTGTTTTATTTTTTAGGTTCCACATGTGAAGAGGTAAGATATATTATCTTTCTCTGCCTGATTTATTTCACTAAGTAAAATATACTAAGTTCATCCATGTTGTTGCAAATGGCAAAATTCCATTCTTTTTCATGTCTAAGTAGTATTCCACTACTTATATTATGTTATGTATGTATAACATCTTCTTTATCCATTCATCTGCTGACGGACACTTAGCTTACTTTTATATCCTGGGTATAATAAATAATGCTGTTAGAACATTAGGGTGCATGTATCTTTTCAATATAGTATTTTTATTTTCTTTGGATACAGACCCAAGAGTGAAATTGCTGAATCATATGATAGTTCTATGTCTAGTATTTTTGAGGAAACTCCATACTGTTCCAAAGTGGCTGTTCCAATTTACATTCCCATGAACAGTGTACAAGTGTTCCCCGTTCTCCATGTCCTTGCCAACACTCATTTGTTTTCTTTTTGGTGATATACATTATGACAGGTATGTGGTGATATTTCATTTTGGTTTTAACTTGCATTTCTCTGATTATTGGTGATGTTGAGCTTTTTTTCATGTGCATATTGGTCTTCTGTATATCTTCTTTGAAAAAATGTCTATTCAGTGCTTCTGCCTATTTTTAAATTGGGTTGTTTGTTTTTTCTGATATTGAGTTATATGAGCTGTTTATATATTTTGTGTATTAACCTCAGTGATATCATTTGCAAATATTTTTTCCATTCAGGAGATTGTCTTTGCATTTTGTTGATGGACTTCTTTGCTTTGCAAAAGTTTTTAAGTTTAATTAGGTCTCATTTTTTTAGTTATGCTTTTGTTTCCTTTACCTTAGGAGATAGATCCCCCCACCAAAAAAAAAAAAAAAATTCCATGATTAATGCCAAAGAATGTTCTGCCTAAGTTTTCTTCTAGGAGTTTTATGGCTTTTGGTCTTACATTTAGGTCTTTAATGCACTTTGAGTTTATTTTTGTATATGGTGTGAGAAAATGTTCTAATTTCGTTCTTTTACATGTAGCTGTCCAGGTTTCCCAGCACCACTTATTGAATAGATTGTCTTTTCCCCATTGCATATTCTTTCCTCCTTTGTTGGAGATTAACTGACCATAAGTGTGTAGCTTTATTTCTGGGATCTTAATTCTGTTCCATTGACCTATATGTATGGTTTTGTGCCTGTACCATACTGTTGTAATTACTGTAGCTTTGTAGTATAGTCTGAAATCAGAGTGCATGATACTTCTGCTCTGTTTTTCTTTCTCAAGATTTCTTTCGCTATTCAGGGTAGTTTGTATTTCCATACGTATTTTAGAATTACTTCTATTTCTGTGAAAAATGTCATTGGTATTGATAGGAATTGCACTGAAACTGTAAATTGCTTTGGGTAGTATGGTCATTTTAACAATATTATTCCAATCGATGAACACAGTGTATCCTTCCATCTGTTTTGTGTCATCTTCAATTTCTTGTGTTAGTCTTATAGTTCTCTGAGTGTATATTTTTTTTATCTCCATAAGTACTTTATTCTTCTTGATGCAATGGTAAATGGGATTGTTATCTTAATTTCTCTTTCTTATATTCTGTTTTTAGTGTATAAAAATGCAACAGATTTCTGTATATTAATTTTGTATCCTGCAACATATTGAAATTATTGATGAGCTCTAATAGGTTCTTGGTGGCATACAGCACTTGTGATTTTCTGGTTTTCCTTTTCGATAGTGAAACATCCTAATGGATGTGAAGTGACATCTCATTGTGGTTTCATTTCTCTAATGATTAGTGATGCTGAACAGTGGAGTGTTGAAGTCTCCTACTATTATTGTATTCCCATAAAGGGGAATCTTTTTTTTTTTTTTTTTTTTTTTTTTTTTTGCTTTTTAGGGCTGCACCCAGGGCATATGGAAGTTCCCAGGCTAGGGGTCAAATCAGAGCTGCAGCTGCCAGCCTACACCACAGCCACAGCAATGCAGGATCTGGGACATGTCTGCATGTCCAAAGCCAGATCTTTAACCCACTGAGCAAGGTCAGGGATTGAACATGCATCCTCATGGATACGGGCTCATTACCACTGAGCCATGATGGGAACTCCAAGGGGAATACTGTAAATCATGCTTCTAATGAAATATTTATCCCAGTTTTTTTATCTTTCTTTAGGAGAGGTTGTAATTGTTTTGACTTTGGAGCTCACATTCTCTTAGGTACACGTTCCATGCTGTCTGATAGTTGCCACTCATGTGGGATGCAAATCAAACTCTATAAATGACATTCCAGAAGAATATACTATGAGACAGTGAAACTGTGTACCAGGTCCCAAGTCCTTGAGTTTTGAAGGAAAAGCCTTTTCCTTTAGTCTCCTAGACCTCCCTTCAATCTCATAAGGCTGACTCAGCAGTTAATGATCAGGAAATTTTGTTAGAGCCAGAAAGACAAAACTAGTTAAAACAGTCTTCAATATGTTACATCCGGCCTTGGCCCACTAACATATTACTAATTGTTACTTTCTAGTTAGAGTTATATTGCACCTAGTGTTTTCTTTTGTAATTGGAGCACTCCCTAACACCTCTTCGCTGTAAACAATCTTCATTCCAGAGAGAAGATCAAGGAACAATAACCCCAGGGACAACTGGAAACCATTGCCTGACTGACTGACACTGGCCTTAATGACTTTGAAATGATCTATGGAGGGAAAATAATGTTGACACCTTAATCAATAACCCTGTCTTTCAAACTAAATCTATAAGACCCTTTACTATCCCCCCTTAAGGCAAGCCACGGTTTGGAGAGATTGGCTTTCTGTGGCCTCCTTTTCCTGGCAAAGCAATAAAGCTATTCTTTCTGCTTCACCCCAGAGAAATCTGTCACTTAATTGGTGCCCCTGTACAGAGGCCACTTTTTGGCTACAATAGCTGACCCTTCCTGTTTTCTGCCATGTGCAGAAATATTAAAAACAAAAGTAAAGGCAACAAAATTGTCTTGTTTCTAAAAATACTCAGAAAGCATTTTCTTCAAGCATGGAAAAATCCACAAAGACAAAGCAATCAACCCCCAAACAGCAACCTTCCTCACAATCAAACAACTTTTGTTTAGGAACCAGGCAAGCAAAGATTTGCTAAAGGTTATTCTCATTAGAGAGGAAGGGAAGTGCCAACTCTGTGCTGCACTAACTAAAAGTCAGCCCAATATACCCCGTTCTCCACTGACTTCAGCTAAAAGTGTGTGTGTGTGTGTGTGTGTGCGTGCGTGTCTGTGTTTAGTATCACAAATTTGTCGTGTCATGGCATTCCTGTCGTGGCTCAGTGGTTAACGAATCTGACTAGGAACCATGAGGTTGTGGGTTTAATCCCTGGCCTTGCTCAGTGGGTTAAGGATCCGGCGTTGCCGTGAGCTGTGGTGTAGGTTGCAGACACGGCTCAGATCCCGCGTTGCTGTGGCTGTGGTGAAGGCCGGTGGCTACAGCTCCGATTAGACCCCTAGCCTGGGAACCTCCATATGCTGCGGGTGTGGCTCTAGATAAAAGCAAAAAGACAAAAAAAAAAAAAAAAAAAGAAACACAAATTTGTTGTATCATGATTGCAGGAGCAGATAATGCTGAGAAATCATTGCTCTCCGTAATAATTATAATTTTTTAAAAATTTGATTACCAAATGTCATTAATAAACAGCACCATTATTTATATTTTGAATAAAATTTTAGACTTATTTTATGTTCTAGAAGAAAATTTTTTTGTTTCTTTCAGCTTTGACTAAAGGCTGATTTTAATGTTCAGTCATTCCACATTCCTCCTAATGTGACTAGAGTACGTCTTTATCATCTAAAGCCCCATTTTCCATGCCTAGTAGGAAGGCCTTAAAGGAGTTCTCTCACTTCTCTACTAAGTTCAAGTACATTGTCTGACCTTCAGATGCATGGATCTATATAACATAGCACCGCTTGCTCTGTTCTAAGTGATTTACACATTTTAACTCATTTAATACTCTCAGAAGTACAGCCTAAATGCCCATCGACAGAGGAGTGGATAAGGAAGATGTGGTACATACACACAGTGGAATATTACTCAGCCATTAAAAGGAACAAAATAACATTTATAGCAACATGGATGGACCTAGAAATTATCATGCGAAGTGAAACCAGTCAGACAATTAGACAGCAACACCCAATGCTACCGCTTACATGTGGAAACTAAAAAGACACAATGAACTTCTTTGCAGAATAGACAATGACTCACAAACTTTGGAAAACTTTTGGTTTTTCAAATAAGACAATCGGGAGGGGGTGGGGGGATGCACTGAGGGTTTGGGATGCAAATGCTATCAAATTGAGTTGTGATGATTTTTGTACACCTATAACTGAAATAAAATTCATTAAGCAAAAAAAAAAAATACCCTCAGAAGTGCTAGGTGGTAGGTACCATTATTTTATTCCAGTTTCTCAGGTAGTTCGAATTCTGTAGTCTTATCTAGTGCCGTGATTGGATTAGACATTGGCTATAAACTCAGAAGGTGGAACATGAAGAAAAAGGAAAAATTTTCAGAGCCAAGAGAAAGAAGAAACATTTACTCTTTGTTCATCATGAAATAAAGGCTAACATTGGTCTGAAGTTTTGTGAAATTTTAGCAACCTAAAAGCTGCCTTGGGTAATTCATGGCAGATCAGACAGTTTTAATGCCATGACAGTTGGAAATCTGTATCAGAAGTTCTCCTGAGCCCATCCTGAAATTGTGAGTTTCCTCACTGTTCTGAAGAGTAGCTCGTGCCTTATTCTTCATAGATCTATCTAGGCAGATGAGTGAATTTGTAACTTGAGCATATATGAGAAAAAAGATTCTCTTTGTTATTTAGAAAAGCAGTGTGTTGCCAGGATTTTTTCAGAAGAAATGACACTTGTGATGATGCTCTGAGACTGCGGATAGGTTACTTTGTTTTATTTTTATTTTCATAAAACAAAGTGTTGGAAACAAATGACCTCCAACATTTCTATAATTTATAACAGAGTTTGTTAAATCTTAAATGCTCCTGAAACCTATTCAAGTATACATGCTCGCATAAGATTATCATCGAGTACAGCAACCCAGGTGTCTTTTCATCTTTCTCAGGGGACATCTACTGATGACTATAGTCTTCAAAGCTTCTATAACATCCTTGTTTCTCAGACTATAGATGAGGGGGTTAAGCATAGGGGTAAGGATGGCATTAAACATAAAGAGAGACTGATTTAATTGGGGGGTCTTAGAGGACCCAGGCCTCATGTAGACGAATATGGCAGGGCCAAAATAGAGATTGACCACACAGAGGTGGGAGGAGCAGGTGGCCAGAGCCTTGTTCCTGACCTCAGGAGAATTCATGCGGAGGACAGCCAGGAAGATGAGAGTATAGGAGGCCAGGATGAGACCTAGAGGGACGAGGACCACCAGAAAACTTGAGACCACCACAGACTTCACATATGCTGAGATGTCCTCACAAGCGAGCTTCAAGAGAGCCATGACCTCACACAAAAAGTGGAGGATCTCTCGGGGATGACAAATGGGAAAATGCATGGCGTAGGCTGTATGAACCAGGGACGTTATTGCTCCTCCCGCCCAGGACCCAATGACCATCTTTTTGCAGGTGGTATGGCTCATAATAACTGAGTAGCGCAGCGGGTGACAGATGGCAACATAGCGGTCATAGGACATGAGGGTCAGTAGGAGGCACTCAGCAATCCCAAGGGTTAAGCTGAAGAAGATTTGGGTTCCACAGCCTACCTGTGATATGGTTCTTTCCCCTGAGAAGAAATCTGTGACCATCTTGGGGACAGAAGTTGAGATCAAGGCCAAGTCAATGAGGGAGAGGTGGCTGAGCAGAAAGTACATGGGGGAGTGGAGTCGGGAATCAAGCCAGATGAGGAGAAGGAGAACAGCGTTGCCCATAACAGCCATAAAGTAGATGAGAAGAACAAAGCAGACCAGGATCACGAGGTGGCTGAACTCAGGCCAGAGCCCCAGCAGAATAAAATCTGTGCTGATAGTCTTATTATTTCTCTCCATGACTGAACATTACTGCCCAGGACCACTGCTGTGCTGCATCTGATGATGTGTTATTGTATGTCTTTTCTTACTCTCAGGACGCCTCTAAATGTATTCGTGTTGACTTTTTCCCTTGTTGTTGTCTCTTAGTATTAAGCATGACTTCTCAACAGATACAGTTTGCATTAATTACTTCTCATGGATTATGGAATAAACTAGCATTTACACACTATACCTACTGTTCCAAACAATCACGGTGAGTAACCAAATAAGAACACAGGTACATTAAAAAGTTCTATCAACAAAAATGCCGGTCAGTTTGATGAAAATTTACTAAGTGCATTTCTTGAAGAACTAATTTAATCATCCCCTTGAAGTCCTAGACAACAACTTCTACAGAAGTGTTGTGATTTCAGATCTTGAAAAGTCAGTGTTTTCACTCAGTTTTTTGAGGCCTCATGTAAAGAAAGTAAGAAAGTCAGAAGATGCTGCTTGAGATGGGAAATAGAGGCTTTGATAACCTGGGTAAAGAAAAGCATTTTCAGAATTGGTGTGGTCTGTGTTCATCTTTTTCAGCTCACGTAGGGAATTTTCCTATTTGCCTGTGAGTTCTCTTTACTTTTTCCCCAACTCAAGCATCCCTTAAGTCAGCTGAACTGGAACAGAATGGCTAACCATCACACCAGTATTTAGAAAAGGACCTCAAAAATAATATGATTTTTGCCAGTTTCCCATTAGTCACCCTCTTGTGCATGAAGTTTGAATTTATCATCGAAGTAATTCCCAGGAATAGCTGATGCTATGCAAGGAGAGGATACTTGGTTATGATGGAGGAGACTGTTAGAATCCAGGTTGCAAGAAGTGAGTTTTTAAAAAAGGAAGAATATCTCCTGTTTAGCAAAGGGTTTTGTTGGACTTATAAACTCTAGAAGTGGAAACACTTTTGTGGACCAGTTAAAAGCGTAACCTGCCGAGGATCCGCACCACAGTTCGAAGCCCCTTCTGCCCAGTGATCACTTCACCTGCCCAAAGGCCTTGGTTGAGCTTGATCAGCCTTCTGTGCCTCTCTTCTTTCCTTCATAAAGTTGTACTAAAGCATACCTACAACCCAGGGGTAATGTGCAGATTAAAATAATTAATACACATAGATTTAAGACTGTTGCCTAGCCAGTAGTGTTAAACGCATACATGGGACACAATTACTGAGGGTTTGGGATGGAAATGCTATAAAATTGGGTTGCGATGATTTTTGTACACCTATAATTGCAATAAAATTCATTAAGTATGGATGTGTAACCGGGTCACTACACTGTGCGGCTGGAAAATTGACAGAAATCTGTAAACCAGCTATAATGGAAAAATAAAAATAAATAAATAAATAAATAAAAATCCTATCATGTGCCAAAAAAAAAAAAGTTTCCTTTGCACACGTGGCAGAATCAGTGACTTCGGGTACTGCATCCCACACAGAGCTGTGCACATCTGCACAGACTGATTCGTCTGTTTCTTGTAGGTTCGTCTGTACCTGTGCGGTGCATTGGACCTAGAGGGCATTATACTAAATGAAATAAGTTACATTAAGACGAATTATGTTCAATTTCACTTATATGTGGAAGATAAAAAAAAAGCAAATGAACAAACCTAACAGAAACGGTGTCGTAGATACAGAGGACAAAACAGGTGGTTACCCGAGAGAAGAGAGATGGGGGGAGGAGAGAAATAGGTGAAGGAGATTAAGAGGTACAAACTTTCAGTTACATAATAAATGCCACAGGCATGACGTATGCAATATGGGGGATATAGTCGATAATTATATAATAACTTTTTCATAGTGACAGATGGTCATTAGACTTACCCCATTCATCATTTTGACATGTATAGAAGAATAGAATCTCTAGGTTATGTACCTGGGACTAACTTGGTGTTGTAGGTCAATTATACATCAAAAACGAACAAAAAACCAAAACCGCAGGAAAAGATTGCATTTGTTGTTACCAACAATGGGGTGTGGGAGCAGGGGGATTGGATGAAGGTCGTCCTTTGGTCGTCTTTCCAGTTATAAGATAAATAAGTACAAGGGACGTAATGTGTAACATAATCAATATAATTAACATTGCTGTACATTGTATATGAATGCTAAGAGAGTAAATCCTGAGTTCTCATCACAAGGAAAAAAAATTCTGTGTATTTAATTTTGTATCTATATGAGATGATGGATGTTCACTGCACTTAGTGTGGTAATCAATGATGTATGTAAGTCACATAATTATGCTGTACGCCGTAAGCTTATACAGGGCTGCAAGTCAATTATAGCTCAATAAAAGTGGAAGGAAAAAAATGTTAAGTACAAGCATGAGTGCGTTGCAGGGGGAAGGGTTATGAATAAGCCATAGGTTTGAGGCATATTTTTTTAAAAAAAGCAGTGCATAGAGGAACAGCAATTCAGTTTTACTTTAATCAGTGAGCCACAGTACCCACTTTTAAAGTCCCAGCTCCCTAAATGTTCCCTCCTTTGTGGTGCTCCAAGTTGGCACCCACTGTTCAGCCTATCTTCTTGCATATTTATCAGTCTCCCACAGTGTATGTTGTAGTTTGCCTTAAACCACAGATATTTGCGGACAAGTCTTTCTTTTAACCCTGCAGATTGTTAATCTTTTTCAGAGGAGTTCCCACTGTGGTACAGTGGAAACGAATCCTACTAGTATCAGTGAAGATGTAGGTTTGATCCTTGGCCTCACTCAGTGGGTTAAGTATCCAGTGTTGCTGTAAGCTGTGATCCTGCATTGCAGTTGCAGCCTGGATCCTGCATTGCTGTTCTCAGGTGTGGTCAAAGTACTCGATTGGCTGCATACTTTGCTCTAATATTTGATCTGATGTTTGGGTGGTGAGAAGGTTAAAATTTTTTAAGTTAAATTTTATTGGACTAAGTTGATTTATAATGGAGTATTAGTTTCAGGTGTACAGCACAGTGAATAAGTCATACATATAAATATATCCATTAAAAATATGGAGCACTTCATGAATTTGTGTGTTATCCTTGTGCAAGGGCCATGCTATTCCCCTCTGAATGGGTCCAATTTTAGTATTTGTGCTGCTGAAAGGAGCACAAGTTTAAATTTTTAGCAGAAAAAAATGCCTTAAGATAAATGAAGTCTCTCTTATGTCGGAATGCCAAACATCAGAGTCACAGCAATGGGGAAATTTGGGTGTCTCCTTGGGCTACCAAGTAAAAAGACAAGTAGCCACACACTCCTCCCGTCAATAAGAGCGCTAACAATATGATGCCATTTTCTTTGCATATTCCCAACACTGCTTTCCTATTCCTACCAATATTCTTTTATCCGCATAACTTTCTGCTCACTTTCGTTAGTTTCATCCACCCCGTGACATCCTTTCTTCTCAACCAAAAATTAACTCTTCTGATAGCTTTACTTCTGCCCTGAAAGGAGGTTATTCTCACTTCTCTTACCTATAGGCCTAGTATAGGGTGAGAGTCAAATAAGGACCCTTTGGGTTTTTTTTTCTCCTGAGATGACTTTCAATTAAGCAATCATTATACACTTAGAAATATATTCTATCCTTCAGAAAAGCATAAGATGGTATACGAATATCAGGGACACAGTGTTTCTACAGATGCATCTATTTTACTCAATTCATTTCAAGGAAGACCGCAGATTTGGGTTTGCCTCTTGCTTTAGGTCAATGTAAATATTTAAATAATTAATTTATAGTGAGACAAAGACATCTCGGGAGTATTTATTAAAGAAACAGAATCTATTTGTACGGCACTTAAAGTATCTTAGTTAAAACAATTAGATTTTCTACTATGAATATTGACATTATTCAAAAGACTTTGGTACAATTTATCACCTTAACAATGACAAGAACATAATAGTTATTTATCACTCATCAAATACTAGCATTTTACCTTCATTATTATATAACTGAGTCCTCTCAATCATCCATGAGGGAAGAATTAATTGTTTTAAATTAATAATTGCAGGTGCTCCTATTGCAGCTCAGTAGGTTAAGAACACAACTTAGTTTCCATGAGGATGAGGGTTCCATACTTGGTCTCGCTCAGAGGTTTAAGAATCCAGCATTGCTGCGAGCTCTGGCATAGGCCATGGCTGCAGCTACGATTTGACCCCTAGCCTGAGAACTTCCACGTGCCCCAGGTGTAGCCATAAAAAGAAATGTGTTCTCATTTTACCGATAATATTACTGGACCTTAAAGGAACTGTGTACTTTTCCAAAGGCAAGGAGCCATAAAATAACCTTGGCAACCTGATTCTACCTCCTGCACTCAACCTACTCGACAATATTTCCTAAAGTTGCCTGCTCATCAAAATCAAAAATTTCTGTAAAAATGCGGATTTCTCTATCACAATAAAAAACTTCTGGGATAGGGCCTGGGTTATTAACAAGGGTCTCTGTTGAGTCTTAAGTTCAGATGAGTAAAATTTCTGTAGGGAACCAGAATGCTTTAATGCCATATAATGTACATATATTCTCAGAGAATATGTTTACCTCTTCAGTCGCCACAATCCATGTATTGAATCTCTGCTTTGTATCTACGCTCTTTTCCTAGACACTCGTCCCTCTTCTTGTGGATGTCAGATCAAAAAGCCAGGTAGAAACAAGCACATATATTTCCTACCAGCTGAACTGGGATGAACAACCAACATGGACCGGCACTTTCTGGCTCAATGAAATGCTATTTGTTATAGTGTCAAGGGATTCTCAGGAGATAATCTTTATCTACCATAGCCTCTCCTCCAGTGACCCAGTAAAATGGAGAGGGACTGGATACTCCAGCACACTCCACAGCCTGCAGTGTCCGTCTGTCTGTCCAGTTTTATCTCCTTGAATGTCACTGTGCTCAGCTTCAAAGCAGTGCTGATAACCCAGAGCCGGAGGTACTATCCATGACACAACTCTCTCTCTCCCTGACATGAGGGGGAAAGCCTGCCTGCCACCACTCCTCACTCCAGATGAGTCAGGGGCAGAAAAAATCAGATCGAATCAGAGGCCCATCCACGATGGCTTTGGATTTAGCATAACCTTTCAAATACTTTCTGTCGGAAAAGAACTTTTGGAAAAGACTTCTAAGATACTAACTGGTGTAATGATTCTTACATAACTATGCTTTCTTAAGTCAAATTTTAAAGAACTGTGTTGGGTTATGTGATAATCATTCACTTTGATTTATGGCTTATTATTTATTTTTATTGGATAGAATTTTTAAGGAATTTTGTTTTTAATGTTTTCACATTACTACGCAAAATCAGCCAAAAAAAAATGCAAGTTGGAGAAAGCCTAGAAGAAAGTTATACAGATCCCACTACATGAATACATACTTCATTGGCTAGAGGAAAATAACAATTACATGCCTTCCTTTATTGAGGAAGGTCTTCAGTCATGTTATTGCATTTGGTCTCAGTGACAACCCTCAGAGACAGGTGCTGTCTCTTAATAAATTCAACTTAAAGATGTCAAAGCCAAGGTGTAGAGAGATTTTAACTCTTTGCCCAAGGTTGCAGGGTACATAGGTGGTGGGGTTGAACCTTTAACCCAAAGGCTCTGTAGCCCATGACTTTAAACACCATCATTCACGGAAGACTTTATATCCAGAGTACGCTTAACCTTCTCTATTATATAACTTATGAGGAAAAATTGTCCTAGAGATGGAAAATTAAAATAATTAAACAAAACCATTTAAAGATGAACTAAAAACCATTAAACAAAAACCCTTATACAGAACATGAAGATTGGCATTATTTTTTAACTACCTATATAGTCATGACTTTGTTGCTACATTTTCAGTGTAATTCGACAATTTTACCTGTTCAGTCCACCAGAGTTAGTACACACTGGATATTTAATATTATATTTAATAATCCATGATTATCATCATTAACGCAAACATACTATTAATGTATTAACATGATTAGCTTTGTTTCAGAAATACAGGAAAATTTTAGGCAACTTTTTTTTGCTATTTTATGCCAGAGTAAATATTAAAGTTGGCTACCTCGTGAATTCTATCACTACCTTGTAGAAACCAGTTGTCTTCAGTGCTGCTCCCTGGGTGAGAAGTGCTATGTTCTACTTTTCTGGGTCAAAACTAAAACTAAGAACTAGTTGAGAGTAGACAGAGGTTCATTTTGTCTTCCAAGATGGTGTTACCCCAAATCTTATCATTAACATGAGGAATGCCTATGAGTTAAGTTGCTGGTCAGAGACCAGACCTAACCTCTGCTAATTGAGGAACTCAAGGGAGAATGGCCTGGAAGCATCTTGTCCCTAGACTTCAATTAGCATGATTTTGTACCATCAGGTCTGAATCTTTACAATTATTATCCAGAGAAAAATAGCCACCATTCGTAATATCACTGTCTTTTTCTCAGGCTATTACATGTCTATCCAACATTTTTACTTAACTCTGCAGCTCCTCTACCCCATCCGTGTACTCATCATAGTGGGAAAGGATGGAGAAGGCTAGACTGGCTTACCTGGAATCTGTGTTTACAGTGTATTTAACATAATAGTGAAAGAAATATCCATTATACAAACCAATAAATGGAGAAGGGATAGTGGAAATTATGGGAAGAATATACAGTTCAGCAAGGTATTCCTAAGTCATGTAGCCATTTTAACCCATATTCTGTGGTCTTATATATATATATATACATATACATATATAATCAGAGTTGTTATATACAGTTATATATATATGCAGTTATGTATGTATACAGTTATCTGAATATATATAGTTATACAGATATATACGTATCTATCTATATATATATACAGTTATCTGAATAGTTATTATATTAATGATTGAATTGATGACTTTGGAGTCCAAGGTTAAATCTTTATTTAAGCATCTTATGGTGTTCATAAAGGCTTCACAGATTACAACCTCATTTCATGATATTTATCACACGCTAGACAAGATTCAGGAAAATGTACCTTCTCATGAACTATTGGTGGTAGGGCAAATTGTTACAATCTTTTAAGAAAGTAACCCCAAAATATCTGTTAGACCACACTCACCCTTAAAACTGTTCTGTATAAATGAAAGCACCAAAATATAAAATATATGTTCAGTAATTTTTAATATAACTACCACTATCTGTGAAAGCAAAAATATGAAATAAGTTGAACATCGTGACACACATTCCTACTTTATTTTTTATTTTTCAGCCATACCTGCAACATTCCCCAAACGAATCTGAGCTGCTGCTATGACCTATGCAGCAATGCCAAATCCTTAATCCTGTGTATTGGCCTGGGAATTGAACCCTCACCACCACAGAGACAACACTGGATCATTAACCCACTGCTTAAAGTGGGAAATCCGGCAATCATAGTTTTTGCATTATGTCTATGTTAAAAGGAATGTGCTAGATCCAAATCTGCTTAGTGGGAGAGATGTCCATGAGGTATGTCAAGAGAAAAATTTGCAGAATGGCATGTAGAGCAACACAAATATAAAACTCCATACATGTGTATACATGTTAGTGTATTTTCATTTGATCATGGGGAAGCATTAAGAGTGGGGTGTCAACACTGCATTCCTGAAAAATGCATGAATAAAGGAAATGAAGAAGGTATATTTGAGATGTTTCCTTTGGTGCTACAATAATAAATGGCGCTACAATAAATAGCCTTTGAATTTTTGCAAGTGTAACTTAAGCATAGGTTTTCAGAAGTGGAATTGTTGGGTTGAAGAGCACTGTGAATGTAATTTTGCCAAATGCTTGCAAATTCCTTTGTATAAAGATTGTATCATTTTGCATTCCCACCAGCAATGTATGAAAGTGCCTGTTTCCCACAGCCTCACTAATAACACATATTGTTAAATTTTAGGAGTTTTGTCAATTTTGCAGGTGAGTTATTATGTTTTCAGCATAGTATTATTTTAAATACTATTATGAGCAGCAGATTGTATATTAATTGTAACTCAATAAAGCCGTTAAATTCAAAATGCAAAAATCTGATGAGGGAGGGTTTTTTTTGTTTGTTTGAGTAGCTGCTTTGACCATAGCATTAGTCTCAAAGATTATATTACACATGGAGAAAAAGAAGTAGATTTACAAGGAGAAGCTATAGGTTTTCTTTTTCTTTTAAAGGCTGCAACTGTGGCATATGGAAGTTCCAAGGCTAGGGGTCAAATGAGAGCCTCAGTTACCAGTCTATGGCAACGCCGGATCCGTGATGCATCTTCACAGATGCCACAGCTTGCATTGATGCATGATCTTTCATTTATTTATTTATTTTTTCCATTATACCCAGCTGCACAGCGTGGTGACCTGGTTACACATACATATATGGATTCATCACAAGTGATTAGACATAGTTCCCAGTGCTATACAGCAGGATCTCCTTGTTTTTCCAAATTTGTCTTGGATTTTCCACATTCTATCCCCACAATGTTCTTGTTTCCATCTGAAAACATAATTTATTCAGTTGCAAAATTTTATTTTTATATTGTTTTTATTAATGGGGTTGTTTTTAAAAGAATAATCTATTTATTGAACAGATTTGAGATATTCTACAACAAAAGATACACACATGGAACTGTTAAAGAAACAAAATTAAAACTGTGAAAAAGAGAATGGAAAGAAATAAAAGAACGGTGTCTTCATTAGGATAGAATTTCAATTTCCATGAATGGCTATGTACTTTTTTTTTTTTGACTGCACCTGCCGCATATGGAAGTTCCCAAGCTAGGGGTCGAATCAGAGCTGCAGCTGCTGGCCTGCGCCACAACCACAGCAATGCCAGATCTGAGCCACTTCTGTGACTTACAGTACAGCTCACTGGCAATGCTGGAAGCTTAGCCCACTGAGTGAGGCCAGGGATCAAATGCTCATCCTCAAGGATACTAGTCGGGTTCATTATCACTGAGCCATGATGGGAAATACCTGTACTTAGTTATTTTCATTTCTTTCCCCTTAAAGGATTAAGTCATCCTATGAAAATATGCTCCTCCAGTAAAACAGGTGACAAGCACATGGTGCAAAGTGCTGGGTGCCTTCACTAAAGCTCACCTGGAAAACAACTTACTGTGAACTTCACGTGGTTAAAGTGTTCATTTCCATGACTTCCACATAAAAAACGGAACTCTTTACTAAAATTTTCAGACTTTACCAACATGCTCTATGAACTCAAATTTTAAAACAGAAACTCATTGATTATTTCTGCCTTTCTTTCTAGAGTAAACTTCTAAAGCCACAATCTTATCTGTGGGACTTCCTTGGAGTACTGGAGTATCATGGTGCCACCCACTGGGTGGTGACAACCTCATGTTAGTATTCATTAAATGATGACTCTCCTTTTTGGAGATGATTAAGAGAAGATATTCATTATTCAGTAAAATGATATATTGACAAAGCCTCAAGGGAAGCTCCCGGGGCCCTTCCTTGAACCAGGTTTCCTAAACCTAAGCCATTCCTCTAAATTTCTGGAGAGGCTATGTTTAATATTGTTACCATAGGTTAAATTTGACACAAAGATCTTTAAATTTTCCAAAATTCAGCTTTTATATTTATACAATAAAATGCCAAATTAATGGCTTCTGAGAAATTTAAGGGGGAATTGGGATATCAGGGCTGTTTTTTGAGTATTTCCTATTCACTGAAAAGCTAATTTCTTTTTTTTTGTTATTTCACACAGTCATTAAAAAATGCATTATTAATTCCTGATGTTATTTCTATCTATGTAGAATATAATAAATTTTAGACATATATAAACATTTTAGAAACACCTATGATGCATCTTGCTTAAAGTTTTATTCCAGACACAAACTCTGTCCATTTTATATTGTTTTTACTACTCATCTACTCAGTTCTATGTGTGCAAATTTTAAAATTATGGAGTATTACAAACACAGAGAAAAATTTTATTCTCTATTGCTTTTGAAAATAAAAGTATTTGCCAGCTACTTAACACATCTTACAGTTACACTGAGAGGAAATCAAGAAACTTTAAGACTGGGAAATTATTTTTCAAGGCCAGTCTAGGAAACCTAACTAGTTCGATAAGTAGATCACTGGCCCCCATTCTTTGGCACATGTGAGAATACTTAGAAGTTCTGTCAGTCAGACTCCTGAGCCTCACATAAACATTCTAATTCAGCTGGGCTGGTGGACGCACAACTTTACTTTATGGATATTATTAATGAAAAGAGCAAGTGATTTTAAAGCAGATGATGAGAGAACTAGTCATTGGAAGTTCTGACGTAGACTGAAGACTATGCACTTAGGATATAGCATTCTTATTAGGGAGAACAAAATAACACTGGAAAATTTGCTTGATCCTTAACAATCTATCATCATTCTCATTAATTTAACCAGTGAAAGCTTCTGAGGCACCACATGTACACTTGGTAATTTTCTGCATTCTGCAGGTGGTTCTGTCGTGGAACTAACATGAAACTTGACAAATATTATGGTGCACATGACTATAAGTAGGAATAATTTAGAGGATTGATCAGCATGTTACCTAGAAGAACTGGACAGAAATTTCAAGACAGAGAAAGGAAAGGAGCTCAACATTCTTCTTCTGCAGATAGACGGGGAAAACAGCTCAGTTAAAATTGAATGATTTTTTTCCAGGGTCCTGCAGGGATTATTTTTTAAGGGATAAATTTCTTTTTGTTGGCACATGTCTGGATGGTGTGCAGCTGATAGTGAAATTTCTGCCTTCTACCTGGAGGACGGACACTTCCCCACCAACTTTTTCAGGGCACTTAGAACATCTTTGTTTCTTAGACTGTAGGCAATAGGATTTAAGAGAGGCGTAAGGACAGTTCCAAACAGAAAGAGACCCTGATTCAATCTTGGGGTTTTGGCAGAGCCAGGTCTCATGTAGATGCACATACCTGGACCAAAATAGAGACTCACCACACAGAGATGGGAGGAGCAAGTGGCCAGAGCTTTGTTTCTGCCTTCTGGGGAGTTTATTTGGAGAACAGCAAGAAAGATGAGAACATAGGAGGATAAGATAAGAGATAAGGGCAGCAACAGAACAAGGATGCTGGTCACCACCACAGCCTTCTCATAGGCTAAGATGTCCTCACAGACAATCCTAAGGACAGCCATGACTTCACAGAAGAAGTGAGGGATCTCTCTAGGGCTGCAGATTTGAAAATGCAAGGCGAAAGCAGTGTGAGCAAAGGAAGTAAGTGCTCCTCCAGCCCAAGACATGACAGTCACCTGCAAGCAAACCCTAGGACTGATGATGACAGGGTACCTCAGGGGGTTAGAGACAGCCACATAGCGATCAAAGCACATGAGAGTTAGAAGGATGCATTCTGCAATGGCCACAGTCAGGGAGAAAAATATTTGAGTCCCACAAGCCAGGAATGAGATGCTCTGCCACCCAGAGAAGAAGTTGGCTGCCATTTTGGGGACAATGCTGGAGGTCAATGTCAAATCCATTAAAGAGAGTTGACTGAGGAAGAAGTACATGGGGGTATGGAGCCGGGAATCCAACCAAATGAGGAGGATAAGAAGAGTGTTGCCAGTGAAGGCAGCCATGTAGATCAGGAGAATAATGTACACCATGGCCGTGATGTATCTAAATTCAGGGAAGAAGCCCAAGAGGATGAAACTTGTGGTTTCTGTCTCATTCTTTTCCATATGGTTCTCTGTGATGACAACAGAAAGGGAAGAGATTTGAAAAAAAAAAACACCATAGTAGTGAAGCAGTTTCTTAAAGTTTTTTTTTTAATTTATACACCCTCATCCCATGCACAAAAATAAACTTAAAATGGCTTAAAGATTTCAATGTAAGACAAGACACCGTCAAACTCCTAGAAGAGAACATACGCAAAACATTCTCTGATATCAACCTTACAAATGTATTCTCAGGTCAGTCTCCCAAATCAACAGAAATAAAAGCAAAAATAAACAAATGCGACCTAATCAAGCTGACAAGCTTTGCACAGCAAATGATACCAAAAAGAGAACAAAAAGACAATTTACAGAATGAGAGAAAATAGTTTCAAATTATGCAACAGACAAGGGCTTAATCTCTAAAATACACAACTCAACAGCAAAAAGCCAACAACCCAATTGAAAAATGGGCAAAAGACCTGAATAGACATTTCTCCAAAGAAGATATACAGATGGCAAACAAGCACATGAAAAAATGCCCAACATCACTGATTATTAGAGAAATGCAAATCAAAACTATTTTGAGGTACCACCTCACACCAGTCAGAATGGCCATCATTAATAAGTCCACAAATAAAAATGCTGGAGAGGGTGTGGAGAAAAGCGAACCCTCCTGGACTGTTGGTGGGAATGTAAGCTGGTACAACCGCTATGGAAAACAGTATGGAGGTACCTTAGAAAACTAGACATAGAACTACCACGTGACCCAGCAATCCCACTCTTCAGCATCTACCTGGACAAAACTTTCCTTGAAAAAGACACATGCACCTGCATGTTCTTTGCAGCACTATTCACAATAGCCAAGACATGGAAACAACCCAAATGTCCATTGACAGATGATTGGATTAAGATGTGGTATATATACGCAATGGAATACCACTCAGCTATAAAAAAGAACAAAATAATGCCATTTTCAGTAATGTGGATGGAGCTAGAGACTCTCATACTAAGTGAAGTTAAGTCAGAAAGAGAAAGACAAATACCATATCACTTATATCTGGAATCTGATATAGGGCACAAATGAACCTTTCTACAGAAAACAAACTCACGGACATGGCGAATAGACTTGTAGTTGCCAAGAGGGTGGCGAAGGGAGTGGTAGGGAATGGGAATTTGGGGTTAATAGATGCAAACTGTAGCCTTTGAATGGATAAGCAATGGGATCCTGCTGTATAGCACTGGGAGCTAGGTCTGGTCACTTGTGATGGAGCGTGATAATGTGAGAAAAAAGAATGTACACATGTATGTGTGACTGGGTCACCTTGCTGTGCAACAGAAATTTGACAAAACACTCTAAATCAGCCATAATGGAAAAAATAAAAATCATTATAAAAAATAAAAAATAAATAATTTATAACAATAACGGCAAAAAATTCATTTAGGCTCACTTGCACCAATTCTTAGTATTTTTATATCCCTTTTCCTTTCTCTAATGTATTTTAGAAACTAGAATGTCCATATTATAATGTATTCCATTAATTTTACTGTCTGAGTGGTATTTTCATATATTAAAACCAACTTTTTATAATTATGTTTTTTTAACAATTATAAAATTTGACATTGGGTTGATAATTCACAGTCTGCATTTGAACATTACCCAGGTTTTCACTATTTTGGAAAATGATGCTACTTCCATTTTTATCTTTTCAGTGATTTCCTTAGCAACGTTTTTGAGGAAAAAATTATATTTATTCCCAGGTCAGATATTATAGACTTCTTTTTATAATGGAAAACTTTACTAATTTAATTTTTGAAGGATTTTTATAAGCTTTAGAATGCTTCTGCCTTACCCAAATATTCTGGTTCTGCTCATTATAATTTAAGGAGAAATTGATCATTAGGATTGTGCTTTTTGTTATATATATTTATGCTTATTTAAGTTTTTAATACAGTTGACCCTACTTTCTTTTCAGGGAAAAAAAATTCTTTGTATTTATATGCTCTATGTAAATTCACATCAAGTATCAATATGCGAGAATTTTTTTTTTTTTCTACGTGAACTTGTTGGGTTCCTGCTCTTGCAAAATTCATATTACCTTAACCATTTATAGTAGTTATGTGCTCAATAGGCACAGGGGAAAATTTTAGGGCTCTTTTCCCCCAGGCTTATCAACGTTTCCTTCTAAAGCTTTTTTAGTTGTATGTAATCCTTCTCCCTGATACCTGCATAACACTTTAAACATCTGCACAAACTCTTGCTGAGTTTACAAGAGGACATGCACCCATCTCCTATGAGACTCACAGACCTCATTACAAAAACCTAACTACAACCATACCAGAATGTGCAAATTGACTCTAGAAGTGGACAAAAAACTCACAGCTATTGAAATAATGTAAGGCAAAATTAATACTATAATATTTATAAAGAGATATTTATAAGCTTTTGAACAGATAAACAATTGCATGTATTAGTTACAAACTTGATAAAGTTTATCACTAAATCATGATTTAAAAACCATCCTAACAAACTTCTAGTAGAATGAAACACTCCCAAACCCTATTCTATTATCTTTTTGACACACTGTGACATTCTTTTGAATGGTATTTAAAAATACTATTTCAAATTGTTTGTCTATTCCTCTCTTCACATTTGTGTGTGTATGTCAACATTAACAGCAAGTTTCCTTTGCTTTTTATTTGAAGATCTAAAAGGTTTTGCTCCCTTCCACCCAGTATTTCCTCCTCAGAAACAGTAAACTCAAATACTAGATCATGGTTTACTTTCTAATCTTGTGCAATTTAATCTCAACTTATTGCTTCTGTCAAAAACCTTGATTAGATTTGTTCACCACAAATAGTGACCAGGGTTTAATGTAAGAATTATGGTCACAAAAAGATCTAAGTCTGTTCTATTGTTCAGCTACTAAAATCCTTCACTTCTTATGAAGAACCAGCAAATTTCCTTGGGTTGGCACTGGCAAAAATAGGCATCTATCTTTATATATCTAACTTTTATTTATGCATTCTCTGTTGATCATCTTCAAACCAAGAGATTTCAACTAGTCAGGGCCTGCCTTAAGTTACTGAGTATTTGTTTAACTTGAAGAGTTAGCCTGATTTTAGATGTGGAAATAGTTTAAGATTTTAAAAAAAAACAAGCACGAAATGATAAAATTGGTCAGTGTATGTCTTATTCTCTTCTGCCTTAAAGTGAATCTTGGTGATGGCGCATAGTTTGTGCCTGATCTGGTGTCATCAGATGGTGAGAAACCCAGATTTCAGAATGGCCAGCTCTTTGATAAATTCTCTCACTTTGCAGATAAGAAACCAGGGCTCCATGATTTAACTGTGTGTTGCACAACCTCTCATTTCTAGCAGAACTGTTCCTTGCCAACTTGGTTGGGTTCAATTATTACAAACTCTCACTCTAAATTGTATTCATCACAGCTTGAATTTAAACATAAATTTCATCATTGTATTTGGTTATATATGTTAACATATGTCTCACCCTTTGAAACATGAAATTTATGATTGAACAAACTTTGCTGAGCCCCATTTTTCTGTCTAGACAAAACATGTTATCTTCAGTGAATATAGGTTAAATGCATAATCAACCCAGGGCTGGAATCTTGGCCTTAGGACTCTGGATTTAGTTAGTTGCTGGGCCAAACTAGATGCTTTTAGCACAAAAATCATTTTTCTATCTAAAGGCATTATTTTGTTTTTTTGCCTTACGATCCTTTATTGACTTCAAAGCACTTTCCAACATTTTATCTGGTTGGAATATAAATGAAGAGGCTTAGCATTGTTATATCCATCTGAGAAATGATATCCATAAAATATATACAACTTTTCTGGGCACATAGGTAAATAACACTTTCCTACTCCAGGATAAATTGTCTGTTTACCAAGACTGAACCTTACAAACAATCTTAATAAATTAGAGTAAACATTAGGAATGGGCTTTCACAATCTGGAAAATTTGGATTACTTCTCTATCAAAATGCTTACCTTGAAATTTGTGTTCAGTTAAATATTCTTAGAGAGTATAAAATATTCAGAATTCTTTCTGCCCGCTGATTCTGATTATACCGTTCAAAAGGGAAAAGTAAACAAATAGACAAATAGAAAAGTAAACAAATAGATAAGTGAGTAGATCGTGATAATCTGTCTCTCTTTAGCCCATCAAGTTGTAAGCAGGGCTAGAATCTCCCTAATTCCCCAGTGTCTTGAGATTCAGTGTAGAGTGATCAGTCAGCCCTAGCATCACTGCTTCTTGAGTCAGCCCCATCAGCTTCTCATTAAGGCTAAGGGACCCTGATATAGTGTCCTAGAGGAATCCTCTCCCCAGGATATAATCAGAGGTTTTCGAAACTATCTATTAGCTACATACTCCGAATGTTTTTGTTTTCTTGGCCTACACCACTTTTATTTCCCAGGACATCCAACTTATAATTTTCTTTGACTTTTAATCATTTTCTCGTACAACCATTAACAAGTTACTGATTTCTCCTAACATTTTTCTTTTTTTTTTTGGTCTTTTTTGCCTTTATGTAGAGCCACGCCCGCGACATATGGAGGTTCCCAGGCTAGGGGTCTAACAGGAGCTGTAGTCTCCGGCCTTCACCACAGCCACAGCCACGCGGGATCCGAGCCGCATCTGCGACGTACACCACAGCTCACGGCAACGCCGGATCGTTAACCCACTGAGCAAGGCCAGGGATCGAACCCGCAACCTCATGGTTCTTGGATTCGTTAACCACTGACCCACGAAGGGAACTCCCTCCTAACATTTCTTCTTTCCTCCTATTCCAAGTACCCACACTCTAGACAGGTATTTCACCTGTCTAGAATTATCAACTTTGTGCTATTTTCTTAGCTAAATTCTCCCATTTCTTCAAGGACAGATTTAATTCTTGCCTTCCCCAATAAAGGAAATCTTCCTTTATTTCCACAGTAAATATTAACTTTTTTTCTTAATTATGACAGCCCTTTCTCTTGGCTAATCATAGCTACATTATTAATAGTGTAATAGCTACACTATTAACTTTTTTTTTACCACTATTTTAAATTAGCAATAGGATTTTTTTTTAGGACTGTACCTGTGGCATATGGAATTTCCCAGGCTAGAGGTCTAATCAGAGTTATAGCTGCCAGCTTGTGCCACAGCCACAGTAATGCAGGATCCAAGCCATGTCTATGACCACACCATAGCTCATGACAACACCAGATCCTTAATCCCCTGAGTGGGGCCAGGGATCAAACCCACATCCTCATGAATACTGGCTGGGTTTGTTACCACTGAGCCACAATGTGAATTCCAGCAACAGAATTTTAAGCTATGGGAGCCTAGGGTTTTGCCTCAGTCCTCCCTTTTCCCCCAGTTTTTGGTAGATTGACTTATTATTAGTAGGCACCAACTTAACACTACTAGTTAAACTAAATTTAATTAAAATCAATAAATGCTGTATTATATGCTGGGGTTCAAAATGGAAAGGAAAAAATCACCAAATCCTAGTGATATGGGGAAAACTGATTTATGAAAAAGGTGATTATGGGAAATGAGTGCCACAATAAAATTATTCCAGGCATTGCAGCAGCAGCATATGGAAGGAAGGATTAAATTGTCTAAATGGAAAATTAGTGGATGATCAAAGAATGGTTTCATGGGACTCATATCTGAGTTGAAACTTAAAGAAGGAATAGACATGAATTAAAACAGGAATGAGGAAAATGTAAGCATAGGAAGATGTATTTGAGGTCAAGACAGTTGGACTAACGTGGCTTTTATGGAAAAAGTCATCAATTTTTTCAGGACATGGAGGCTACGGGGATGGACTGGGAATGATTCTGGGATGCAGAAGGAGGCTTAAAAGGTACACCCAGCTTAGGGGATGTGAACATGATCTCGTCACTAAATTATTGTACCCCCAACCCCTCCTAGGGAAGAAGCATCTATATTTAGCAGGTATTATGAGTTAAAGGAAAGGTATTAGAATAAGCAGCATATTTAAGTAGTTTCATTATTGAAACCAGACTCAGCAAGGGACTTGAAGTATTAAGGTAAATGTGGAAACATCTTTTTTTTTTTTTTGGTAAATCAACAAAGAGAAAAAAATTTATTTTATTTATCTTTTTTTCCATTATACCCAGCTGCACAGCGTGGTGACAGGGTTACACATACATATATGGATTCATCACAAGTGGTTAGATATAGTTCCCAGGGCTATACAGTAGGAGCTCCTTGCTTTTATGTGGAAACATCTTATGTTTGGAGAGGGTTTACTGCTTTTCCATACCCTTCTGTCCTCTTTCACCACAGTCAACTTTGGCGCTTCTGATAATGGTTTTGTCTGAGCTCCAATCAAGTACTTTTTGCAACAAGATCCCATCAGGTGGCTTTTGGGGAATGTTTTCCTCCTAAATATGAATCTAGATATGGATCCCTAATTCAAAAGAAAGTTGAGTTCCCGTCGTGGCTCAGTGGTTAACGAATCTGACTAGGAACCATGAGGTTGCAAGTTCGATCCCTGGCCTCGCTCAGTAGGTTAAGGATCCGTCATTGCCATGAGCTGTGGGGTAGGTCGCAGGCGGCTCAGATCCAACATTGCTGTGGCACCAGCAACTACAGCTCCGATTAGACCCCTAGCCTGGGAACTTCCACATACCATGAGTGTGGCCCTGGAAAAGACAAAAAGAAGAAAAAGAAAAAATTGAACTGTTTTTTTAAAATAGATATTTTAGGAGTTTCCTTCGTGGCTCAGTGGTTAACGAATCCGACTAAGAACCATGAGGTTGCAGGTTCGATCCCTGGCCTTGCTCAGTGGGTTAAGGACCCTGTGTTACCATGAGCTGTGGTGTAGGTTGCAGACGCGGCTCGGATCCCGCGTTGATGTGGTTCTGGCGAAGGCCGGCGGCTACAGCTCCTGTTAGACCCCTAGCCTGGGAACCTCCATATGCCGCAGGTGCGGCTCTAGATAAAAAAGTCAAAAAGACAAAAAAAGATATTTTACAAGACTAACGATATTTTAAAGTAAGCTTTTAATTTTTGAAAAGTTCTACATTGAAAGAGAAATTGCAAAAATAGTACGGAAAATTGCCATAAATCCCTCACCCAGTTTTCCCCATTGTTAACATCTTATATTGCTCTGAAAAATAAAATATGGTCTATATCTTGTAGTGCTATGGAATATAGTGCTTTTTTTTTTTAAGAATAGCTGTACATTAACTAAGATATATACTTCATTCAGATTTCACTCATTTTTTTTCCCCTAACGTCCTTTTCTTATTCAGGATCCCTTTCAGGAGATTACATTTTATGTAGTTAGCATGTCTCCTTAGACTGCTCTCGGCTATGACAGTTTTTCAGAATGTTTTCAATGGCCTTGACCGTTTGGAGAAGCACCAAATCAGGCACTTTGTAGAATATCCCTTGATTTGTGTTTGTCAGATGTTTTTCCCATGATTAGACTAAGGTTATAGGTTTTGGGAAAGAAGATTGCAGAGATAAAATGCCCCCTTTTTGTTTTTTGCTTTTACTTTTTTATTACCAACACACAAAGTATATGAAAAATATCAATTATTTCTCTTTAATTCTCTGCTTACCATTTCCAGATGCTTTCCATAGGATAGAAAAAGCAAAGCAGTGAAACAAATCCCATCCGCTACACTGATGGCTGACTTTTCAGTGTTTCATTTGCAAAGAGTCAATAGTAAAGTTATAAGAAGAAGGAAAACAATGATCGTTTAAGTGCTTCCTTAGTTCCTGAATTATTTTTGCATAAAGAAAGATTAAATGTCATGTATTATGCAGGGAAGAGTTACTTTTTTTCCTTTTATAAACGTTTTTTGTTTCTTTTAAAAGCTCTTCTGTATCTTCCTTCTCTAGGTCTTCCTTTCCTGGTTCCCAGTCGGAATCTTCATCTGTTGGCTCGTCTTCCTCTTCCTCATCATCTATAAAGCTGTCATTCAGGCCGTACTCATTGGGTTGCCCACTGTCATCCTTCTCTGAAATGCTTCTCACTGGAAATGTATCATGTGTATATTCTGTCTTGTGCTGGGGATTCTTCCATAAGGACATTCAGGCTGGCCATCAGCCCCATCTTGACATATGACGTGTACATCTCCATAATCACTATCACCAGGGTGACTGAAGAGTTCCTACAGATGGCATTATTTTGTTCTTTTTATGGCTGAGTAATAGTCCATTGTACATATTTACCTCATCCTTTTTTTTTTATTTTACTGAGAAATAATTGACATACACCTGTGTATAACTTTAAAACATATCACTGATGGTTTGATTTATGTATTGTAAAATCATTATTGCAATAGGTTCAGCTAACATCCATCATCTTATATAGATACACTACAAAGAAAGAAGAAAATAAATTTTCTTCACATGATGAGAACTCTTTAGATTTACTCCCTTAACAATATTCTTATGTATTATACAGAACTTTTAACTATATCATGATGTATATTAAATACCTTGTACTTATAAATTGGAAATTTGTACATTTTGATCACCTTATTCCAGTTCTCCCTCCTCTCCTCCCCATGACAACACATCCAATCTTTTTTGCTATGAGTTTGAGGCTTTGTTTCTATTTTTATTTTTTTAGCTTCTAAATATAAGTGAGATCATATAGCATTTGGCTTTCTGACTTATTTCAATTAGAGTAATGTCTTCATGGTCCATTTATGTTATTTCAAGTGGTAGGGTCTCATAATTTTTAGGGCCAAATAATATTGTATATCTATACCGTAATTTCTTTATACATTCATCTGTCAATGGACACAATGGTATCCTTTGCTAAGCATTTCCATAACTTTGTTTTGTAAATATTGCTAGTATGAACATAGGGCACAGTTATCTTTTCAAGGTAATGCTTTTATTTCCTTTGGCTATGGTTCCAGAATTGAAATTGAAAGACCACTTGGTGGTCTGTTTGTCATTTTTTGAGGAACCTCTAAACTGTTTTCCATAGTGGTTAAACCAATTTACATTCCCACCAAGAGTGCATAGACTTCCCTTTCTTCCACATCCATGCCAGCATTTACTATCTCTTGCCTTTCTGGTGATGGCGGTTCTAAAAGAAGTGAGACAATATCTCATTGCTGCCATATATTCTTTATCTGTTCTTCTGTTGATGGACATTTAGGTTGTTTTCACGTCTTGGCTATTGTAAATAGTGCTGCAATGAACACTGGGGTACATATATCTTTTTGAACTATGGTTTTTTCTGGGTGTATGTTAAGGAAAGGGATTGCTGGGTCATATGGTAATTCTATATTTAGTGTTGTAAGGAAACTCCATGCTGTACTTTATAGTGGTTGTACCAATTTACATTCCTATCAGTAGTATAGGAGGGTTCCCTTTTCTTCACACCTTCTCAAGCATTCATTGTCTGTAGATTTTTAATGATGGCTATTCTGATTTGTGTAAGGTGATACCTCATTGTAGTTTTGATTTGCTTTTTTTCTAAAAGTTAGTGATGTTGAGCAACTTTTCATGTGTTTTTTGGCTATCTGTATGTCTTCTTCAGAGAAATGTCTGTTTAGGACTTCTGATCTTTTTTTTTTTATTAGGCTTTTTTTTAATACATAACTGCATGTGATAT
Source organism: Catagonus wagneri (assembly GCA_004024745.2). Classification (NCBI taxonomy): domain Eukaryota; kingdom Metazoa; phylum Chordata; class Mammalia; order Artiodactyla; family Tayassuidae; genus Catagonus; species Catagonus wagneri. The sequence continues at coordinate 1,564,409 of PVHT021183702.1, read as the reverse complement.
TTGTATATTTTGGAGATTTATCCTTTGCCAGTTGCTTCATTTAAAAAGATTTTCGTGGAGTTCCCGTCGTGGCTCAGTGGTTAACAAACCCAACAAATCCATGAGGTTATGGGTTCACTCTTTGGTCTTGCTCTGTGGGTTAAGGACATGGCGTTGCCGTGAGCCATGGTGTAGGTTGCAGATGCAGCTTGTGTCCTGGGTTGCTGTGGCTCTGGTGCAGGCTGGTGGCTACAGCTCCAATTAAACCCCTATCCTGGGAACCTCCATATGCAGTGGGCACAGCCCTAAAAAGACAAAAAAAAAAAGGAGATTTTTCTCTATTTCTGTTTCTTTTCGTTTTGGTTATGGTTTCCTTTGCTGTGCAGAAACTTTTAAGTTCCATTTTTTGTTTTAATTTTTATTACTGTAGAACACTCAAATAAGATATTCCTGTGATTTAGATCAGTATATTCTGCCTCTATTTTCCTCTAGGAGTTTAATATTATCTGGCCTTACATTTAGGTCTTTAATCCATTTTGAGTTTATTTTTGTGAAAGGTGTAACAGAATGTTCCAATTTCACTGTTTCACACGTAGCTTCGCAGTTTTGCCAGCACTACTTATTGAAATGACCATCTTTTCTCAGTGGATACAGGGCATATTCTTGCCTCCTTTGTCATAGATTAGTTGACCATAGGTGAGTGGGTTTATCTATGGGCTTTCTCTCCTGTTCCACTGATCTATATTTCTGTTTCTTTGCCAGTACTATAATGCTTTGCTGAATGTAGCTTTGTAATATAATCTGAAGTCAGGAAGCCTAATTCCTCCATCTCTGTTTTTCTTTTTCAATATTGCTTTGGATATTCAGAGTAATTTGTTTTTACATACAAATTTGAAAATATTCTATTCTAGTTCTCTCATTGGTAGCTTGGTTGGGGTTGCATTGAATATGTAGATTGCCTTGGGTAATATAGTCATTTTGACAGCATTGATTTATCCAATGCAAGAGCATGGTATATCATTCCATTGATTTGTTATTTTTGATTTCTTTCATCAGCATCTTTTTTGAGTCTCTTTTTTAGGGCTGCACCCATGGCATATGTAGGTTCCCAGGCTAGGGTCATATTGGGGCTGTAGCTGCTGGCCTACACCACAGCCACAGCAATTCCAGAGCTGAGCCATGTCTGCAACCTACACCACAGCTCATGGCAATGCTATATCCTTAACCCACTGAATGAGGCCAGGGATCAAATCTGCCTCCTCAGGGATACTAGTCATATTTGTTTCTGCTGAGCCATGATGGGAACTCTTCATCAGCATCTTATAGTTTTCAGAGCACAGATCTTTTGCCTCTTTATGCAGGTTTATTCTGAGGCATTTCATTTTTTTTTTTTTGATGTGGTAGATAGGATTGTTTCCCTAACTTCTCCTTCTCTTTGTTCATTATTAATATATAGAAATTCAGTTGACTTCTGTTTTAATTTTGTATCCTGCAACTTTACCAAATTCATTGATGAGATCTAACAGTGTTTGGTAGCATTTTTAGGAATTTTTATATATAGTAGTATTATGTCATTAAAAGTGATAGATTTACTTCTTCTTTTCCAAGTTGTATTCCTTTTATTTCTTTTTCTTCTCTGATTTCCCTGTCTAGGACTTCCAAAACTATATTGAATAAAAGTGGTGGGAGTGGAGAGTCTAGAGCTTAGCCAAAATTCTTTCAGTTTTTCACCATTGAGGATGATGTTGGCTGTGGATGTGTCATATATAGCTGTTATTACATTGAAGTGGATTCCTTCTGTGCCCACTTTGTAAATTGTTTTTACCAGAAATTTGTGTTGCATTTTGTTAAAAGCTTTTTCTGTATCTACTGAGATAATCGTACAGTTTTTATGCTTCACTTTGTTGATGTGGTGTATGTATCACATTGACTGATTTGCAGATATTAAAGAACACTTTAATAATCATCAGTGATGTTGAGCATTTTTTTCATGTGTTGTTGGCCATCCGTATGTCTTCTTTGGAGAAATATCTATTTAGGTCTTTTGCCCATTTTTCCATTGGGTTATTGGTTTTTTTGCTGTTGAGTTATATAAGTTACTCGTATATTTTAGAGATTGTCCTTGTCTGTTGCATTGTTTGAAACAATTTTATCCCATTTTGTATGTTGTCTTTTGGGTTTTTTTTTATGATTTCCTTTGCTGTGCAAAATCTTGTCAGTTCAATTAGATTCCATTGGTTTAACTTTACTTTTATTTCTGTTGCCTTGGGAGACTGACCTAAGAAAACATTTATAAGATTGCTGTCAGAGAATTTTTTGCCTATGTTCTCTTCTAGAAGTTTGATAGTGTCTTGTCTTACATTTAAGTCTATAAGCCATTTTGAGTTGTTTTTTGTGCATGATGTGAGGGTGTGTTCAAGTTTCATTGATTTACATGCATCTGTCCAGTTTTCCTAGCAACACTTACTGAAAAGACTGTCTTTTTTCCCATTTTGTAGTCTTAGCTCCTTTGTTGAAGATTAATTGACCGTAGGTGTCTGGGTTTATTTCTGGGTTCTCTATTCTGTTCTATTAGTCTGTATAACTGTTTTAATACTAGTACAAAATGTCTTGATTACTGGGGTTTTGTAATATTGTCTGAAGTCTGGGAGAGCGGTACCTCCTGCCTGGTTTTTGTTCCTCAGGATTACATTAGCAGTACTGGATCTTCTATTGCTTCATATAAATTTTTGGATTGTTTGTTCTAGTTCTGTGAAAAATGTCATGGGTAATTTGATGGGGATTACTCTGAATCTGTACTGTGCTCTCGGTAGTATGGCCATTTGTACAATATTAATTTTTCCAACCAGGAGCATAGAATGTCTTTCCATTTCTTTGAATCTTCTTTAATTTTCTTGATTTATGTTTTATTGTTCTCAGTATATAAGTCTTTCACATCCTCGTTCAGGTTTATTCCTAGGTATTTAATTTTCAGGGTTTGATTTATAAAAGGTGTAGTATTTTTGTATTCCTTTTCTAATATTTCATTGTTAGTATACAGAAATATAACCTATTTCTTTCTTCTTCTTTTTTTTTATCTTTTTGCCTTATCTAGGGCTGCACCCACAGCATATGGAGGTTCCCAGGCTAGGGTTCTAACAGGAGCTACAGCTGCCAGCCTATACCACAGCCACAGCAACGTGGGATATGAGCCACGTCTGCAACCTACACCACAGCTCATGGCAACGCTGGATCCTTAACCCGCTGAGCAAGGCCAGGGATTGAACCCACAACCTCATGGTTCCTAGTCAGATTCGTTAACCACTGAGCCATGACAGGAACTCCATAACCAATTTCTGAATGTTTATCTTGTATCCTGCTACTTTGCTGAATTTGTCAATCAGTTTGAATAGTTTTTGTGTGGAGTTTTAGAGTGTGACAATTTTACCTCTTCTATCCCAAATCGGATACCTTTTATTTTTTTCATTTGTCTTATTACGTGGCTAAGACTTCTGATACTATGTTGAATAAAAGTGATGAGAGTGGGCATTCTTGTCTTGTTGCAGATTTTAGCAGGGAGGCTTTCAGCTTTTCTCCATTAAGTATTATATTTGTTGTGGGTTTGTCATAAATAGCTTGTATTATGTTATGTTCCCTCTCTGCCCACTTTGGTAAGAGTTTTTATCATGAATGGATGTTGGACTTTGTCAAATGCTTTTTCTGCATCTATTGAGATGATCATGTGGTTTTTGACTTTCCTTTGTTAACGTGGTGTATGAGATTGTTTAATTTGCATATGTTGAACCATCCTTGTGAATATGGAATGAATGCCACTTGGTCATGTTGTAGGATCTTTTTTATATATTGTTGGATTCTGTTGGCTAAAATTGTGTTGAGAATTTTTACATTGATAGTCATAAAAGGTATTGGCCTATAATTTCTTTTTCAGTAGTATCTGTCTGGTTTTGGTACTAAGGTGATGGGGGCTTCATACAATGTCTTTGGGAGTGTCCCTCCTTCTTCAACCTTTTGGAAAAATTTAAGAAGGATGGATATAGATTCTTCTTTCTATGTTTGGTAGAGTATGCCTGTGAAACAAACTGGTCCTGGACTTTTACTTGTAGGGAGTGTTTTTATTACATATTCATTTCTAGTAATTGATTTTTCAGTTGATCTATTTCTTCTTGATTCTGTTTTGGCAGGCCCTATATCTCTAGAAATTTTTCCATTTCTTCTAGGTTATCAAATTTGTTGGCATAGAGTTGTTCATAGCATTCTCTTATTATTTTTTTGTATTTCTGCAGTATCCTTTGAAATTTCTCCTTTTTCATTTCTTATGTTGTTTATTTGGGTTTTTTCTCTCCTCTTCTTGATGAGTTTGGCCAGAGGATTGTCAGTTTTTTTTTTAACCTTTTCAAAGAAACATCTCTTGGTTTTCTTGATTTTTTTCTGTTGTTTTTGAATCTCCATTTTATTGAGTTCCTCTATGATCTTTATGATTCCTTCCTTCTGTTGACTTTAGGTTTTGTTTGTTCTTCTTTTTCTTTTTTTTTAATATTTGTTCTTCTTTTTCTAATTCATTTAGGTTTGGGGTTAAGTTGTCAATTTGAGATTTTTCCTCTTTTTTGAGGAAAGCCTATATCATGATGAATGTCCCTCTAAGCACCGCTTTTGCTGCATGCCATAGATTTTGAGTGGTTGTGTTTTCATTATCATTTATCTGCAGGTAATTTTTTAATTTCCTTCTGGATTTCCTCATTGACCCATTGGTTTTTTAGTAGCAAGTTGTTTAGTCTCCAGGCAGTCAGTTTTTTCTCATTTCTTTTCCTGTGGTTGATTTCTAGTTTCATGCCATTGTGGTCAGAGAAGACACTTGAAATAATTTCTACACTCTTAACTTTATTGAGGTTAGTTTTGTGTCCCACTATGTGGCCAATCCTTGAGAACATTCTACACCCACTTGAAAAGAGTTTACATTCTGATTTTTTTGTATATCATGTCCTCAAAATGTCAATTAAGTCTAAATTTTCTATTTTGACATTTCAGATCTCTGTTGCCTTTTTAATTTTCTGTCTAGAGGATCTGTCCATTGATGTGAGTTGGGTGTTAAAATCTCCTACTATCATTGTATTCCCATCATTTTCTCCTTTTATGCCTATTACTATTGTTTTATATGTTGTGGGTGCTCTTACGTTAGGGACATATATATTTATGATTGTAATATCCTCTTCTTGAATGAATACTTTTATCATTAAATGGTGTCATTATTTGTCTTTCTTTATAGCTTTTATTTTAAAGTCTATTTTGTCTGATTTGAGTATGGTTAACTCCTGTTTTCCTGTCTTGTCCATTGCCATGAAATATGTTTTCCCATCCCCTCACTTTCAATCTATCTGAGTCCTTTGCCCTAAGTTGAGTCTGTTGTCAAAAGGAGATTTTAAGTTTTTGTTTTTTTATCCAATCTGCCACTCTGTGTCTTTTGATTGGTCATTCAGTCCATTGACACTTAAGGTAAATATTGATAAATATGTATTTATTGCATTTCAGCTTTTAGATTTTCTTACTATCCTTGCCCACAGCTTATGGTTTTAAATTCCTTTTTTAACATCTTCATATTTATCTTTTGCTGTTCCTTATGTTTATCATTACTTTTACAGTAGGCTTTATCTTTTCCCTTTTAGTTCTGCATACTGGCTTATTTAAGGGAGTGCTTTCCAATTTTGGTTTCCTCTATCCTGTTCCTTCTTACTTCTTTTTTATTTAGAGAAGCCCTTTCAGTATTTCTCTTAGAATGAGCTTAGGATTGCTGTACTCTTTTAGCTTTTGTTTGATGGAGAAATTCCTTACTTCTCCTTCTATTTTTCAATGATATTCTTGCTGGGTAGAATATTCTAGGCTGCAAAATTTTCTCTTTTAGGACTTTGAATATATCTTGCCACACTTTTCTGGCCTGTAGTTTTTCTGAAGAGAAATCAGCTGATAGCCTTATGGGGTTCCCTTATTATTAATACTTTGTTTTTCTCTTCCTGCCTTTAGAATACTCTCTTTAACTTTTGCCATTTTATTATAATATTTCTTGGTATGGGCCTGTTATCAGCTTGTTTGGGCTCCTCTGTGCTTCCTGTGTCTTGATATCTGTTTCTTTTAGATTTGGAATGTTTTCAGCCACAATCTCTTCAAATGTATTTTCAATCCCCCTTTATTTTCCTTCTCCTTCTGGAATTCCTATTTTGTGTAGATTGGCCTGCTTTATACTATCCCATACATCTCTCACATGCTTTCATGTTTTTTCATTTGGTTTTCTGTCCGCTGTCCTGATTGGGTGATTTCCATTATTCTATCTTTCAACTCACTAATTCATTCCTTTGCATTATTCACTCTGCTCTTCGGTGCCTTTAACTCAGCTTGTATCTCTACAAATGGATTTTGTAATTTTTCTTGGCTCCTCCTTATATTTTCTAGTTCCTTTCTAAAGTAATCTGCATTTTTATATCTTCTCTTAATTCCTTCATATTCATCATTCATTCCTTCAGTATTTTCACTCTCTCCCTTTTGAACTCGGTGTCTATTAGACTGCAGAGGTCTGTTTCGTTGTTTGCTGCTTCAGGTGAATTCTCCTGTTCTTTTAACAGAGAATGGTTCCTGAGCTTCTACATTTGGCTTATATTTTTCTTTATCAGTGAGTTTGTCGAAACTAAACTGTAGTCTTCTAGGGCTATTTCTATGCGAGAGTGCCCCTTTGTATTTTGTGGGGGGGGGGTTACTATTTATTTTTGACATGAGAGTTTGGATATTTGGTGTCTCAGTCTTCTGTGTGTGCAGGCTGTTATCCCCATGGTGTTGAGTGTGTTTCCAGGGAGGAGGCAATGGGCAGGTTTTGTAGTCAGTAACTTGTAGCTGACCTCTTGACAGGAGCAAGGCCCTGCAGGATGGTGGTGCAGGCTACTACTAGTTGCAGGGTCCCAGGAAGTGGTAATGAGCTTCAGGCAGATTTAGGTGGTACCCAGAGCATTTGGCAGTGGCCATGGCAGGGTGTGTGCGTTCCCAGGGGTGTGAGAGCAACAGTGGGTTGTGCTCAGTTGCAATGCCCTCTTTTTTATCAAATTCTAAGGTGACTGGGACTGCAGGTGGAACCTGTTCACAGACCCCTAGGTGTGGCTGGTGGGCCATGTCTCCCTCTGGTTTCTGAAATAACTGCTGTGGTTTGTCCCCACTGCCTGTAGATCACTCAAGAGGCACCACCTTGTGCTTAGCCCCCCACCCCCATCCCCACTGCCCTTAGCCCACTCAAGAGGCACCTAGCCACCCGCAGCAGGAACAAAATGCACCCAGTTCCCATAGGGTGAACAAATGGCCTCTTGCCACATGTAGCCTTCTCTGGAGGCTCCCTCTGAGAGCCCACACATGCACAGGGAGATCCCTATGTCAGTCCACCCCTCCTCCTCTCTCCCTCTCCAAAAAGAACGCCTTTCTTCTGGGGGCTCAGACCTCCTCCTGGGTTCCTTTGACTGTGGCGTTTTGCTCCCCAGCCCATGGAACACTGCTCCCAGCTCCTCAGGCTGTCTGCACACAGCTAACCCTAGTCCTCTACTCAGAATTGACCTGTGGAGCTTGCATCTCATTGCCTAGGCCTGCCTGAGTGTCTCAGGCTGTGGCTTCCAGGGCAGTGATGCAGATGATCTGTGTGGCTCTCACTCTGATTTGCCTTCCTCAGTTCAGCTGCTATGCTTTTCTCTACAACTTTGAGGTCCCGCCTTCTCAGCTGATCTCCCCGTTGGTTAGGTGGCTTCCCAGGGCATGGATTCCTTTTCTCTTTCACAGCTCCCTCCCCATCCTGATTCATTCCCCCCACCCACCCCTTTTTTTGTTCTACACAGTTATGTGGAGTGTTTCTTGCCCTTTTTGGAGGTTTAAGTTCTTCTGCCGGCATTCTGTAGATGTTCTGTGACAATAGTTCTACATGGAGATATAGTGGTTTTTTTTTTTTTTTTGATGCATTTATGGGAGGTGAGCATGAGTGTGACATCTTACTCCTCTGCCCTCTTGATCCTTCTATATTTAGTTTTCTGAGGAACCTCCATACTGTTTTCCAGAGTGGTTTTTACCAATTTACATTTCCACCAACAGTGAAGGAGGGTTCCCTTTTCTCCACACCCTCTCTAGCATTTGTTATTTGTTGACTTGTTAATAATGGTCATTCTGACTGGAGTGAGGTGGTACCTCACTGTAATTTTGATTTGCATTTCTCTACTATTTAGTGTTGTATTTGCTTTTTTAAAAATCATGTCTATTTTTTTGTTTGTTTGTCGTTTCTATTAGATTTTGATATACCTGTCTGTATATATACAGGTTTATTTTAGATTGTTGGTCTTTTAATTTCAAGTTCATTTTCAATATTATTATGTACCTTTCTCTTCTCATGATAGCTTTGATATCATATTTTTCTGTGATGTTTTTCTAATTTTATTTTATGTTTTTCTTTCCTGGTGAGCATTCCAATTTGTCATTTTCTCATTTCAAGTTGTGGCCCTTTCTTTTCCACCTAGAGAAATTCCTTTAACATTGTATTATAGCTGATTGAGTATCACTGAATTCTCTTATCTTTCAGTGTCTGAAAATCTTTTGATTTTTCCATCAAATCTGAATGAGACCCTTGTTGAGTTAACACTGAGCAAGGCCAGGAATCGAACCCACAACCTCATGGTTCCTAGACAGATTCATTAACCACTGAGCCACAAAGGGAACTCCCATATATCTTTAATTTTAAAATATATTTTCTGCTACTCTTTTGGTCATTCGCAACAATAACTCCTCTGTAGACAGTTTTAATTTGTGTATGCTCATGTAGGAAAGAAAAACAACCAAATCTCACTTCATTTATAAAAAAGAAAAAGAAAGAAACCCAGAAGTTCAGATTCCTAACTGAACTAAACTGAAACCTGAACTTTCAGGTAGGTTACTTTCTTAAATTCAAAAATGCTGACTTATTTTTTCCTGAAAATTCTTCAATCTCTCTGAACACTCTTCCTAATCAGTTGGTTATTTAAAAAAAAAATAGATCACTAACCTTGTGAATGTCATCAATGACGCTGAATCATAATTCCTTGCATACACTTTATTATGCTTTTGTGTGATGCTTGGGTTCTGAAAACATGTGGCCCAGTGAGCACTGAGTCATCCCTGTGCTGTGCATGACACTCTAGCCCTGGAGGCACGGGTGATTCTGAGTTAAAGTGGAGAAGCCATAAGTAACTTGCAAGACAAAGAAGCCGTGGGCCTACCACGATCTTAAATGTAGAATTAGACATTTAAATCTCTGGGAATAAGTTTAGAGGAAAAGGGAGAGAGGAAGGGACCGACCTTATTGAAGGCCTAAATATAATGTTCATAGAGCATATTATACTTGAAAAAGGAAATGAAGAAAAAGAGAAATATTTAATGACCGCTACTGGCTAGGTATTGACATGTAATTTCCTGAAGTCCCTGACAGGTTCTGATAATTCCAGTTCTTTATATAAGGAAACAGAGACACAAGTACATGGTAAAATGCTCTATGTCTGGTAAGCTAAGATTAAGCCCAAAATTGTTTGGCTCCAAGATCTGTGCTGACACCATGAATAAAAGATTAAGGCAGAGGGGGACGCCATTCTAGGAAAGAAAGCTAACTGTCTCAATAGTGGAAGAAGTACTGTGAGAAGGAAAAGAAGAGATAATTCTATGAAGTATGAGTATATGAAAGGAATGGAAGAAAATAGGTTAAGTCTGGATTTAAGTTAGGTCTGTAGGCAGACCTTCTGGCTCACGATTAGGGTGTATCTCAGAGGGTTGCAGATGGCCACATACTGGTCATAGGACATGAGAGTGATGAGAAGGCACTCAGCAATTCCTAGAGTCAGGAAGAAGAAGATCTGAGTCCCACAGGCCACCCGTGAAATGTTTCTCTTCCCAGAGAAGAAGTCAGCTGCCATCTTGGGTACAGTGCTAGAGATTAACGTCAGGTCCATGAGAGCCAGTTGGCTGAGAAGGAAGTACATGGGTGCATGGAGGTGAGAATCCACCCAGATCAGGAGAATGAGGACAAAGTTCAAAATCAGAGCCACAGTATAAATAACAAGCATAGCACCAATAAAAACACTTGATGTATTTCATATCCAGGAAAAGGTCTAGGAGGGTGAAATCAGCTTCTGAGGTTTCATTTCTTTAACCATGCCTATGGGTTTTGTGGTTTTTTTTGTCTTTTTGCCTTATCTAGGGCTGCACCCATGGCATATGGAGGTTCTCAGGCTAGGGGTCTAACAGGAGCTGCAGCCGCCGGCCTTCACCACAGCCACAGCAATGCAGGATCCAAAGCCGCGTCTGCAACCTACACCACAGCTCACGGCAACGCCGGATCCTTAACCCACTGAGAAAGGCCAGGGATCGAACCCGCAACCTCATGGTTCTCAGTCAGATTCGTTAACCACTGAGCCACAAAGGGAACTCCAAAAATGTTATATTTTATGGGTGAGTTAGTTGACCTCTAAATTAGAGGATGTTACATTTTAAAAGATTGTTTGTGTAGATTTCCATTTAGCAAGGGTTTTAATTTATAAGTTCATGCCATTCTCACGGTAGCCCTGTGAAGAATGTAGGGGGACAGGGATGTTCAAATTTTAAATATACAGAAAAGCACATACAAGGTGGTGATGCATCTAAGGCTGCAACAGGTAAAAGACATGCTGCTACTGAATTGTAGTATTAGTGGATCATTTATAGATTCTTAGATTTCTTAGATAAACTCCACTCTCTTTTCTTTTAAATGTGGAGTAAAAATCCATAATCTTCCTTCAAATTGTCCTTGATGGCTTTAGGGGGAGGGCATCTCAGATTGTGGTAATCTTAATTCTACACTTGTATCTTATTTCCCACCACATTCCTACGTACTTAACTATGTTTACTGCTAGTTTTGATTTTTTTGAAATCACAGGCAATGGTGTGAACTATAGAGGCCTTTACTCTTTGTCCCATCATCCCAAGTGTTACTAGCCCCTCAGCATTAATAAGGAAGTGAGAAAGCCCATGTTCACTGCCATCAGCACTTGTGAAACAGAAAGTCTCATTAAAGCTGAGATCCAAGCAGGCGGGTAGTCAGGATTTCCTGTTATCAACTGGGGAATGCTTTTGCCTGATGTGAGAAATCACTCCATCAGGTTCCAAGAGTGAAGGACTCTTTAGTGGCAAGGAGAGGTAACTGGTAGCTTCTCAAGTTCAGGTCTAACCAATATCCTTTCAAATTCTCTTGTTACCATTTCCTTTGTATAACCCACAGGGCTTTCTCTTTGTAGGGAGTTTTGCCTATATTTAGTTAAGGAGGATTTGAACCCAATGGGAATTATTTCTAATAATTATAGCTAATTGTCATATCTTGAAAAGTGAACACACTATATCTCTCTAGGATGTGTTCAATGTTATAAGTAAAGGGTCCCGTGTGTTTGCTGAGTGAGGTTAAATTTAGATTCATTTTTCATAATTGAGGAAATGTGGACTTATATCAGTTTTCTGGAGGAAATATCCCCTTAGGCTTTAATTAACAAGTCCATGGTGAATTAGAATTCAATGCTTCTAAAACATTAGCCATTCTTAGAAATACTTTCTTTCCTCAGACTCCTTTGAATTACATTTCTCAGGTTTTATGGGTCTTGGATTTTTGTACAACTCACAATTCACTTTATTCTCATTAACATTATTCAATCTGCCTTTGATGGGCTTATTTGGTAAATTAATTCTATCAATTAGAGATAAGGACAACAATGGCTTTGAAAAATTAGCCGTAATGATTAACTTTATTCTGTAGAATACCAATGCACAAAATATATGTCTAACCCAAATGTAAACCTATTAAATGTGAAATATTTCAAGGGTCTGATGGCAGTCAACTCAGCACAAATACTGAGAAGTGTACTTTAAAATCAAGACTCATAATGTTCTAATTCAAAGAATAACTTTCCATGATAGATTTCTCTTTCTTTTCATTTCAAATAAATATATCAATAACTCAAAATGAACAAATATTCAAAGATTATTTTGAAAGGTTAATATATGAGATTGGTGGAGGAACGTGTTGGGGCAAAAAGACCAACTAAAGAGATACTTAAGAAAATATATTCTCATAAATGAAACATATAACTATTTTTTTCACCTACCTTGGGATAATATTATAAGAAACAATTCAAAGAGACATGTTATTCAGCTTTAGAAAATCAAATTAGTGCTTAGTATGTATCAAGTCTTGTCTTTACTCTTGAGCAAGGAGACATGTTATTCAGCTTTAGAAAATCAAATTAGTGTTGAGTATGTATCAAGTCTTGTCTTTACTCTTGAGCAAGAGAGGGCTCTGTTCTATGTTCCATAAAAGGACTTCACTTATCATAGTCATTAAGATAAAAATGCTGTGCTTCTAGTCTCATGAGGAAGTTCTTTAAAATCTTATAATGGATTGAACAAGAGAAATTCATGGATAGGACATAGAAGTAGAGCTTTCTTCCTTTAGGCTGTTTAAAGATATCCTATTTTTTTTTTTCTGTCTTTTTAGGGCTACACCCATGGCATATGGAAGTTCCCAGGCCAGGGGTCGAACTGGAACTGCAGCTGCCGGGCTACACCACGGCCACAGGAACTTGGGATCTGAGCCACTTCTGCAACCTACACCAGAGTTCACATCAACGCTGGATCCTTAACGCACTGGGCAAGTCCAGGGATCAAACCTGCATCCTCATGGATACTAGTCAGGTCATTATCACTGAGCCACAATGGGAACTCCTAATTTTTGTATTAAACAGAGTAGACATTAAATAAACCTACTTCAATGGGATCTTCAGATTGATATTGACATCCCTGATTATAGGAAACAGCAATATGGTGGTATAAAATTAAGAGGTTTGTTCATGGTGAGGATTTCTTAAGTCATATGAGAACTAGAAATTCCCATCCAAATACTCCCAAATAATTCAGTTCTTTTATAAGTAAATCATTAGTTCAATCACTCATTAAAGCAAAATTTGTTATGATCTTGTTTGTGTCAAGCCTTGTGATACAGAATTGATATAAAATAATGTGGTCAAAACATTAACATACAAGAATATTAAATGAATCTAGACTAAGAATAAGGAGAGGTACATTAATAATAATGAAATACGATATTCCAGTGATAGAGCCAGGAGCTCACAGCATTTTCCATGAAAGTCCAAAAAATATTCAGCAATATCATCTAAGCTGTAATTGAGGTAAGAGGTAACCTAGGTAAAATTTCCATAGCAAGATCCTGGGAGCTCTTTGCTGAGTATTGAGGGATGGGAAAATATCCTAGGTGAAGCGGAGGAAGGTTAAAGGGAATAAGACCAGAGAGAATATCAAGTCAGGTGTTATCTCAGTGTGTCTACTCCCACTAGAAATCCAATTAATGAATGAATAGAGTGAGCCTTCAATCAATGGAGAACTTATCAAAATTTAGGCTTCATACTTGTACCATTAAAGATCCTAGCAGGAAAAAATGGCACACTCGTTTATTCCAGAAGGTGGTGATATAGGAAATATCTATAAATTATAAATATGGAAAAGTGAGGGCAGGCTATAGTAAAAATACTATAACAGATGGTGTAGCACATCAAGGTCCAAAAGAACAAAGAGAAGAAAGGGCTGCTGGAATCAGAAAATGAGAGCCTGTTGAAATAATCTCTCAAAAGGAGCATTGGTCTCTGTGGGGAGGGGAGTTGAAGTGGAGAAGTTTGGTATGAAATTGAAGCTAAGTTGTTATCAGCTGTAAATATGCTATTATAACAATAATATGTTTAAATAAACCTTATGGTAATCACAAAAGAGAGTCTAGTAGATATGCAAAAAATTACAAGAAGAAATAACATGGTTGGAAAAGATGCTTGATATGATTTCAATTTTCTTAAATTTACCAAGCCTAGATTTGTGGCCTAGAATGTGATCTATCCTAGAGAATGTTTCATGTGCACTTGAGAAGAATGTGTATTCTGCTGCTTTCTATAAATAGCAATTAAGGTCATCTGGTTTAATGCATCAGACCTGTGTTTAAGGCCTGTGTTTCCTTTTCTGTCTAGATGATCTGTCCTTTGCTTTAACTGGGGGTGTTAAAGTCCTCCAATATTACGGTGTTCTTATTGATTTCTCCTTTTATGTCTTTAGCATTTGCCTTATATATTGAGGTTCTATGTTGGGTGCATATATATTTATAATTGTCATATCTTCTTCTTGGGTTGATCCTTTGATCATTATGTAATATCTTTCCAGAGGCTGAAACAGAGTGCAACTACTGGCCTACACAACAGCCACAGCAATATCAGATCTGAACCAGGTCTGAAAACTACACCACAGCTCACAGCAATGCCAGATCTTTAACCCCCTGAGCAAAGCCAGGGATCAAACGTGCATCCTCATGGATACTAGTCAGGTTCATAACCCACTGAGCCACAAAAAGAACTCCTACTCCAGCTTTCTTTTGATTTCCATTTGCACAGAATACCTAGAAATTATCATATTAAGTGAACAAAGTCAGAGAAAAAGAAACATCATATGTCATCACTTACATGTGAAATATAAAAAAAAAAGATAAAAATAAACACCTTTGCAGAAAAGAGGTAGGCTCACAGACTTTAAAAACAAACTTATAGTTACCAAAGGGTACAGGTAGGGTGGAAGGATGTGTTGGGGTTTGGGGTTGGCATATGCACACTGTGGTATATAAAATGGTTGGCCACTGGGTCCTGCCATATAGCACAAGGTATTCTAACCAATATTCTCTGATAATCTATGTGGGAAAAGAATCTAAAGAAGAATAGATATGTGTATATGTATAACTGAATCACTTTGTTGTAAATCGACTATACATCAATAAAACTTTAAAAGAAATAAAGAGGAAAAAAAATTTAAATTATTTACAAAAAAATCAACTGGTCACAAAGGAAAAGAGGAAGAGAGAAAAAAAGGAAATATAAAATTGTCAGAAATGACTAATGAAATGTTAATAGTAAGTTCTTGCCTATCAGTAATGGCTTTAAATACAAATAAATTAAAATTCCCTCAAAAAAGACAAAGAGTGGGGAGTTCCCTTTGTGACCCAGTAGTTAATGAACCCAACTAAGATCCATGAGCGTGTGGTTTGATACCTGGCCTTGCTCAGTGGGCTTAGGATCTGGTATTGCCTTGAGCTGTGACATAGTTTACAGACATGGCCTGGATCCCACATTGCTGTAGCTATGATATAGGCCAGCATCTGTAGCTCCAATTTGACCCCTAGCCTGGGAACTTCCATATGCCCAGGAGCCCAGTAAGACACTTGACTATTTGTAACTACAGAGGCAGTTCTGCATACTAACATATACACACTACTATATATAAAATAGATAAGTAACAAGGACCTTCTATAACACAGGGAAAATAATATTCTAATAACATATACGGGAAGAGAATCTGAAAAAATGGATATATGTATATATATAACTGATTCATGTTGCTGTACTGAAACTAACACAACATGGTAAGTAACTATACAATAATAAAATATTTTAAAAGTTAAAAATATAAAGATAATAAATGGATATTTCTTATACACCCATGTAAAAAAAAAAAAAAAGACCAGAGGTAACAAATGTTGAGATGATGTGAAGAAAAGCCACAACCAGGAATAAGGAAATTACAATTGTGAAATCTCACTGGTAAAGGCAAAGAGTTGGAGGGAATGTAAATTGGTACAACCACTATAGAAAACAGTATGAAGGTACCTTAGAAAACTATACACAGTGAGTTCCCGTTGTGGCACAGTGGTTAACAAATCCGACTAGGAACCATGAGGTTGCAGGTTTGATCCCTGGCCTTGCTCAGTGGGTTAACCATCTGGTGTTGCCATGAGCTGTGGTGTAGGTCGCAGATGCGGCTCGGATCCTGCATTGCTGTGGTTGCAGCGTAGGCCAGTGGCTACAGCTCCGATTAGACCCCTAGCCTGGGAACCTCCACATGCCGCGGGTGCGGCCCTAAAATGACAAAAGGCAAAAAAAAATTTTTTTTAAAAAGAAAGAAAACTATACATAGAACAACCATATGACCCAGCAATCCCACCCTGGCATAGACCTGGACAAAGCTTTCCTTGAAAAAGACACGTGCACCTGCATGCTCATTGCAGCACTATTCGCAATAGTGAAGACATGGAAAAAAACTAAATGTCCATCAACAGACAATTGGATTAAGAAGATGTGGTATATATACACAATGGAATACTACTCAGCCATAAAAAAGAACAAAATAATGCCATTTGCAGAACCATGGATGGAGCTAGAGACTCTCATACTAAATGAAGTAAGAAAGAGAAAGACAAATACCATATGATGTCACTTATATCCAGAATCTAATATAGGGCACAAATGGACCTGTCCACAGAAAAGGAAACCATGGACACGGAGAACAGACTTGTGGTTGCCAAGATGGAGGGGGAGGGGGTGGGAGGGACTAGGAATTTGGGGTTAATAGATGCAAACTGTAGCCTTTAGAATGGATAAGCAATGGGATCCTGCTGTATAGCACTGGGAACTATGCCTGGTCACTTGGGATGGAGCATGATAATATGCGAAAAAAGAATGTATACATGTATGTGTGACTGGGTCACCTTGCTGTGAAGCAGAAAATTGACAGAACACTGTAAATCAGCTATAATGGAAAAAATAAAAATCATTATAAAAAACAAACAGAAACCAAAAAACAAAATGGAGCCTGAACAGGAGCAGAGCACATCAGCACAAGATTTCAGCCCCCAAGAAAAGTTCAGGACATGTGAAGGACGTTTTTAACTTAATCCTTCACTTAGAGAAAGCAAAGTTTTTAAATAGTCATGGTTAAATCATCTAATTAATTTATTTTGATAGATGACAGAGAAGATTGATAGATGATAATCGATTATAGACACTGTAAAAACATGTTTGTACACTTCTAGTGTGTCTTTCCATTAAACATGCACATATATTAAATCTTGCTTAAATCATAAAAAAAGAAAAAATATCAAAACAAGCAAACATGAGAAGAGGAGAGGACAAATGAAGAACATTGAAAATGCATTTGAAATTAAAGACTAGCAACCATAAAGAATACTGTACACATATAGATGGTTATATCAAAGTCTTACAGGAACCACAGAACAAAAAGCTATAATAGAATCCACTTAAAAAAGAAAATGCAATCCAAACACAATACTAAATACAGGGAAGAAAACAAAAGAGGAAGGCAAGAAAAAAGACCCAAATTAACAATCCCCAAATTTAAGAAAATGGCAATAAATACATACTTATACATCATTATGTCAAATATAATGGATTAAATGGTCTAACTAAAAGACATGGACTGGCTGGCTGAATGGATACAAAAACAAGATCTATCCATATGCTGTCTACAAGAGACACACTTCAGATCTAAGGACACATACCGACTTAAAGTAAGGGAAGGGAGGACGATATTACATGCAAATTGAAACCATAGAAAAGTAGGAATAGCAACATTCATATCAGACAAAATAGAATTTAAAATAAAGAAGGTCATAAGATAAAAACAAGGATACTCCATATGGATCAAAGGATCGATCCAAGAAGAGATAACAATTGTAAACATATGCACCCAACATAGGAGAACCAAAATACATACAGCAACTGTTAACAGCCATAAAAGGAGAAATCGACAGCAACACAATAATAGAGGGGGGCTTTAACACACCATTTAAATCAATGGACAGATTAGGCAGAGAGAAAATCAACATGGAAACATAGGCCTTAAATGACACCCTGGACCAGACAGACAACTGATATTTATAAACCATTCTACCCCAAAGCAGCAGAATATACTACTGCTAAAAATAAATTGTTACACTCAAAATGTCTGGGCAGAGGTTAAGAAAATGTGTAAAGCTATGAACTCATGGACTCTCAAAAACAGAGCGCTATAGTTTTTTCTCATGTTCAATTGTTTAGTAATTATACTGATTTCTATTTAAGCCCTCTGTGTACTAGCAACCTAAATATTATCAGTGGACCAGACACTGACTAATTTGATACTGATACCAAATATCTAAATGTGGGACTTAAGCTTGGCCACATATTATTCGAAGCTGCCTTTATCTATAAAACAACTGGTAAAACAAGAAGATCTCCAGAATTTTTTTCCAGTTTTAATGATCTGACCTCGTGTGAGCAGATGAAAACGTATTAAGAATACAGAGTTTTGCAGATAACTGTTGGGTCCTGGGTTGCAGGTGTACTAAATTTCTTAGCACAGACAAGTTATAAGATGCAATTCCCTACCTGTGAGAAAAGGGAAATCAATCAGTTTTTTTCTGTGAGATGCCAGCCGTCTTACTCTCTCTTATGAGGACAGTTGAAGCTCTCTAGTGGTGGTGGTGATCAGCATGTATTTATTATCCTGCCACTGTTTCTCATTATAGCTTCCTACCTTGGCATTTTCCTTACCATTATGAGCATAAATTCTCTGGAGGGGAGGAACAAAGCCATATTCACTTGTTCTTCTCACCTGACTGTAGTGAGTCTCCACCTGGATCCAGGCATTGGGGTGTATATGACACCTGGCTCCTCCCACATCCCAGCATTGGATCAAGGTCTGTGCTATCCTCACCCTATGCTATCCTCACCCTATGCTGAACACCTTTATACACAACCTGGGGAACAAAAAGGTGGTGGGTGCACTGCGGAAAGTACTGAGTGTCAGCTGGATTGTGAAATAAGATTAAAAGTTCTGAAGGCTTTGAAAAAAATGGCTATTTACGCAGCTTAATGTGGTCTTGAACACAGCAAGGCATCTTACCGTTACTGGTTATGTTTGCAATACCTGAAAGCAAAAAATAAATCTTTCTTCACTGGGCTCTTTATGGCTCTTGTTAAGTAAGGTCCATATTAAAGACAAAGAAAGAAAGAAATGAACAAGCCAGATCAGCATTTATAATTATGTTTACAGTATCTGAAAACACAAACAGACATTTCCTTACCACCAGCTCAAGCCCAGTGAATAGTACAGCCCTGATCAATCCATACCAAGCTGTGCCACTGGATCTGGAATGACCACTACTGGGGGAAACACTCAACCGTATGCTTTGGGTCTAAAAGGAGCTGCAGATGTTGTCCTTCTGCACGCACATGGGCCCCACTTACTTCAACATCCTCTTCCATTGCAGCAAATGCCCCAGTGTGGGGAGAGGTAAAAAACACACATAAAGAGAACAGAGCCAGCGCAAGCCCTACCGCAGGGTTTCTGCTCCAATAATTTAG
This sequence comes from Catagonus wagneri, assembly GCA_004024745.2. Lineage (NCBI taxonomy): Eukaryota > Metazoa > Chordata > Mammalia > Artiodactyla > Tayassuidae > Catagonus > Catagonus wagneri. The sequence goes on along the minus strand of PVHT021183702.1, from coordinate 1,545,132 downwards.
GATTAGACACCTCCCACCCCCCAACTGAGCATCTCCTTTACTTTCTTTGTTATGTGTGCACTTTCCCATTTCCCTGAGCAGAGGCTGTCCTGCCTCACATGCTGCACTGACTCTAGCCTCGCCATATCCAGCCACACCCATTACCAAAGTGGCAGGCACAAGCATGCACAAACGAAGACATGGCTGCTGTCTGCATCAAAGTCAACCCCGCCACCAAAGTGAGCGTGAGTACTCTTGTGAGTACTCAGAGCCTCTGCAAGGATACTCCAACATCAGAACACCCCTTTGAGACCCCAGGAGGGGACTGTTTCACCAAAATTCATTAGAGCCGGTGAAAAGCGAAGCAAAATGAAAAGGCAGAGGAACTACTCTCATTTGGAAAAGCAAGCGAAAACCCCTGAAAAAAACAATAAAAAAAGAGGGGGAGGGAGTGGAACGGACTGGGAATTTGGGGTTAAGAGATGCAAACTGTTGCCTTTGGAATGGATAAGCTATGAGATCTTGCTGTATGGCACTGAGAGCTATATCTAGTCACTTACGATGGAGCGTGATAATGTGAGAAAAAATAGCATATATGTAAGTGTGACTGGGTCACCTTGCTGTACAGTAGAAAACTGTAAATCAGATATGATGTAAAAAATAAAAAATCATTAAAAATTCAAATAAAAAAATAAACAACTTACCAAATAGAGACTTCAAAATACTAGTAATAAAAATGTCAAATTGGTATATTTTCAAAAACCGTAGAATCCTACTTCAGCAATAAAAGAATTAACCACAGATATATTCAAAAACAAACACAAATATAAAAATAATTATGCTGAGAAAAAAATCAAACAAAAAGTATATGTTATAATATTACACATTTAAAATTTTTAGAAAGTTGTCCATCCTTGTGAACTTGGGATGAATCCCACTTGGTCATGGCGTATGAACTTTTTATATGTGTTTGGATTTGGTTGGCTAAAATTCAGTTGAGAATTTTTGTGTCTGTATTCATCAAGGATATTGGCCTATAATTTTACCTTTTGGTATTATCTTTGGTTTAGGGTGATGGTGGCTTCATAGAATCTCTCTGGGATTTTTCCTGATTCTCCAAACTTTTGCAAAATTTAAGAAGGATGAATATAAGTTCTTCTTTGTATGTTTGGTAGAATTCACCTGTAAAACCACCTGGTCCTGGACTTTTGTTGTCAGGGAGTGTTTTTATTACATATTCAATTTCATTTCTAGTGACTGATCTGTTCAATTGATTTATTTCTTCTTGATTCAGTTTTGGCAGGCTGAATGTCTCTAGAAAGTGGTCCATTTCTTCTAGGCTGTCAAGTTTGTTGGCATATAATTGCTTATAGTTGTCTCTCTCTCTCTTTTTTTTTTTTTTTGGTATATCTGTACTATCCATTGATATTTCTCCTTTTTAATTTCTTGTTTGTTTGTTTGTTTGTTTAGGTTCTCTCTCTCTCCTCTTCCTATTGAGTCTGGCCAGAGGTTTTTCAGTTTCATTTACCCTTTCAAATTACCAGCTCTTGGTTTTTAAAATTTTTTTCTACTTCTTTGGGTTTTTTTTTTTTTTTTGCCTTTTCTCATTTTAGGGCCGCACCCACGGTATGTGGAGGTTCCCAGGCTAGGGGTCTAACAGGAGCTGTAGCTGTCGGCCTACACCACAGCCACAGCAATGTGGGATCCAAGTCATGTCTGCACCCCGCACCACAGCTCACGGCAACGCCGGATCCTTAACCCACTGAGTAAGGCCAGGGACCAAACCCGCGACCTCCTGGTTCCTAGTCGGATTCGTTAACCACTGTGCCACGACGGGAACTCCCTCTACTGTTTTTTGAGTCGCTATTTCATTGATTTCCTCTCTGATCTTTATTGATTTCCTTCCTTTTGCCAACTTGAAGTTTTGTTTGTTCTTCTTTTTCTAATTCTTTTAAGTGGTCAGTTAAATCACCAATTTGAGATTTTTCTCTTTTTTTTTTGAGGAAGGCGTGTATCCCCATGAATTTCCTCTAAGCACTGCTTTTGTGGTATCCCATAGATTTCGAGTGGTTGTATTTCCATTGCCATTTGTCTCAAGGTGTTTTTTAATTTACTTTTTTATTTCCTCATTGACTCATTGGGTTTTTAGTAGCATGTTGTCAGTTTTTTCTCATTTCTTTTCCTGTGGTTGATTTCTACTTTCATGCCATTGTGGTCAGAGAAGATACTTGAAATAATTTCTATGCTCTTAAATTTGATGAGATTAGTTTTGTGCCCCAGTATGTGGTTAATTCTTGAGAATGTTCCAGACGCCTTTGAAAAGATATTACTTTCTGATTTTTTTTATATGTAATGTCCTGAAAATGCCAATGAAGTCTAACTTTTCTATTGCGTCATTTAGGATCTCTGTTGACTTATTGATTTTCTGTTTGGAGGATCTGTCCGTTGATGTGAGTTGGGTGTTAAAGTCTTCTAATGTTATTGCATTATAATCAATTTCTCCTTTTATGTATGTTGGTATTTGTTGTATGTATTTGGGTGCTGCTATATTAGGATATATATTTATGAGTGTAATATCTTCATCTTTAATGGATACTTTTTATCATTCGATAGTGTCCTTCTTTGTCTTACTTTATGGTCTTCATTTTAAAATCTATTTTGCCTGGTATGAGTATTACAACTCCTACATTCCTATCTTTCCATTCACATGAAATATCTTTTTCCATCCCTTCCCTTTCAATTTACAGGTGTCCTTTGCCTAAGTTGAGTCTCTTGTAGGCAGCATATTGTAGGCTCTGTTTTTTTTTTTTTCAATCCAGTCTGCCACTCTATATCTTTTGATTGGAGCATTCAATCCATTGACATTTAAGGTAATTATTGATAAACATATATTTACTGCCTTTTTTAAACCTTGTTTTCCAAGTGATTCTATGTTTCCTTTTTGTTTTTTTCTTTCTTGGTAAGATGGTTTCCTTTTATTATATGCTTGTATTCTCTTCTTTTTAGTTTTGTGAAAGTGTTGTTTGGATTTGATTTGGTGGTTGCTCTGTTTTTCAAGTATGTTATCCCTTTCCTGTATCTGCTTGCTTTACACGATAGTAATATAGGTTCAAGCACATTAAAAAAAAAAGAGCCTAGATTTTCTTAATTTCTTTCCCCATATTTTATGATTTTTGAGATCCTTTTTTTAACATTTTCATGTTTATCCTTTTGCTGTTTCTCGTGTTATTGTTGCTTTTACAATAAGTTCCTCCCTCCCTCCCTCCCTCTCTTTCTTTCTTTTTTCAGATCTCTACACTAGTAATTTAAGTACTACTTTCCAGTTGTGATTTCCTCCATCCTATTTCTTCTTACCTTTTTTTTTTTAATTTAGAGGAGGTCTGTCAATGTTTCTTTTAGAATGGGTTTAGTAGTGCTGTTCTTTTTTAGTCTTTCTGTGGTTGTTGGAGAAATTCTTCTATTTTAAATGATATTCTTCCTGGGTAGAGTATCCTAGGCCACAATTTTTTCCCTTTTAGAACTTTGAATATATATTGCCACTCTCTTCTGGCCTGAAGTGTTTCTGTAGAGAAATCAGCTGATAGCCTTATAATTAACTCTTTGTTTTTTGCATGCTGCATTTAGAATCCTCTCTTTGTTTTTAAATTTTGCCATTTGTATTATAAGTGTCTTGGTGTGGGCCTGTTTGTGTTCAACTTTTGCGGGGGTTCTCTGTGCTTCCTGTATCTTGATATCTGTTTCCTTTAGATATGGAATGTTTTCAGCCATAATTTCTTCAATATATTTTCAATCCCCTTTTCTTTTTCTTCTTCTTCTGGAATCCCTGTTATAGATTGGCCCATTTTGTATTATCCCATAGATCTCATATTGCTTTCACATTTTTTCATTTGGTTTTCTGTCTGCTGTCCTGATCAGATGTTTTCCATTCTTCCAAGTCACTAATTCATTCCTTTCCATTATTCATTCTGCATTTCAGTGCCTTTAACTCAGGTTGTGTCTCTGCAAATGAATTTTCTAAATTTTCTTGGCTCCTCCTTATATTTTCTGGTTCCGTTCTAAAGTAATCTGCATTACTGTTTGTATCTGTTCTACATTCCCTTAATATTCACTCTTAATTCCTTCTGTATTTTCACTATCTCCTTTTTGAACTCCATGTCTATTAGACTGCAAATGTCTGCTTCATTGTTTGCTTCTTCAGGAGGAATTCTCCTGTTCTTTTAACTGGGAATGGTTCCTGAGCTTCTTCATTTTGATTATCTTTTTCTTATTCTCTGAGTTTAGGGAAAACAACTACTGTAATCTGGGAGAGTTATTTATATGCAAGAGCACCCCTGGGTATTTTGTGAGGGCTTATTATTATTACTATTATTATTATTTTTATTGGTGTGGGGGCTGCTTTTGGTTTGGATGCTTGCTGTCTCTTTCCTCAGTGTATGCCATTTGTTATCTCCATACTGGTGTATGGCCTACAGTTGCTTCCATAGAGTTGGAGGTAATGGACAGGGCTAGTAACCAGTGCCTGATTGCTGGTCCCTTGACATGACAAGGATCTGCAGGGAGGTGGCGCAGGCTGATCCCAGTTATAGGGCCCTGGGAAGTGGCAGTAACCCTCAGGCAAGTGGTGAGAGCCAGAGTGTTTGTCAGTGATAGCAGCAGTGCATGTGTACACCCTTGTAAGAGCAACAATGGTTGTGCTCAGTTACAGTTCACACCTCTGTGCTGACCTCTGAGGTGACTGGGGACATTGGTGGTGCATATTCTTGGACTACCAGTGGTGGTGGACCACAACCTACCTCTGGAGTCTGAGATGACTGTTGTCTTTTGCCCCTGCTGCCCTTAGCTCATCTAGAAGGCATCCAGCTGCCCTGAGACCATGCCAGTTATCCACAGCCTGTGTAAGAGGCTCTCTGCTCTCTGTAGTCTAACTAAGAGGCACCCCGCTATCTGAGAGCCCATGCTTGCACAATGAAAGCTATCCTGTGGCCGTCCACCCTTCCTCCTCTCAGTGTCCCCAACAATAGCACCTTGCCTCTTCTGCAGGCCCAGACCTCCTCCTATGCTCCCTTGGGTGTGGTACTTAACTCCCCAGCTTGTGGAACACATCTCCCCAGCCCCTCAGGCTGCCTCCACACAGCCAGCCCTAGTCCTCTCCCTGTAACTGACCTCCAGAGCCCGAGTCTCAGCGCACAGCCCTTGACTGAGCATCTCAGGCTGTGGTGTCTGAAGGTGGTGCTTCCAGTGGTTTGTGCAGCTCTCTCTTCTTTGCCCTCCTCAGTCTGGCTGCTGTTCTTTCCTCTGAGGGTCTGTGGTCCCTCCATCTTGGCAGATCTCCCTGTCACTTGGGTGGCTTCCCAGGGTGTACATTCCTTTCCTCTTTCATAGCTTTCTCTCAGGAGTGCTGGTCCCATCCTGATGCCTTTTTTTTTGCCTCCTATTCTCTCTCCCTCTTTTTTAACTTTTGTTCTGCCCAGTTACACAGAGGGTTTCTTTCCCTTTTTGGAGGTTTAAGGTCTTCTGCCAGCGTTCAGATGTTCTGTGTGAATTGTTCTACATGTGTGTATATATTTTGATGTTTTTATGGGAGAAGGTGAGCACCCCTTCTTACTCCCCCTCTATCTGGGTCCCTTGTACCCTATGTTCACTTCTTGACTGTTGTAAAGATTTCACAGGGTAAACCTATGTCAAAGCTTATCCAGTTATACATTTTAAATATGTACAATTATTTGTATATCAATTATAACTCAATAAAGCTGTTAAAATAATTTGAAAATTAAAAATCTGATGAGGCATTTTTTTTTTGTTGTTTGATTAGTTGCTCTGATGGTGGCCTTTGTCTCAAAGATTATATCATACACAGAGGAATATAGATAGATTTAAAGGGAAGAGCTACAAGTTTAATTTTGGATCATGAGATTGAGGCCTAAGTGTCTATCCAAATGCATATTCCAATCAGTTTTGGATAAATGTGGTATGTTATTCCTGAATAATAAGAATAAGTCACCAGGAGTTCCCGTCGTGGCGCAGTGGTTAACGAATCCGACTAAGATCCACGAGGTTGCGGGTTTGATCCCTGCCCTTGCTCAGTGGGTTAACGATCCGGCGTTGCCGTGAGCTGTGGTGTAGGTTGCAGACGCGGCTCGGATCCTGCGTTGCTGTGGCTGCGGCGCAGCCCAGTGGCTACAGCTCCGATTAGACCCCTAGCCTGGGAACCTCCACATGCCGTGGGTGCGGCCCTAAAATGACAAAAAGGCAAAAAAAAAAAAAAAAAAAGAATAAGTCACCAGACTCTTAGAATATATTCTCTTAGGGGAAACTTCTTAATAAGAGTTTATTCTTATTAGCATGTTTACTGTAATGAATTTTGATTTTCATAAAAAAAATTATGTGTTTACAATGCACATAGTATTTGTGTTTTTATTGCAAAAACATTATGTGTTTATATAGTTAGTTCACAATGCATTAAGGGAATTCACAGGTCTTCTACTCATCAGCAAGGAACATAACTCTAGGGATTCCTGAAGATGATAATAAGCTTAGAGTCCCAAATGAGGCAATATTGTATATATCGTCCAAGGTCCTTGGGGGAAAAAATGGCTTTTTTCTTCTGGCTACACCTCTGAGAAGTTGGGAGAGGTCAGGCAAGTGGAAGATCCTGTTAATTAAAGTGAAAGAATAGAAACCCCACAGGGTGTTTGAAATGAGGCCCTGAGCCACTATTAAGTTACAGGAACCAAGGAGATTTGCTTCTTTTTGTGAAACACCTCACTTCATCTCCATCAAGCCCATCTTTTATTTAACCCTCACTTTATTTTGGAGTCACAAACTGCCCTGAGGGCCAAGCAAATGAACCAGTGGAGGTGAAGATGTGCTGGCATCTGTTGATATCTGTCAGCATCACCCACTGAACAAAATTCTGGAAGCCAGCATTTTCAAGAAGAAAAAAAAAAGGATCAGCTAGACTTGTAAAGGCTTAAGAGGTTGCTAGAACAATCTCCCAAAGTTTGTCATTTTCTTGACATTTTAAAAATCATTGTAAGTATTCTGTGACGCGTGAAATTTCAATCATTGGTCACAGATAATTGAGTTAGGGCTTGGAGATAGAGGTAGAAATATTTGATTGATTGCAAAGATAATAAATCAACTTGTACTTTATTTTCAGCCTTCTTCTAAGTAGCTATACTTTTACACACACGTGCACACACACAAAAAAAAAAAAAACCTCCACTTTTTACCTCTGCTAGAGCATTTTCATAATAATGCTTTAAAAGATTTGAGGATCTTCTAGTTTGTCTGTTTTTCCCATGCTATATTTTTATAGCAGAGCATCAAATGAGTTATGTGAGACCATGTTGCCAGCACAAATAAACCCTGGACCACACGCCTGGTATTCTCATTACCTATTCAATGTTCTGGAAATACAGAGGAAACATAACAGACTAGGGACTCAGGATATGTCATATTCTTGTTGAAAACTTCAGCAAATCTCTGAATCTTTCATCATCAGTTTCCTTGTCTGAAAAGCAGAGATAATAATATTATTTTCTTTATAGAGTTGTGGTTTATTCATTCTTCAGTCATTTACTAGCACATTCTATGCTCCAGGAGTAATATTAAGTATCAAGGTAAAAGAAACATGGTAGCTGCACTCAAGGAATTCATGGTCTAGTGGCGAAGACAGATACATAAATAGAAATTAAATTTTAAAAAGGTGAGAATAATAATATATTAAAAATGACGGCTTAGGGAGTTCCCATCATGGCTCAGTGGTTAACGAATCCTACTAGGAACCATGAGGTTGCGGGTTCGATCCCTGGCCTTGGCTCAGCGGGTTAAGGATCCGGCGTTGCCTTGAGCTGTGGTGTAGGTCGCAGACGCGGCTGGGATCCCGCGTTGCTGTGGCTGTGGTGTAGGCCGGCAGCTACAGCTCCTGTTAGACCCGTAGCCTGGGAACCTCCATATGCCGCGGGTGCGGCCCTAGATAAGGCAAAAAAAAAGGGACTGCTTAAAAGGTGTTAGTTTCTTTATAAATATTATGTAACTAATTATTCCTTACATTGTCAGGCACAATCACTCCTTTTTTCAACCATCTTTCAAGGCCCCTTCTGCAGCCTCTCTGATATTTTCCTGTCTTGCCTCAACGCTGTGTCCATTGGCATCATTCTCTTTCTGCTCTGCTGACATCACTCTGGATATCTTTGCTATTTCTAACCCATCAGTGGCACACTTCACCTTTCCAGCACCTCAGTTCCTCATCCTCTTGTTTGCAGCAATCAGATGTCCCTACTCATCGTAGGCCCTTGTGAAATCAATTAATAAGGAGAACATCCCTGAGCTCTTGGGTATTTGAGAGGCAGGAGATCCTGGCTGTAAATCTGCCCGGGGTCCTGGTTTGAAACTTGACTCTGCTCCTTGATTGCTGTATGGAAACTTGTTTTACTTTAGCAAAAATGGAGATATATTAATATTATGGACATATCTTTATTTTAAAATTATTAAAGTACATTTGATTTACAATGTTGTATTAATTTCTGCCACACACCAGTTATACACATATACTGATTCGGTATATATATTCTTTTCAAAAATATTGTTTTCCAATATGGTTTATTCATAGGATACTGAATATTGCTCCCTGTGCTATACACTTGAACACTGTTGTTTAACTGAACCTATTTCTTGCATGGATATTTGTGGTGTATTTAGTAGGTTCTACTTAATGTTTGGTAAGTGAAGCAATTTTTGTTCACTTTTTAAGGCCACACCCATGGCACACAGAAGTTCCCAGGCTAAGGGTAGAATTGGAGCTGTAGCTGCCAGCCTACAGCACAGCCCCAGAAATGCCAGACCTGAACCTCATCTGTGACTTCCACCACAGCTCACAGCAACACCGGATCCTTAACCCACTGAATGAGACCAGGAGTCAAACCCACGTCCTCATGGGTCCTTGTCAGGATCATTACTGCTGAGCCATGACAGGAACTTCCAGAGAAAAATCTTAGATTCCTGAAAACTAATTCACTATAATGTATATTAGAAGAAATGCATTTTTCACAAACTGCACTTTGATTATGACAAAGAGCCATAAGGACAGTTGATTAAAATTAAAAAAACTTATTAACCAGTTGTTAATGAAAATAAATGATACTGGTGAGTGAGTAGAAGGACCCAGGTCCTTAGAGGCCTTCCAAGTGGTTCACAGAGTTTTCATAAGACTAACGTCTATGGTAAGTGCTGAAAATATCAAAAGAATACAATTAGACATTTCAGCTGAATTTTTTCTCTTCTTCCTTCTCCTTTACTTTCTCTGATATCTTTTCCCTCTCCTCTTCCTCTTATTTTACTTCTTTTACCTTCATTGACATCTCCATCTCTTTTTTCCTCCCAATCCTTATTCAACTCTTTTTTTTTTCATGAATAATTTTAACTCTAGATTTGGATAATTGTCAACAGTAGGCAGATATAACTCTTGAGCACTGAGTTTTTCCAAGTAAACTTTCCTTTTGATGTGTTTGCAGAAGTGAATAGCAAGGATATGATGTCTACATTCCAATACTTTTTAAGACGCTCATTCATTTTATGATCCGTTCTGTAAAGTTGTAGTGAGGGAGCACTATTTAGGGATAATTAAGGACATATATCAAAGTTGCTTCTCTATTACAAATGTTCCAATTTAAAGGAAGCCACATGTTTAAAAGAGAAGGTTAAATCTGCTAGACACCCTGGTAGGACAGAGTAATGTGTGCTGGCAAAATTTGGGGGGAGAAGAGATTATTTTTGATCTGGTTGGGGATGAAGAGAGTTCTGAGAAGACTTCAGATAGGTGCTGACATGTGATCATTAATTAAATGATGGGAAGTGTTCGATATAGATTGTACCGGAGGGAGGTTGGTCTAAATAAAAGGAGAATTGTATAAGTAAATTCATGGAAATGGAAAGACAGACATGACCTCTCATAAGACTGTGTTTTAAATTATTATGAGGAAAAAAGTTAATTGCAATATAGAAACAATACACCAAGTAAATTAGTGAGTAATTTGTTAAATATTTAAACACCTCTGTAAGTGTTATTGAGCTTAACTCATCAATTTATACAGAGCATCTCAAAATTTGCCCTGGAGAGTGACTTAAGGAGAGCTGTGCATTAAGGTGATTTTAATTTCAAGGAGAAAGAGACCAGTCAGGAAAAGGGACACTGCAGGTTTAGAATTGAGTGAAATAATAGGTTTATAACAGAGAAGACTGAGAAATACTGATGGTTTAATATGGCTGGGCTAAGTAACTACTTAAATATATAAGGTAAGATAATCAAAGTTTTTCTCAAGGTTATAAGCTTGCATGTTTGTGTTCAAGGAAATGTGAAGGTAGGAATAATCAGTAAGAGATGGGTGTTGAGTTCAGTTGTCATCTGATGCATTGGAAGAGCTGTCAGGATACGTGGTGAATGTGTTTAAGAAGCTGTTAGAGGAGTTCCCTTCATGGCTCAGTGGTTAACGAATCCGACTAAGAACCATGAGGTTGTGGGTTCGATCCCTGGCCTTGCTCAGTGGGTTAAGGATCCGGCGTTGCCATGAGCTGTGGTGTAGGTTGCAGATGCGGCTCGGATCCTGCGTGGCTGTGGTTGTGGCGAAGGCCGGTGGCTACAGCTCCTGTTAGACCCCTAGCCTGGGAACCTCCATATGCCGCGGGTGTGGCTCTACATAAGGCAAAAAGACAAAAAATAAATAAATAAATAAATAAATAAATAAATAAATAAAATAAAATAAAGGCTCATAACTGGGCATAAGATTTAACAGATGGCTTCTGTTTTTCTCTCATCACACCTCCGCTGCCACAGAAGAGGCTGAGACATGGCAAAAAGAAATAACATGTCTACTACAGATTTCATCCTCTTGGGCCTCTTCCCCGAGTTTCCCTATGCAAGCCTCCTCGTCTACCTCATCCTTCTGGTCTACCGCGTTGCCCTCACAGGGAACTCCCTCCTTATTCTCCTGATCTGGATGGACGTCCACCTCCACAGCCCCCTCCCTCATCGACATATTCTGCATCTCCAGTCCGGTTCCCAACATGGTCATTAACCATTCTTCAGGGAAGCATAGCATCTCTTTCATTGGCTGTGGGATCCAAATGTTCTTCTACCTGAGTCTGGGCGGCACCGAGTGTCTCCTCCTCACCCTTATGTCCTATGACCGATTTCTAGCTACTTGTAATCCCCTGCGCTACGCAATCATCATGAACCCCAAGGTTTGCTGGCTAATGGTGGTGGCATCGTGGACGGGGGGTGCTCTGAATTCCCTCATTCAAACCGTCTACACCATGTGTTTCCCTGTCTGTGGTCTGAAAGAGATACATCACTTCTTCTGTGAGGTGCCAGCCATTCTGAAGCTATCCTGTGAAGACACGTCAGATTATGAGATGGTAGTGTTTGTTGTAAGTATTGCATTTTCCCTGCTCCCTTTTAGCCTCATAATGACCTCCTACATTCGAATCTTCCTCACTGTTCTCAGAATGAACTCTCCTGAGGGGAGGAACAAAGCGCTGGCAACATACTCTTCTCACCTGACTGTGGTGGGTCTCTACCTGGGGCCAGGCATCGCGGTTTACATGACACCTGTCTCCTCCCACACGCCAGCACTGGATCAAGGTCTTTCCGTGTTCTACACCACACTCACTCCCATGCTGAACCCCCTTATATACAGCCTGAGGAACAAAGAGGTGGTGGGGGCTCTGAGAAAGGTCCTGATGAAGAAGCTCATATCAAAGTAGTTTAAGAAATAACACTGCCGGAGTTCCCTTCGTGGCTCAGTGGTTGATGAATCCGACTAGGAACCATGAGGTTGTGGGTTCGATCCCTGGCCTTGCTCAGTGGGTTGAGGATCCGGCGTTGCCGTGAGCTGTGGTGTAGGTTGCAGACGCGGCTCGGATCCCCCATTGCTGTGGCTGTGGCGAAGGCCGGCGGCTACAGCTCCTGTTAGACCCCTAGCCTGGGAACCTCCGTATGCCGCGTGTGCAGCCCTAGATAAGGCAAAAAGACAAAAAAAAAAAAGAAATAACACTGCCATAAATCTAGTTTCAATGTGGAAACAAAATTCTCAGCTTGCATCTTTCATCTACACATATGCTTAGGAACATAGACTAGTTTAGGAAGGAGTCTTTTATTGTGTTTGCAACAAAATAATTGAGTTTAGTAAATAATTTATTTCATACAAACATTGTAGAGAAAGGCTTTTGTAGCAAATAGGTGGAAGTGTATACACTTTTTTTCCTAATCCACTCATAAAAGTGGGTGAAGATTCCTGCGATTCTTTTTTATCATCTCAGAGTCAGAGAGAGCTAGGGCTGCTTATTGTAATTTTGGACTGAGTGTGCCTGTTCTGAGGGTAAAATGAAGGAGGGGGCATACATTTTCTCCAGGAAGAACTGTTTTCTCCACGTTAATGATATTTCTTTTGATTGAGCGAAAGACACATTTATTTCTGACAACTGTTAAGGAGCAATTATCTGTTTATTTTATTTCATATTTGTATCAAACCTAATAAAATTTTACTCTGGACCTCATATTTACACTAGAATTTTGGGGGTTTATTAGCATCCAGTCTACAGCTTGCTAGTCCTCTAATCTCATCTCCTATTATTCTTCTCTCCTCTGCTTCACTTCAGCTACAGTGAGCACAAAACTAATTAAACATATAACACCCACCTACCGCTTCCTGTCTTGTTTCCTTGGACTAGAATGCTCTTCCCATCACTTACTCTTATGCTATGTATTTATTCAAAAGATCACCATTTCTAAAATTTTAGTCCTTTTCCAATATTTTACATCTCTCTTCCCAGTTAATTTTTCCTTCTTGCTAATTATTACCATTAATACAGCATTGCCGTGTTTATTTATTAATCATGTTTATCCTACCACAAAGTAAGCTCCATCAGGGCAGGTTATTTTCCTTTTTTGTTCACTGCTGTATCCCCAAAAGAATCTGATACATGGAAATAGTAAGCACTGTATAAATATCTATACAATGAATTAAGGAGTACCTTTCACAGATTCGTCAGCTTCCAGATATAGTAGAACCTGACTTTAAAAGGGTGAATGTTTTTCCTTCAGTGTACATTTATGAGTGTCCCAGGCAGTAAGGAATCATGTGACAGTTTCCAAACTGAACAAGAACTGAGGGAGTTCTTTCTGGGTAGACTGCTTCCGCTACCCACCTCACATTGATACAGCACAGCATAATGGAAGTATAAATTGGCCAAAACATAATAGGAGTCCTCATTGGCATAGGGTAAATATAGCCAATATATTTTTGAAAAAAGAAGCTTCAAGGAGACAGGACACAGGGTGTCCTATGTAATTGATTAGTAGAGGATATATTTTTTTTTTCTTGTCTTTTTGTCATTTTAGGGCCTCACCCACAGCATGTGGAGGTTCCCAGGCTAGGGGTCTAACAGGAGCTGTAGCTGCCGGCCTACGCCAGAACCACAGCAACACAGGGTCTGAACCGCATCTGTGACCTACACCACAGCTCATGGCAACGCCAGATCCTTAACCCACTGAGCAAGGCCAGGGATCAAACCCACAACCTCACGGTTCTTAGTCAGATTCGCTTCCACTGAGCCACGATGGGAACTCCTGGATATTTGGCTTCTTGTGACAGTTAAGTTGGAAATGAGGACAAAAACTAATGGATACTGAAAAATTCGTAATCAGCTCTTGACTGGTTTGGGCCAGTTGCTATTGGATTATCATTTGATCTCTTGAACTGGTAACTATTAAGGAGTAGGCAGGCTTTCTGGGCTGGTTGCTGAAGGTAATGAGTAACGGTTCTATTTTAACTTATAGCCTGGCGATTATCCATTTGTATATTCATCTCTCACCTCTAGAAACAACTGGTTGTCCTGGTGAGTTATAGCATTACCCTGTTAACTATTAACATGTAGTTCTCCATAATTCCCACATAGTAACTGAACCCTCCTTATTGGTGAGGATTAAAAAGAACACTTTCGCAAGATTTATGCTACCTACAAATACTAGACTGTGGTTATTTCATCCAACAAAAGATATCACATTTGGAATGACAGTGTTCCCAGAAATATCCCTAACACATTCATCCTTTTATCTTTGAAAGGGAGGATAAAATTAAATGTAATACTCACTCATGTTTTGTATTCATGAAACAGTTATTTAAAACTTATAAAGTGTAAAAAACAAAGGCCAGAAATAGATAAACTTTTGGGGGTTGGCAGGTATTTAATTTTAATGTATTTAACTTTAATGTAAAGTTTAGGCTTTGTGGACCCTATGGTCTGTGAGGGGGACAGACAGGGAGTTTGGGGTTGCTGTCATGCTGTACAGCCCAGGAAACTGTCTGGTCTCTTGTGTTAGGATCTGATGGAAAATGAAAAAAAAAAAAAGGAACTTACAGGTATGGGTGGCTGGGTCAGTTCGCTGTACAGCAAAAATTGAAGGAACTTTGCAAATCAACTATACTTTCATTATTTTTTTTTTTGTCTTTTTGCCTTATCTAGAGGCGCACCCGCGGCATATGGAGGTTCCCAGGCTAGGGGTCTAACAGGAGCTGTGGCCGCCGGCCTTCGCCACAGCCACAGCCACGCGGGATCCGAGCCGCGTATGCGACCTACACCACAGCTCACGGCAACGCCGGATCCTTAACCCACTGAGCAAGGCCAGGGATCGAACCCGCAGCCTCTTGGTTCCTAGTCGGATTCGTTAACCACTGAGCCATGACGGGAACTCCTACTTTAATAATTTTTTTAAAAAAACTTAAAAAATAAAATATACCAGAATGAAAACACGAATCGACTCTGGACAGATGTATACTTAGCTTTATAGGAAACCGTCTTCTATCTAAAGCCACTCCCAGCTACTATATACGCAAGAAAAAGGAAAAAATGTCCACGAAAAGATTGCAGAAAATGTTAAGAGCAGCTTTAATGAAAACAGCTGAGGATTAGAAATGATCAAATGACCCTCAACAAGTATACTCTAATTATACAATGGGATGCTACTCAGTAATAAAAGAGAACAAAGTGCTAATACCTACAAAATGACTGAATCAAAAAAAGTTGAAAAGCAAAAGCCAGACATCAGACACTATATTATCCCTATAAAGCTGAAGTGATAGAAATCAGGAAAGTGGTTGCCTATGAGGGATGATTAACCAGAACACAAGGAAATGATTTGGGGATGAGGGGAATGTTCTCTATATTAATTGAAGTGCTAGCTATGTAACTATATCTAATTATAAAATAAATATAGTTGCAAACTTAAAACCAGGCAACTCTGCAGGTATAGAAACAGCTGTAGCTGTAAATTAATAAAAAAATGCTGTATTTTTATTAGAAAATAAAACCTAGCCATGTACACTTCAGTTTGAGTTTCATGTAATTTTCTTAGCTCATGGGCCATACAAATATAGCCGGCAGGCCAGATTTTCTTGTATTTTTTGACTCCAAAAGTAGATGATACAAAAATGAATTAGTGTTATCCTTGTTCAAAAAGCTGTATCATGACATGAAAGTGTACGCACGTACGCAGGGAAGTAATACAATATAACAAGGCAGATATTTGCTCAAAAATCCAATGAGCAGTGTATGGTATGTCTGTTCACACAGTGTATACAAATCAAACACTTATTAATTTATTCCTTTATATACAAATAGTTGATTTTCCAAAATATTTGCTTTATTATTGCATTTTCATGAATAAAACATAAAATGATAAATTATTTCCAACTCTTTTGAGAATTGTATGTGTGATGAAGGAGCTAAAAATATTTAGAACCCAGGTTACTTTTTTTTTTTTGCCTTTTGTCATTTTTAGGGCCGCACCTGCGGCATGTGGAGGTTCCCAGGCTAGGGGTCTAACAGGAGCTGTAGCCGCCAGCCTTCGCCACAGCCACAGCAACGCGGGATCCGAGCCACGTCTGCGACCTACACCACAGCTCACGGCAATGCCGGATCCTTAACCCACTGAGCGAGGCCAGGGATCGAACCCACAACCTCATCGTTCCCAGTCGGATTCATCAACCACTGCGCTACGACGGGAACTCCAGTTTACTTCTTTTTACTAAGGTACATCACTATTTCTGATTTTTTCTTTTTCTTTCTTTTTTCAAATTTTTCTTTACTTTTTAGGGCTGCACCTGGGGCATATGGAAGTTCCCAGGATAGGGATCAAATTGAAGCAGCAACTGCCGGCCACAGCCACAGCCACAACAACACGGGATCTTAGTCACCTCCGCAACCCACACCACAACTCATAGCAATGCCAGACTTTTAACCTACCAATGTGGAGCCAGGGATGGAATCTTCATCCTCATGGAATTGTTACCTCTGAGCCATGATGCAAATGCTTCTCTGACTTCTTTTCTGAAATACATTTGCCTGATTTTTTTCAAATTTACTTTGACAATTCTCTGTTGAGTTTTTAGAGGATTGAACAGAATAGTTTTATTTCAAAACAGCTGGGTTTTCATGATGACCATTTTACAAATTTTTTTGGGGTGCAAAATATTCAGTCATGGCCCATCAGAGTGCTTTTAGATACAGGGAGCATTTGTTCACCTGAGCTGTCTCTTGATCTAAAGGTAAAACAAAAGGAAACCTTCCCTCAGAACCTGGTAATGACTAACCAAGGGAGTAGATCACGTTGACTCACTTAGGAACATTACAAAGGAACTTTCAAAAAATTTTAATTCAAATGTATTATATAAGACACAACCTAGAAGGACAGAATTACTATGCTCACATTTACAGACAACACAGTTAAAACTCAGAAATTTGAGTTACTTGAATAAAGCTTGTAGTCAAAAAGTTGGAGAGATGAGCTTAATTTAGATCTTTCTGACCTCAAATGTAATTATGTCAATATGTTAAAATGAAGCTGTATTTTGAGGAAGACGCTATACAATTCTTTGTAAGACATATTTGCAAATAGAATCATACACACATTGAGTAAAATTTTTTGATGGGGACTTAAATGTGAAGGTATGGCATATTTATTATCCTTCTATTTTTGAAGTCTAGTATAGGGCAGATTGCATGTCCCTGATGGCACTTGGTCATTTACCCTGTGACTCATCATCTGAAAACATTTGAAAAAATATCTACATATTTTCCATCATGAGAAATAATTGTCATACAATTATAATTTTTTACCAATTAATTTCTAAGGTTCACTTTGGTTGGCTATCAAAATTAATTAAAGTCTGGGGATTGTGTTCCCCTAGGTCATTCACCACAGAAGTCTCCAGACCCTAGATGGCAAATTACCAAGCCATCTATAAAGTTAGATTTTAGCTGATATACCAACCATTTTACTGTACATAGTATTATAGAATCATAGTTGCTGGGCTCATTTCTAAAACATATGACTCTCCATCAACATCCAGCCAATTGCACCCATTTCCTACGCAAAAAATAATAATAATATTAAGACCAAATGCTGCATAGTGAGAAGGTGTGCCTGATCACAGGAAGTCTGGGAGTTATAAGAAATTTCATGAGGTGGAGGTAACTGGGGATAAATAGAATTTAAGGTAGATACCATACTGGGAGAAATAAAGAATCTCGAATATTTCCTGGTAATGGAAATTCTATAGAGAAACTGTAGGGTTATTGTTAAGTCTCACAAATGTCAGACTTTGGTGACTGTACTTGTAAAAGGAAAATAAAAAATCTGAAAGCCTTAGATGTGTATTCTGTTGGCCTCCAAGGATTCAGGTCTGGGGGAGTGTTATTAGAGTTATCTTTCTATTAGGCTAGCTGCATAAATCATATCAATTAAATAACGGGTCATCAATATTCTTGTCTGATCAGACCAAGAATAATATGGAGCAGGTTCCAATTATGATGCTAAGTAAAACACTTGAGAATGAAAGTTACTGTACTTTTAGACTCAAAGCTGATATATCCAAGGATGTGCCTAAACTCAGTAAACAAGAAAACCTCTTAAACTTATCCTGCTGTTTTTAGAAAAGTTGTTTAGTGACTGAATTATGACTTTGTTTCTGTCTGCCTTTTATGCACTAAATTATGCTAACAATAGGGCATACTGTGGTCTTAAAATGTCTTTGTAGTCTTCATTTGGAAATCTTTTTGAAAGGTTAGTAAAATTCCATAGTTTAATGACGTTGCACTTCTCATTTCGAAGAAATCTATCTTCTATATTAGAGAAATAGTGGGAAAATGTTCAGAGTTGATTGTCACTAAGCACTTACTCCATTGAAATAAATGGACTAATACAATTGCCTTGTTTTGTGGGAAAAATAATAAATAATTCAGAAATCTTTACCAAGTGACAGTGTTTTTTCTATTCAAAAATATTTTCATTAGGCTGATTGTGCTACGATCCACAGTTTTTACTTCCTAAACCTCAGCTAACAATTTGTTTTCAGGCAGTTGATAAGTTAATAAATATTTACATAAGTTAAGTACAAATGAGTTCAAAACATGCAGTTGCTTTTTCTTTAATATTTGGCTCAGAGTTTTAAGCATTGCCTTCATTATTCTGTCATCTTCATTAAATTCTTTGCGAACTGTAACCTCAAAGTTACAAAGTCAACCAGTCATAATCCTGATGACTATTATGGCTTGGGTAACTGAAGTTTGGAGCAGACCTAAAACAAATTGTGGAACAGAGTGGCTGTGATGATACTGATGATTTCTGAGCACTTAGAACTTTTGGGTGTGCCATGCCTCATACTCAACTTGTGGTTAAAGTCCTTATGTTATTCTTATTTTTGGCAAAAAAAGATCAAGTATTTTTAGCAGCTATATGAGTTCAACATAAAATGGACAATTGGATTTCTTAGCTCAGTGAAGTAAATGGCAGGCCAAGCTGTGAGGCATGATATAAATATACGGCTAAGGATTCCATAAGGTCACTGAAGAATGAGAAAACTGCAGACTTTCAGAATTACGTTGTTCAAATTAGTTGAATAAAAGTTTGTATAGGAGTTCTAATTTGTTTCTCACTCACTTAGGCAATGTGACTTTGACCACCAACTGATCAGTTTTTATTACAAGAAACTCTTAGTTGCCTCAATCTTTAAATTTATGAGTTGTTGTGTCCTAAGGTAGACAGAACTCAAATTCTATCTTACCTAAATCTCAACTCTTATTTACTCAGATATTAGCTCTCTCATCTGTGTTGACATATCACCTGAAGAAGCCTAAGCTATAGCATTTATTTCACTTTTTGTGGTTAGTTTATATAAATAATTTCCTATCTAAACTCAGAGTTTTTGAGCATATAGACCATGTCCGAATTCATTGTTGCCTCCTCTTCAGCACCTGGTAGAATATGTGTAAAATATAGTGAGCATTTAGAAAATGTAGCATGAAAAATAAATGGATGGCAAAATTCATTCAAGAATTATTTCATTACTTTCCCTGAAATAATATGGATATAACTTAAGCAAAATTTGCACTTCCTGTTCACTAGTAACAAAATAAGACTAATAATCAACAGATTTTTTTTATTTTAGCAGATTTGTTACTAAAGTGACAACAGTTTTTCTTACTTTATATTTTTTTACAAAAATAATCTGGATAAAACACATTCAGAAACAAACCATCACCTTAAACCAGAGGATGCCACTGTTTCATATCATGAAATTACTGCTCCGAAGGTAGGGAACAGAATTTCCAGGTGTTTTGAAGTCTGTGTTACATCAATGCCATATTGCTTGGAAATACCAATGACTAAGGAAACTTCCACGTGCACAGAAATTGTCTTATCAGGAGCAGGGACTCCACTATTCAGTAAGATAGCATGGCGGGAAACAGCTTTAGCTCTCACCACCAATGCAGTTCCAGTGAGGGTCCTTTTCATATAGTTTATTTGAAAATGTGTGCAGCTAAACTCCATGGAGTTTGGTCCGTCTTCTGGTTAATGTCTTGATTGGCTGCATACTCTTCTGAAGCTATTGTGCTGATTTTACTGAAATAAGTAAAATATAGTACTAGCGCCTAAAATCTTAGAATTGATTTGAGGAGAAATATGTATGCATTGATAACTACAATAGAGGTGCAGATTATTAACTCATCTAAGCCTCATGACTATGACTTTGGAGCAATTTGATTAACTTCCTTATTTTAAACAGAAGGAAAGGGAAGCTCAAAAGGACCAAACTAGGCTTTGAATTCAGGTAGCCTAGCCTCTTATAAATGCTCTTAGGCTCAGAGTTACACTGTCTCTCAACTATGATGATAAATAATGGTCTGCATGATGTGATTAAGGACTATAATGGAGTAAATAGGAGAACAGGTCAGTAGGAGATGTTCTTCCTCTTTCAGGAGGTTCTATTTGAATAAACTAAAGTGGTTCCAAAAAAATGCAAAGGAGAGCGATAACCCAGAGAATAAACAAAATCAGAAGTGCAGATGGGTGAAAATGCAAGTCCCGTGTAGAAACCACGAGAGTATACATTTTGTATATATACCATGGAGTTTGAATTAGATGTTTTAAAATAACAGAACCTAAGTTTTGTTAGGTAGCTTGTGTCAAAGTCATGAGAGATCTAAAATTCTAGGCTGAAAATATAAGCTTTATTTGGTAAACAATACTGAATATACATGGCTTTGAATTGGGGCAATTATGTAAGTCTGGCAACTTCTATTACTGTATTTATATATCGTGGCACTTAGCCAAAAATTATATCAATAGGCTATCTTGTTTCAAATTTGCTAATACTAACTTGTAATTTTAAAACTAAATTGAGTGAATTAAGTTAATATTTCTTTATTATTTTGCCAAAATATACAATAGTTAATAATTAGGGTCTACAGCTATACATACATATAAGTAGGTATACATACATTTTGATGTTCATATCTATAGAAATTATATCCATCATTGTTACATGATTCTCTAAGTAAAAATAGAAGGAAAAGGAGATAAAGGGAAGGAAGGAAGAAGGAAGAGAGAAATAAGAAAAAGGAAGGAAGCAAAGATAAGGAAGGATGGGGGGAAGGGAAAAGGGAACGCAAGATGACCTCAAAAGAGGCTAGGAGGCGCTAGAGTTGATCATTCCTTTAAAACTATAAATACAGTTTAAATAACACACATTGAGGTAATTTCTCAACCATATGTATCAAAATACCTCTGATGAGCTGATAACAAATTTTATGAGACTCCAAATTTGGAGTAAAAGATATAAAATTTTAGAACCACGTATGGATGTAATGCCGAATGTCAACTGTTCTAATCCACTTGATTTTTTCCCCAGCCTTGTTTCATTTCATTTAGGAGCATGGGGGGTGGAAATGAGTCATCGACAACTGATTTCATCCTTGTGGGACTCTTTCCTGAGTTTCGTCACTCCACTGTCCTCAACTCCATAATCATCTTGATCTACATCCTGGCTTTTGTGGGGAACACACTTTTGATTGTCTTGATTTGGGGGGACTCTCGGCTCCATACACCCATGTACATTCTCCTCAGTCAACTCTCCCTCATTGACTTGACATTAACTTCTACCATTGTCCCGAAGATGGCCTCTAATTTTTTCACAGGGAAAAAGACCATATCATGGATTGGCTGTGGAACTCAGAGCTTCTTTTTCCTTATGTTGGGGATGTCAGAGTGTCTCATCCTGACTCTCATGGCTTATGACCGCTACGTGGCTGTCTGCAACCCACTGCGTTATCCCATCATCATGAGCCCCAAGTTCTGTCTGCACACGGTTGCTGGATGTTGGGTTGGAGGCTCTGTAAGTTCATTTATCCATACAGTGTACCCTATGCACTTTCCTATCTGTGGGTCAAGGGAAATCCATCACTTCTTCTGTGAGGTTCCAGTCCTCATTAAACTTTCCTGTGAAGACACATCAGTGTACCAGTCAGTGGTGGTGGTTACGAGCATTGTACTGCTTGTTTTGCCGTTCAGTCTCATCATAGCTTCCTATACGCTCATCTTCCTTGCTGTCCTCCGTATGAACTCTGTCAAGGGCAGGAAAAAAGCCCTGGCCACCTGCTCTTCCCATCTAACTGTGGTGAGTCTCTTTTTTGGCCCAAATATATTCATCTACATGACTTTCACTTCCTCCCATAGTCCAGAGCAGGACCAGGCTCTCTCTGTTTTCAGCAACATCCTCACCCCTTTACTGAACCCCATTATCTATAGCCTGAGGAACAAGGAGGTGGTGGCAGCCCTCGTGAAAATGAAGGGGAGATGTGGGGTATCTTAGTAGATGAACAGTGGTTTTCAGATGTGAAAAGAACACGCTTGTGACCACGAGCAAGGCTACAGGTCAAAGTTTAAACACCAAGAATGTTTTTTTTGCAGTTTCAGGACACTCAGGTGATTAAGGTTCTATGTAAATGGATCTATGTATGATTTTCAAGGCCTCCAGTTGAGGTTCCTTTACTTTTCAACTAATGAAAAAATTAAGAAAATTATTTTACATTTTAATTAAATTTAGCCTGAAATCTCTGAGTTTAATCAGAAATTTGCCATAAATAAAATAGGAATTTGTGTCTGGGTCTAAAATGAACTCAGGTTTCTTGAGTCACCTTGGTACTAAAAGTAGCAAGACAAGGAGTTCTCTTGTGTCTCACTGGGTTAAGGGTCTGGTGTTGTCACTGCAGTAGCTTGGATAATTGCTGCGGTGTAGATTTGATCCCTACCCGGGGAATTTCCATATGTTGCAAGAGTGGCCAAAAGATGTACCAAGATAAGGTGACATTCATAAATAAAAATTGTTTAAATGAACCTGGATTAGATGAACTCCAAAGGGTAATATTAAAATAGACTGATATCTTTGTAATGCAAAATAAGATCGTACTGGGTGAAGTTAAGTCAAGACGTATGATTTCACTTACATGTGGAATCTAATAAAAACTGATAGAAAAGAACTTATTTACAAGACAGATACAAACTCACAGATATCAAAAGCAATCTTAAGTTTACCACAGAGGAAACCGTGGTGGGCAGTGAGAAATAGGGTGGGATCGGGGCAAGGGGAATTATGTACACACTACTGTATAAAATAAATCATTAACAAGGACCTACTATATAGCTCAGGGAAAACTACTCAATAGTTTGTAATAACCTATATAGGAAAAAAGAATGGATATATATATGTGTGTGTGTGTGTGTGTATGTGTGTATATATATATATATATATGTATATATATATATATATATATATATATCCTATGTAGTTAGATAACTATAGCCTATATTGTTATAAACCTATAGTTTATAACCTATAACTCTATAGATTATATAATTTTATATATAGATAGGCTATATGTGACCTGTATACAGAGAGGTTATATCAGTTATATGTAGGTTATCTCTCCATTTATTTTTCCCATAGAGGTTATTACAGACCAAACTGTCACTTTGCTGTATACCTGAAACTAATACAACATTGTAAGTCAACTATACTCCAATAAAACTTAAAACAAAAACAATGTTACGGAAATGGTCATGTGAAACTACCAGATGAGGTAAACATGTATGAATATATATTAGATGTGGAGTTCCCATCATGGCTCAGTGGTTAACAAATCAGGCTAGGAACCATGAGGTTGAGGGTTTGATCCCTGGCCTCACTCAGTGGGTTAAGGATCCGGCATTGCCGTGAGCTGTGGTGTAAGTTGCAGACATGGCTCAGATCCCATGTTGCTGTGGCTGTGACGAAGGCCGGCGGCTACAGCTCCTGTTAGACCCCTAGCCTGGGAACCTCCATATGCCACGAGTGCAGCCCTAGAAAAGGCAAAAAGAAAAAATATATATATATACACACACACATACATATATATTAGATGTTATAAGCTCACAATCTCCTTGCAAATATTTTATTGTGTATGACTCCTACAATTAGTTATTACAATTTACTGTAACTAAATCTACACAAATATCACACTCTAACTTAAACGGTAGGAATAAGACATATATCACTACTATTCTCAACAACCGGGTTTTGGTGGATTCAATCAGGAAACGGCATGATACTCCTCTTCCACCTATTCTCTGCAACACTTTTCTCTTTCCCCTGGATGAAATTTCAGGAAGTCTCCACAGAAAAATTTCTCCCCCTCAGATGGTGAAAATTCCTTGTTCGTTTTAAGCTATAAGAATAGTCTTATTTTAACTACTGTAGTAAATTGTCTTGCCTCTTACGTTTTAAACAATGATTGTTTCCTTATTTTTTTAATTTTATTTTATTATTTAAGCATGGATGATTTTTGATATGTGTTAGTTTCAGGTGTACAACAGAATGATTCAGTTATACATATACATGTAGATTATATTCATGTTCTTTTCCCTTATAGGTTATTACAAAATATTGAGTATAATTCTACATGCTATACAGTAGGTCCTTGTTTGTTATCAGCTTTATATACAGTAGTGTGTATATGTTAATCTCAAACTCTTAATTACGCTTCCCTTTGGTAACCATGATTTTGTTTTCTATAAGTGTGGCTCTATTTCTGTTCTGTGTTCATTTGATTCATTAGTGTTCACTAGGGTCATTTTCATTTGATTTCACATATTAGTAATATATGATATTTGTCTTTCTATGTCTGGCTTACTTTACTTAGTATGGTAATCCCTAGTTCCATTCATGTTACTGCAATTGGCATTATTCCATTCTTTTTTATGACTGAGTAATAGATCATTGTATATTAACCACACATCTCCTTTATCCATTCCTTTGTTGGTGGACATTTACTTTGCTTCCATGTCTTGGCTATTGTAAATAGTACTGCTATGAACATTGGGGAGCATGGATCTTTCCAAATTATGGTTTTCTCTGGATATATGCCCAGAAGTGGGATTTCTGGATCATATGGTAGTTCTATATTTAGTTTTTAGGAACCTTCATACTGTTCTCCATAGTGACTGTGTACCAATTTACATTCTCATAAATGGTGTAGAAGGGTTTCTTTTCTTCCACAGTGTCTTGAGCATTTATGGTTTATAGACCTTTTTATGATGGCCATTTTAACCAATGAGGTATGAAAATTCATTTTAGTTTTGATTTGCATTGCTCAAAATGCCAATTTTGATTTATAATGTTGAACATCTTCCCATGTGCCTTTTGGCTGTTTGTCTGTTTTCTTTGGAGAAGTGAATTGTCTATTTAGATCTTCTGCCCATTTTTTTTCCACTGGGTTGTTTATTTGATATTGAGCCATATGAGCTCTGTGTATATTCTGGAGATTAATCCCTTGTTGGTAGCATCATTTACAAATAAATACTTTTCTCATTCTATGAATTGCCTTTTGTTTTCGTTTATGATTTCCTTTGCTGTGCAAAAGCTTTTAAGATAAATTAGGTCCCATTTCTTTATTTTTTTGTTTTTACTTCCATTATTCTATGAGACAGATCAAAAAGATATTGCAGCAATTTACGTAAAAGAGTGTTCTGTCTATGTTTTCCTCTAAGAGTTTTTAGTATCTGGCTTTAGGTTTAGGTCTTTAATTCATTTTGGGTTTATTTTTGTGTATAATGTTAGAGAATATTCTGGTTTCATTCTTTTACATATGGTTATCCAGTTTTCCCACCCCCACTTATTGAAGAGACTGTGTTTTCTCCATCGTATAGTCTTGCCTTCTTTGTCATAGATTAATTGATCAAAGGCATGTGAGTTTATTTCTGGGACTTCTATTCTGTTCCATTGATGTATATTTCTACTTTTGTAGCAGTAGAGTATTGTTTTGGTTAATGTAGCTTTGCACTATAGTCTGAAGCTAAGGAACCTGATTCCTCCAGCTCAATTTTTCTTTTTCTAGATTATTTTTGCTATTTTGGTTCTTTTGTGTTTCCACACAAATTTAAATATTTTTGTCCTTGTTTTGTGAAAAATGCCATTGGTAATTTGATATGGCTTGCATGAATCTGTAAATTGTCTTGGGTAGTATAGACATTTTGACAATATTGAGTCTTCCAACCCAAGAACATGGTGTATATTCAATCTGTGTCATCTATGATTTCTTTTATCAATATCCTATACTTTACTGAGTACAGATATTTGGCCTCTTTAGTTATGTTTGTTCCTAGGATTTTATTCTTTTTGATGTAAGGGTAAATGGGATTGTTTTCTTAATTTCACTTTCTGAACTTTTATTGTTAGTGTATAGAAATTCAAGAGATTTCTGTTTATTAATTTTATATCACAGAACCCTACCAAATTGATTGATAATCTCTAGTTTTTATGGTAGCATCTTTAGGATTTTCTATGTATAGTATCATGTCACCCGTAAATAATAACAATTTTACTTCTCTTTTCCAACTTGGATTTCTTTTATTGCTTTTCTACTCTGATTGCCATGGCTAGGGCTTCCAAAATTATGTTAAGTGAAAATGGCAAGAGTGGACATACTTGTCTTGATCCTGATCTTAGCATAAATACTTTCAGCTTTCCACAGTTGAGAAAAATTTTAGCTGTGGGTTTGCCATATATGGCCTCTATTATGTAGAGATAGGTTTCCACTATGCACACTGTCTGGGAATTTTGTTGTTGTTGTCTTTTTGCCTTTTCTAGGGCCACACATGTGGCATATGGAGGTTCCTGCTACTTTGCTGAATTTCCTGATCTGTTCAAGTAATTTTGGGGTTGAGTCCTTGGGGTTTTCTACATAAATAGTATCATGTCATCTGCATAGAGCGACAGTACCTCTTCTCTTCCTTTTTGGATGCCTTTTATTTCTTTTGTTTGTTTGATTGCTGTAGCTAGGACTTCCAATACTATGTTGAATAATAGTGGTGAGAGTGGGCATCCCTGTCTTGTCCGGATTTTAGTGGAAAGGCTTTCAGCTTTTCTCCATTAAGTATTATATTTGCTGTGGGTTTATTGTAAATGGCTTTTATTATGTTAAGGAATGTTTTCTGTATTCCCACTTTGGTAAGAATTTTGATCATGAATGGATGTTGGACTTTCTCAAATGCTTTTTCTGCATCTATTGAGATGATCATGTGGTTTTTGACTTTTCTTTTGTTAATGTGGTGTATGACATTGATTGATTTGCATATGTTAAAACATCCTTGTGTGCCTGGGATGAATCCCACCTGGTCATGGTGTATGATCTTTTTAATATGTTGTTGGATTTGCTTGTCTAAAACTTTGTTGAGAATTTTTGCATCTATATTCATCAAAGATATTGGCCTATAGTTCTCTTCTTTCGTGGTGTCTTTGTCTGGTTTTGGAATTAAGGTGATGTTGGCATCATAGAATGTCTTTGGGGCTTTCTCACTTTTCATGAGTTCTTGGATTACCTTTACAATATTATGCTGAACACATCCTTGGAACTATTTCCTGTCTCCATGTCACTTAGTTGTTCTTCTGGGGTTTTATCTTTTTTTTTTTTTTTTTTTTTTTTTTTTTTTTTTTTTTTTTTTTTTTTTTTTTTTTTTTTTTTTTTTTTTTGGGTTTTTTTTTTTTTTTTTTTTTTTTTTTTTTTGTCTTTTTAGGGCCACACTTGCAGTATATGGAGATTCCCAGGCTAGTGGTCAAATCGGAGCTCTACTTGCCAGCCTACACAACAACCACAGCAATGTCAGATCCGAGCCACATCTGCAACCTACACCACAGCTTGTGGAAAAGCCGAACCCTTAACCCACTGATTGAGGCCAGGGATTGAACCTGCATCCTCATGGTTACTAGTCAGATTCATTTCCACTGAGCCACAATGGGAACTCCTGGGATTTTATCTTGTTCATTCATCTAGAACCTAGTCCCCTGTCATCCTAGTCCGTCTGAATTTCTGTTTGTATTTTTTCCCATATGAAAAATTAGTTATGTTTCCTGACCTTGGAGAAGTGACCTTCTACAGGGGATGTCTTATGTGTGACAGTACACCCCTTCTTGTCACCCCAGGGACAGATATTAGTTGGTCCCAGGATAGGTTCTGACATGCGTGTGCAGATTCAGTTCTGCCAGCCACTGGATGGTAGTTTTCCTACTGGCGGTGTCTGCACTTTTGTGGGTGAGGCTGGTATAGAGGAATGTGCAGGCATCTTGGTGATAGGGGCCATTTTCTGGTCACTGGTAGGTGGAACCAGGTCTTGGTCCTCTGGTAGGCAAGGCTATGTCAAGGGGTGTGTCCAGAGGTGGCTGTTGATTTAGGAAATCTTTAGGCATCTTTTCTGCTGCTGTGTGGGGACTTTTTTCTCACCCTGTTGGTTGTTTGGTCTGAGGTGTCCCAGCGCTGGTGCCTACAGGCCACTGGGTGGGTCTAAGTCTTAGTGCTAATTACCCAAGCAACACATCTGCCTCTAGCAAGAGTTCGGAGAGATGGATGCTCTCTGATATTTGTGCCACCAGCTTTTATGACCCCAGAGAGATCCACTGCCCCATCTCTCTAGAGGCCTCTATGTCTTGCATCTTAGATAGATAGATAGATGATAGATAGATACATAGATACACAGATACATAGATACATAGATAATAGATAGATGTAGATAGACAGACAGACAGATAGACAGATAGATAGATTAACATTAAGCTTGTCATCACATGCAGCAATCAGAACTTAGGCTATGCCTAGAGATCAGCTTGAAGGAGACACAGGGAGACTAAGGCTGTGACAAGCAAGAGCTCCAAGCAAACTCGGGGTCTTTCTTTTATTAGGATTGTGAACAAAAAACGCTGGGGGCAGAGACTGCACACAAAACTTACAGGGACCACACAAGCCTGGGGGCATTACGATTAACAGAGTCTGTTCTAAGGATCATCAGATCTTATCTCAGGAAGGCATGTATTAACCTTTACAGCAGGCCTGTTTGTTCCCCTCACAGGGACCATAAGCCTTAACCATCTAAAGTTCTTCCCTAGGATAACCTTCTTGGCTTTCCAAGAGGAGGTCACGGTTTTCCAGGACCTCTGTAATCTATTTTCTTCCCTTACTCTAGCTACGTGCTTTCAAGCTGGAGGCTCATGGCCCCGTTTTTCTTCCACCCACAGTTCCTCCTTTTTTGTTTTTTAAGCTTCTTTTGGATTTCACAAGGTGGGGAAGTGTGGTGTTCACAGTCATCATGATGTCCTTTTTATCTTGGGTCATTTGACTGTGACAGTCAGCAGCTTCCTTTGTGTTAACTGAAGTTATGGCTGTCCTAGCCAGCCCATCGACTCAGCATCGATAGGTGCCCTTTGTTCCTGGAGCAGGTGCTGAGCCTGCTGAGTGAGCCCTTCTTATTTC
The DNA here is from genome assembly GCA_004024745.2 of Catagonus wagneri. Lineage (NCBI taxonomy): Eukaryota > Metazoa > Chordata > Mammalia > Artiodactyla > Tayassuidae > Catagonus > Catagonus wagneri. The sequence goes on along the minus strand of PVHT021183702.1, from coordinate 1,515,981 downwards.
TCCCCCAGTGACATTAGGAGCTGTTTTACGAGTAGCCATTGTCCCTGGTTAGCAACTATGTCAGCCATCTGCGCTGTCCTCTGATGCTGGGGAGGAGGCTGGGTCCCAGTGCATCTCCTGCAGTGGCTGTACAGGTTGGGCTTGACTCAGGGGAGTCCTTTGTGGGATTTTCCACCAATCCATGATGTGGCTTGATGTCTCTGGCAGGAACCCGCTATGGTTCATTATCTGCAAGAACACAAGCATACCCTCAATCCTATGTTAAGAAGGAAACAGTCCCTTCCCACTGTTTGGAAATGATATTCCTAAAATGCGCTTTTGGTTTCAACCCTTGAGCACTTTGTTTCTTCAGTGTAAAAATGTTTTTGAGCTGGGGCAAGCATGTAAGGCTAAATCCAGCCACCAGACTTTATTGCCCTTTTTTGTTTCTTAAGGAGAGTTTTAAGTGTCCATTGAACAATTGCTTGACCTTGTGGATTATAATAAGGGATTCCAGTTTCATGAGTTATTCCCCTGAGCTGACAAAATTCTTTAAATGTTTTACTAAGCAGGTCCATTGTCTCTTTTAATTTCTTAAGTTTTTTCCCAAATGTGCAAATGCCGAAACTAAATGCTGAATCACTGCTTTGACATTTTCTTTACTATGGGTGGTAGCCCAAAGCACTCCTGAGTAAGTATCGATTGAGACATGGATAAATTTAGCCTTTCTGAATTCAGGATAATGAGTAACATCTGTTTGCCATAGCTGATTAGACGTAAGCCTCTGGGGTTTGTCCCTCCAGGAAAACTGATAAATTGAAACAATTGACAATCAGGGCAAGTTCTAACAATTTGTTTTGCCTCTAGAACTGTAATATCAAATCTCTTTTTAAGAGATTTACAATTTTCATGACAATGATTATGAGGGAGTTTAGCCTCTTCAAAGGAGTAGCAACTGACTAATTCGTCTGCTTCTTTTATTCCCCGGCTGCAGCCAGCCAGGCAAGTCAGTACGAGCCCAGACATGTCCAATGTACAAAGGTGCATGTCTCTGAGCGAGAACCTTTTTTAAAGTTGTTAACAATAAAGCAAATAGTTTATTCGATGGGATTTTTAACTTAGCCATCGGAAACTGAAGAATTAATTTTCCCACATATTGAGAACCACTAATAATGTCGCATGGATCAGAAAACATTTGTAAGACTTTAATTATTGCCAACAATTCCGAATATTGAGTGGATCCATAACAAGTTCCTTTGACTTATTTCCAATCTTTTTCAAACCAGGTAATTCCACAGTGGTGAGTTTTTCCAGATGCATCTGTTAACAAATATCTAGCATCTGCAATGGGGAGAGTTTTAATAATCGCTTCAGGCACCAAAAATTGTTCTTCACAAATTTTAAATAATGGATGTTTGGGAAGATGATATGTTATCTTTCCTGTAAAATCAGCTAATGCCAATTGTAGATCTATAGAAGTGGCAATAGCAGTTTCAAACCATGCACTTTTTTTTTTTTTTGGTGTTTTTGCCTTATCTAGCGCCACACCCGCGACATATGGAGGTTCCCAGGCTAGGGGTCTAACAGGAGCTGTAGCCACCCGCCTTCGCCACAGCCACAGCAACGCAGGATCTGAGCTGCGTCTGCAACCTACACCACAGCTCACGGCAATGCCAGATCCTTAACCCACTGAGCAAGGCCAGGGATCGAACCTGCAACCTCATGGTTCCTAGTCGGATTCGTTAACCACTGAGCCACGATGGGAACTCCAGAACCATGCACTTTTGGGAGGAAAAATGATTTGCTGTATATCCTGTCCTGATAATTGTGTAGGTCTGGCTTTTAAAATAAGATTTGCAATATTTACAATTATGGCAGTCAAAGTAGTTTAGGTGTTAATGAAAGAAATACCCATTCAATACCTTAAATAGGATTGCTATTTTGTCCAGTTAATGCTGCCATAAATACTTCTTTATGTGGGATAAATAAGACAAGAGGCAAATCAGAATCACGTCTATGGTAACTATGAGTATTAATTTTTTTGTTCAATTAAGTTTAACTCGTTTTCTAAAGATGTTAACTCTTGAGGGGAATTTAAGTCCTTTTCTTCTCCTTTTAACAACTCTGAGAGATTTTTTTATCTCTTCATTTTTAATCCCTAGCATGGGCTGTACCCAGTGAATTGTTCCCATCAATTTTTGTACATCACAAAGAGTTTCCACATTAATCTGTAAAGTCAACTGTTAAGGTTTTAATACATTGATCAAACACTTGTTGTCCTAAATAATTCCAGGGAAGCTGTCGCTGTACTTTTTCAGGGGCCATCTGTAGGCCATATTTCTAAAAGTGTCGTGGCAATTTTTCTAATAACCGGAGAGGGACAGACAATTCTGGATGGGCAAATAAGACATCATCCATAAAATGATAAAGCGTTATTTGAGGGGACTGCTCACGAATGGGCTTTAAGGCATGTCCCCCTATAAGCTGACAAATGGGCTGTTGGTCATTCCTTGGGGCAGCACTCGCCATTGATATCTCTCTATGGGGGTGGCACAGTTGACAGAGGGAACAGCAAAAATAAGCCTTTCTTTGCCCTGCTCTGCTAATGGTATTATGAAGAAATAATCTTTTAAATCAATAGTAATCAATGCCCAATATTTAGGTATAATGGGTGGGGATGGAATTCCTGGTTGAAGAGTGCCCATAGGCTGAATCACCGCATTAATAGCTCTAAGGTCATGTAGAATTATCCATTTTCCAGATTTTTTGGGTATGCGAAAAATAGGAGACTTCCAGGGACTAACACCAGGCTCTATGTGTCCCACCTCTAATTGTTCTTTTACAAGCTGTCTGAGATGTTCTAATCTGTCCCCTTTTAATGGCCACCGCTCAACCCACACGGGTTTATTAGTTTTCCAGTTTAGCGGGTATAGGGGCACCTGAGCAGTGGCAGTCAGAAAAAAGTTTGAATTTTTATCTTCCATTGTGAGAGTAAGTCTCAGCCCCACAAATTTATTGCAACGGGTAGGACATAAGGTTGAGTAACAACAATCCTCTCCTCTGGTCCTCGACACTGTAATTCTCTCTTAGTCTTTTGAGCCCTTTGTTGTCTCCCCCACTCCTGGTATGTCAGGAGCTGGCTCTGATTCCCATTGTGGGGGCCAATCTCAGCACGAGGTAACTACTACATCGGCTCCAGTGTCGATTAACCCGTCAAAGAGCTGATCTTCCAGGAGCACTCAGACAACAGGTTTGTGTTCTCCTATTTTAGCAAGCCAGTATCGTTCCCATTTAAGAGGTGAACTCCCAAACCCTTTTTCCCTTCTCTCTTGAGTGCCTGGCCGAGGGTTTCAGAACGGAAGCAAGAGATTTGAGTGATTTTTTGGTCCTTTTGCCGTTAGCTGTTGGACTTTTGTCTTTTTTTTTTTTTTTTTTTGCCGTATCTAGGGCTGCACCTGCAGCATGTGGAGGTTCCCAGGGGATTCATTTTTGTTTCTAAAGGAGGGGCAGAAGGAGGAGGGGCAGGGCATGTCCTCTCCCAGACTGTCCCTTCATCCCCCTTGTCCCCCTCGTTGTCACTTCTTTTTTCCTCTTGTAAGGGCAAAGCGGCATATTCCGCCTCAGAAGCAATGGCGGTGAGCACACTCTTGACAATAGCCCGAGTTACCGTGGCTTCCGGGCCTAATTCTCCCTTCTCTTGTGTGTCTTTGTTTGAGAGTCTTTCCTACTTGTTTCCAGACTTCTATTTTTTTTTTTTCATCTTTTTGCCTTATCTGGGGCCGCACCCGCGGCACATGGAGGTTCCCAGGCTAGGGGTCTAACAGGAGCTGTAGCCGCCGGCATTCGCCACAGCCACAGCCACGCGGGATCCGAGCTGCATCTGCAACCTACACCACAGCTCACGGCAACGCCGGATCCTTAACCCACTGAGCAAGGCCAAGGATCGAACCCGCAACCTCATGGTTCCTAGTCGGATTCATTAACCACTGAGCCACGAAGGGAACTCCAGACTTCTAAATCAGAAGTTCCACGCTCTGGAAACCGTGGGCAGCAATGCTGAATATTAGACAACAGTTTCAATAAAGCTTTAGTCTGAATATTTACCCATGCGGCCGTTCCCAGAGTTTTTAACACTTACATGTTGTCTCTGCTCAGGCTGCAGAGAATTTCCCATTTTAGTCCCTGTTTAGATTTCCGCCTTGGCAAATCCTAGTTCAGTTTTGCTCTCTCTTACCTCATCAGGGGAGATTGTAACCTTGCAACTCCAGAGCTAACAGTTCTTACATTGCGGCTGCTGTCTCTTAGTCACGTCGGGGTCACCATTTGTCATATGTGACAATCAGAGCTTAGGCTGTGCCTGGAGATCAGCTTGAAGGAGACACAGGGAGGCTAAGGCTGTGACAAGCAAGAGCTCCAAGCAAACTCGGGGTCTTTCTTTTATTAGGATTGTGAACAAAAAACGCTGGGGGCAGAGACTGCAGACAAAACTTACAGGGACCACACAAGCCGGGGGGCATTACGATGAAGAGTCTGTTCTAGGAGCTCCCGTCGTGGCTCAGTGGTTAACGAATCCGACTAGGAACCATGAGGTTGCGGGTTCGATCCCTGGCCTTGCTCAGTGGGTTAAGGATCCGGCGTTGCCGTGAGCTGTGGTGTAGGTTGCAGATGCGGCTCGGATCCCGCGTTGCTGTGGCTGTGGCGAAGGCCGGCGGCTACAGCTCCTGTTAGACCCCTAGCCTGGGAACCT
>PVHT021183702.1:1403069-1499679 GCA_004024745.2 Catagonus wagneri | reverse complement strand
GCCATCCCTGGAAACGGTAGGAGAGCTTTCCCTTCCTTCAACTGGCTAAGAAAACGCCCCAGAGTTCCCCGATGGCTCAGTGGGTTAAGGATCCAGTATTGTCCCTGCTGTGGCTCAGGCTACTGCTGTGGCTGGAGTTCGATCTCTGGCCCAGGAGCTTCGGCACGCCCAGGGCTCACCCAAAAGCAGAAACGCCTTAGTGGAAGAAGGAGAGGAGCCTCAGAGGGGAGTAGAGCCGACACCTTCCCCTCTCAGCTCAGGATCCACGGATTCCCCCCAAAAGGAACAGGGGTGCGGGTAGGAGAGCCACTGGTCTCCTTGCACTGGCCTAACCCGCTCTGTCGGACCTGTCCTCCCAAGGGAAAGCCGATTTCGAGGTATCTGGGCCTGACACACCTGTCCAGGTCCAGGTGGGGGAAGACGCCGAGCTGTGGTGCCACCTGTCTCTCAACATCAGCGTCGAGGACATGGAACTTCGGTGGTACAGGGACCGGCTCTCCCCAGCTGTGTATGTGCACAGAAACGGCTCGGATGTGCAGGAAGAGCAGATGGAGTCGTATCGGGGAAGGACCACCTTCGTGAACGACTCTGTGGCCCAGGGTCGAGCGGCCGTGAGGATTCACAATGTCGGCGCTCTTGACAATGGGACGTTCCACTGCCGGTTCACGGACAAGGACTTCAATGAGGCTACGCTGTGGCTGAGGGTGGCGGGTAAGTTTCAGCCGGTGCGGCCCCTGGTCTCCCCAAGAGCTTCATCCCTCAAATTTGGTCCAGGCTGCAGCTCATCCGCCTGCTAGCCCAAAGGGCGTAAGCCTGAGAACTGCCCCCAAAAATGCGCTTCCAAGCAAATCCTTTTTTCAGATGCTTGGCCCAAGGGCAGTTTATCTCAGAAAAGGTGATTCTGTTTATGTACGTGGCTTTATTCTTAATCTTCGTTTCCTTCGTCACCCCACTGCCATGGAATAGGGACGGGGGGAGAGATGGACAGAGACAGAGACACAGACATGAAGAGACAGAGACACGGAGAGAAACACAGGGAGAGAGACAGCGAGACAGGGAAACAGAGAGACAGATAAAGAGACAGACAGACAGAGACAGACAGACAGAGACTGGCCGATGGAATCAGAAAGAGAGAAAAAGGAATAGACGCAGACACAGCTGAGACATAGACAGGATCAGAGAGAGAAAAAGAGGCAGGGAAACAGGTGCTAATTTTTCCATATTAAAAAAGTATTTAATTGTCCTGAAATTTTTGTTTTCTTTTGTTTTGTTTTTTTCTGGGAATGAGGGTGACATATTTGGAGTATACACATTGCCCACGGTTGGTGGCTTGTGAAGAACACAGAACACCTGTTGGAAATTCTCAAGATTTTCAAATTTTCTAAGGGAAGCAGCAGGCGCTGCAGAGATTGGAACAAGGTGTCTTTTCCCAAAGGGCTGGGCTCGGAGCCCAGAATTCAAGTGGAAGTTGACGACGAGGAAGTCATCAGGGCCGAGTGCAGCTCGGAGGGCTGGTACCCAGAGCCGCAGGTAGAGTGGAGGGACCTCAGGGGACGCATCCTGCCTTCTGCACTCAGCCTCTCAGCCTCACCAACCACCGGGCTCTGGGCTGTGGTGTCCAGAGTGACCCTCAACAGCAGCGATGTGACCGGCGTCTCCTGCTCCATCTCCAACCCCCTTCTTGGAGAGAAGAAGGAAGCTGAGGCTGACCTGTCAGGTAAGAGCTCTCTTCCATTCTGGCCTTTAAAGTTCCTCAGTAAAGGTGCTTATGGCCCCAGAGGCCAGGACATCCGGACGGAGCCCAGGGGCTTGTAGCAAGAGTGGACGGCGCAGCGGGTCTCTGCCCACGGCCTGCTGGAGAGGGAGTCAAGGCAAAAACACAGGTTTGGGTGCTTATTGCTGAGGTCGAACAGAGACGGAGCACAGGAGGGAGACCCCGGGAAAGCCTTGCCTTCTAGAAGAAAGAGAAATATCGATCCCACATAATATTTGTTTTTAAGTTTTTTAATAGACTCTATTTTTCGGAGCAGTTTTCTGTTCACGGCAAAATTGAGAGAGAAGATACAGAGATTTCTCCATATGCTCCTTACCCCCACCCACACAGCCCCCCGCTGTCAACATCCCCCATCACAGTGGTACATGCGTTGTCACCAATGAACCTACGTTGACACATCAGCACCCGAGTCCGTAGTTTACGTGAGGGGTCACTTGGTCTTAGGCGCACCCTGGAACAGAGGTACGAGGGTGCGGACACACTGCTGCAGTGTCACGCAGAGTCGTTTCACTGACCTAAAGGGTCCGCCCGTTTATCCCCACCCACCCGCCTCCCGGAAACCACTGATCTTTTTCTGTCTGCGTAGTTTTGTTTTTTTTTGGGGGGGGTCCTTTTTTTTTGTCTTTTTGCCTTTATCTAGGGCCGCACGCACGGCATATGGAGGTTCCCAGGCCAGGGGTCTAACAGGAGCTGTAGCCTCCGGCCTTCGCCACAGGCACAGCCACGCGGGATCCGAGCCGCGTATGCGACCTACACCACAGCTCACGGCAACGCCGGATCCTTAACCCACTGAGCAAGGCCAGGGATCGAACCCGCAACCTCATGGTTCCTAGTCGGATTCGTTAACCAATGAGCCACGACAGGATCTCCAGGTCTGCATAGTTTTGCCTTTTCCAGAATGCATAGAGCTGGAATCAGGCAATGTGTAGCCTATTCAGATGGTTTCTTTCACTTAGGAATATGCACTTATGATTCTTCCATGTCTTTTCACGGCTTGAAAGTCTATTGCTTTTTAGAGCTGAATAACATGCCATAGTTTTTACGTGGCGTAGTTCATTTATACACATCACCTTCTGAAGGATGTCTCAGTGACTTTCAACTTTAACTGTGTATGCAATTCTTCTGCTAAGCGATTTCAAACTTACAGAAAATTTGCAAGAATCCTACAAAGAATTCTGCACACTCTTTATCCAGATCCAACCAATGTTTAACATCCAGCCACCTTTGTGCCACCATTTCTCTCCCTGCGTCTATCTCTTTCCCATGCATCTATCTAGCTCTAGCTAAATGAATGCACACATATGCTGCTCCTCGACATCTCAGCGTATTTTGCAAACATCATTTCCCTCAGCCCATGAACCCTGTAGCATCCGCATTTTAAGAACAAAGAAGCTCTCTCACCCCTGGAAACACCTTCCACTCCCTCCACAGGGTTCCTGAGCAAAGTGTTGGCAGTGACTTCGCCTCTGATCCTCGCTGTGGTGGGGCTTGCAACAACTGGAATCATCTACTTCTTCTGCCATTAGTAAAGGGAAAGGTAAGACAGTGGCTGGAAGGAGAGAGATCACGTGAAGCAGGGGAGCAGGGAGGGACAGCCAGGAGGAACGGGGCCCTCCGTTCCGCCGTGTGCAGGGACCCCCCCCAGGGCACGCAAGCCAAGGACGCTCACACAAAGCCCTGCGCTAAGGCGTTCCTCTGCGAGTCCTCATATGCAGTAGGAATGGAGCAACCTGCAGCTCTGAGATTGCCCAGTTGCTGTACAATGAAAACCCTCGGGCTCTGAGGGATCCCAGCTTATTCTTCGCCAGGTGATTTGGGGAAAGCTGGTGGGTCTCCCTCTGGGAAACAGACACATCTGAGCTTGAAGGGGACTGTCGGTTGGTTGGGGGTGATGATACCATCCAGAAAACCTCCTGAAGTGATCAAATGCTTGGCACATGCGGGGAGCGGGTCTTATTGTTAGGATTACGATTCATATTGATTGTTCCACTCATCCGTTCACTCCATCCCCCACCTCCTGTGTCACTTCAGGAGCTGAGGACTTGCCCACAGATGTCATGCCCCTATTTGGGGAGCAGAGTGGAGATACAATGCTGTTGGTTCCAGTGAATGCTAAGATTTCATTTTTCTTTCCATGTGGCTGTCCAGTTTTCCCAGCACCACTTATTGGTCAGGATGTCTTTTCTCCATTGTATATTCTTGCCTCCTTTGTCATAGATTAGTTGACTGTAAGTGTGTGGATGTAATTCTGGGCTTTCTATCCTGTTCCACTGATCTATATTTCTGTCTTTGTGCCAGTACCATACGGTTTTGATGACTGTAGCTTTGTAGTAGAGTCTGAAGTCAGGGAGCCTGATTCCTCCAGATCCATTTTTCTTTTTTCAGGATGTCTTTGGCTATTCTGGGTATTTTGTGCTTCCAAACAAACTTTAAAATATTTTGTTCTAGTTCTTTGAAAAATGTCCTTGGTAATTTGATAGGGATTGCATTGGATCTGTAGATTGCCTTGGGTAGGATAGTCATTTTGATAATATTGACTCTTCCAATCCAAGAGCATGGTATGTCTTTCCATCTGCTCATGTCATCTTGATTTCTTTCATCAGCGTCTTATAGTTTTCAGAGTACAGGTCTTTTGTCTCTTTAGGTAGGTTTATTCCTAAGTATTTGATTCTTTTTGATGCGATGGTAAGTGGATTGCTTCCCTAATTTCTCTTTCTGATCTTTCACTGTTAATATATAGAAATGAAGTTGATTTCTGTGTATTAATTTTGTATCCTGCAACTCCAGTGTTCATTGAAGCCCTCTATATAGTAGCCGAGTCATGGAAACAACCTAAATGCGCATCGACAGAGGAGTGGATAGGGAAGACGTGGTACATATACACAATGGAATATTACTCAGCCATTAAAAGGAACGAAATAACAACATTTATAGAAACATTGATGGACCTAGAAATTATCATGCGAAGTGAAACCAGTCAGACAATGAGACACCAATGTCAAATGCTACCACTTACATGTGGAAACTGAAAAAAGGACACAATGAACTTCTTTGCAGAACAGATACTGACTCACAGACTTTGGAAAACCTATCGTTTCCAAATGAGACAAGCTGGGGTGTGGGGGGATGCACTGAGGGTTTGGGCTGGATGCTATAAAAATTGAGTTGTGATGACTTTTGTACACCTATAATTGTAATAAAATTCATTGAGTAATGGAGGAAAAAAAAAGGAATGCTAAGAATGCAAACTGGGGTCCAGCACTGTGATAACTAAGCAGGACAGAACTGGGACTGTCCCCTAGGCTGTGTGCTGTGCCCTCGATGCTCATTGTCATTGCTGTCTTGCCAGCAGCTGATAAGAGCCGTGTAGAGTCAGTGTCCCACACCTCAGGGGAGCACAGGGAGTCTTGTAGTAGTGGCCTGGTTCTGCCCTAACAAAGCACCACCTACCGGGGGACTTAAAACACCCGTTCCGGAGACCAGACATCCGAAATCAAGGTTTGGGCTGCGTTGGTTGCTTCTGGAGCCTGAGAGAAAGAACCCATCCCATACCTGTCTCACAGCTTCTGGTGTTCCAGACTTTCCTGGGTATGTGGCCCCATCATACCAGTCTCTGCCTCTGTCACCACGTGGTCATCTCCTCGTGACGCCATGCCTCAAACCTCCCTCTCCTTTCTCTTACAGGGACACTGGATTCAGGGCCCACCCTAACCCAGGATGACCTCCTCTCAAGATCCATACCTTAATTCATCACCAAAACACTATTTGCAAAGGAGCTCCCATTCCCAGGTGCAGGGATAAGGACTTGAACCCTTCTTTGGGGGGGGGGTCCCCCTTCAGCCCACCACAGGGGGTGTGGAGTTGGGACACAAGGGCTGAAGGACGAACACACCTTCCTGCATGGCAGTGCCCTCTCAGAGTAGAATGAATGCAGAAAACAAGGACACTATAGGCATAATCTGTAAATGTTTTGCAGAGTCAAGTTCCTAGAGCAAAAATGGTGAGTTTTACACAAATTTTCTCCATGCCCAGCATTTCGGAGTTTAGAATCAGGAGCACTGTGTACTCAGTGAGTGGGGTGGCCAGGAAATGCCATGGAAATGCCTCTTGTATGAAGGTGATATTTACATATAATGAAACGAAATCATTTTCAAGTCAGGACAAGAAAAATTTGAACGTACAATTCTTTGTCACGTGGTCTTTCCCTTTAATGTGGATTTTGCATCTGCATCCTGCACTAACCAGACTTCCTTAGAGGATGCAGGAATGCCTGCTGGATCCTAAATGCAGTTTGCTCCAGGCAACAGGGCAGTAAGTCCTAAGGAAATGTTGCCTTAAAAAAATACGCACAACCTAAAAATTGAGAGTTACGTTTGAATTGGAAGACAAAACTGAGAGCTTAAGCCTCAGAGGCAACCTCTGAAATAAAGCCTGAGAGAACTGCTCTGAGGAGGCAAAGGGGGAGCTAAGCTGTAAGAGTAAGAGGGTTTTACATCAAAAGATAGGTAATAGGGGAGTTCCCGTCGTGGCACAGTGGTTAACGAATCCGACTAGGAACCATGAGGTTGCGGGTTCGATCCCTGGCCTTGCTCAGTGGGTTAAGGATCCGGCGTTGCCGTGAGCTGTGGTGTAGGTTGCAGTAGCGGCTCGGATCCCGCGTTGCTGTGGCTGTGGTGAAGGCCGGCGGCTACAGGTCCTGTTAGACCCCTAGCCTGGGAACCTCCACATGCCGCGAGTGCGGCCCTAAAATGACAAAAGGCAAAAAAAAAATAGGTAATAGGAATTTAAGATTACTATTAACGAAAGAAAACCAGACGTCTCAAATTTAGGAATTTAGTGCATTTCTATGTATGGAAAGAACTATGGGTCTGGGTTCACTGAGATCATTTCTTTGATATGCATCTCAGCTATGGGGACCAGTATCCTGTGTTTTCAGACCCTGATTTCCTCAGGCCTCACCATCAAGAGTGGCTGCCGTCTGATGGTTGCCAGAAGGCACTTACTTATCTTTCCCTCAGGGCTCACACCACTGAAGGTGGCTGCAACATCCTTTGTTTGTGACTGTGACAGACTTTGTTTATTGATACAGCAGGCAAAATTTCATTTCCCAGAGATACCATTCCTTTCTTCATCTTGCAAGTGACTGCGTGCAGATCTGGACTAACTCTCAATACATCCCTTCATATGTAATCCTTTGCCTCAGAAACTGTATAAATGTGCTTTGACTTCTACTGTTCAGATCAACACTCCAAGCTTTCTGAAAGACTGTCTCCCAGGTTTTAATTGCCAGGCTGGTGCAAATAAAATTTTCCATTTCTTTCCTAATTGACTACTTTTTCACTGACGGACATTTTGGCAGGGACACAAATCCAACCCACTTCAGCATCCATTTATGAACTTTATTCCAGGACCCATTCAATAAACGTTTAGGATGGCTGAAAATGTGCATGATTGGCGAGGAAGGGATTTTTTCCCCCACCCCTTTATGTTTTTTCTGGCCGATCTAAGAATTAAATAGACATGAGAAAGACTGACAGGAGAAAATCAACGAAAGTTTAATGACACGTGTACACGGGAGAGACCCAGGAAAACTGGGTAACTCACCAAAATGGCTGAAACCCTCACCTTAAATACCATCCTCAGCTTAAGATGAAAGAGCATGGGAGTCCCCTTCGTGGCTCAGTGGTTAATGAATCCAACTAGGAACCATGAGGTTGCGGGTTCGATCCCTGGCCTCGCTCAGTGGGTTAAGGATCCAGCGTTGCCGTGAGCTGTGGTGTAGGTTGCAGACGTGGCTCGGATCCCGTGTGGCTGTGGCTGTGGCGAAGGCTGGTGGCTACAGCTCCTGTTAGACCCCTAGCCTGGGAACCTCCATATGCCGCGGGTGCGGCCCTAGATAAGGCAAAAAGACAAAAAAAAAGATGAAAGAGGGTGTTGGGACAGCGATTTGGGACCTCAAAGGGGAGGAAGGCAGTTCACAGGGAGATAGGAAAGCAAATGGTTGGTAAACAAATGTTTGCCGTGTCCTACAGAAACCGCAGGACATAGAGAGTGATTTTAACAAACAGACTTTGCCAGGTTCCCCCTGTCAGCCACTCCCCCACACTGTTGTCACCTACGGCAATAGTCCCTTCCCCGTAACAGTCCCTCAGCCAGAATTCCTTAGGCAGTTTGGGGAAGGTCGTTATTTCTTCCAGAGCCTTTGGGTCTTGATCAGCTTCCAACTCGAAGTCATCCGCATGCCAGGGAGGCATTTTGGGGTGGCAAATGCTGTGCCCCTACAAATGTCGTCTGCGCCTCCCGGGTGGGGTAGCGGAGACCACGCGCATCCAAGCGCTGAACAGTGACCTCGCCACTCCACGCGGTCAGGACGGGATGAGAGCCTGCTTCGCGGTTCAGACTGCTTCCCTCGAAGACACGCCGTCCTGCACCACTTTCTGTGCATCGGCAGGAAGGAGAAGCTGACGCTGTCAGTTCACCGTGCCACTTTCATCGTAACACCTACGGAAAGAGCATTTTGAGGCTTGATGCTGATGTGCATTATAAGACCAAAGGCTAACTAACCCTCTGGCCAGTCCCACAACCCAGGAATGTTTGCCTCAAGAGCGATTCTTTCTTTCTTTCTCTCTTTCTTTCTTTCTTGTCTTTTTGCCTTCTCTAGGGCCCCACCCGCGGCATATGGAGGTTCCCAGGCTAGGGGTCTAACAGGAGCTGTAGCCGCCGGCCTTCGCCACAGCCACAGCAACGCGGGATCCGAGCCGTGTCTGCAGCCTACACCACAGCTCACGGCAACGCCGGATCCTTAACTCACTGAGCAAGGCCAGGGATCGAACCCGCAACCTCATGGTTCCTAGTCGGATGCGTTAACCACTGAGCCACGACGGGAACTCCAGGGCATGGCAATTTGAAGGACTGGGAGCCCTACCTGGTTAGGGTTCTGGGTTGCATAATTTACAACAGAGTGGAGAAAAGGAGTTAATCAAAGGGGAAGGTAAGGTTTTCTTTAGACTTGAGTACTTTATGCGGGGTATGATGAAGAACAGATATTTGTTCTTCATGACAGGCAAGGAGGCTAAGGGTAGTGAACCGCAAGAAACTAAGCAAGGACTGTTTGTTCAGATTCACGTCAGAGTCCCTTTGCCTTTGGAAATAAGGATGCTCCTTTCCTCCCAGTGCAAGTAGGGTACATCTCAAGGGCTTATGTCCTGTTTCAGAAGAGAAGGGGGAGGCAGGGGGAGGTCAGGGTGACCTTCCTGACGCTGTCATTTATCTCAGACTCCTTCAGCTTAGGGTTTTCAACATGCCAAGGTGCCCTGTTTGTTGGTAGCGTGTCCTGAACAAGCTAACAGAGTTTTATGTTCTAGAAAGGGGCATTAAAAGCTTTGGAGGTAAAAGTCCGCGTGTACCAGTTAGCAGGGTGGAGCCCAGGCTAGGTCTGCACTGAACCAAGCTCCTTCCTAGGGGTGGCTTAAGTACCGGGCCAGGGGCCTTCTGCACAGCAAAGGGACCCAGACTCCTTGGGTAGCACCCTGGGGAACCACTCCACACTCCTGCTATAACATGCGCATACATGTCGCCAACCCCACACAGCGTTCCTGCAGAAAACTAAGGCGCACAACTCGGCGCATGGCACAGGTCCACAGTGCCTGCTGTGGCCAGTGGTGATAGGCACACCTTCCCTACTTAACGGCCAGGACCATTGCCAGCTTGTGCACCAGTCTTGACTCACTTCAGCTGCATAGTGGCAAGGAAAGATAAGGTCATAGTAAAGAGGGAAAGACATAGCTCTTCTTCTAGCCATACAAGTGGCTCTGAAGACAGCCTTTGATATCGCAGGGCCCTTTGGTGTCTCAGCAGCAAACCCTGATTACTGGGCAGGACGATATACTGCTCGCTGGCCTAGCAGCTTGTTGAGCTCTTGGTCGCTGCGAGTGGCCGAAAGCAGATCGCGCGCGCCTCACCACCCTGTTTTGGCAGCCAGACCTCTCCGAGTCAAGGGCCGGTGAGGATATTTTGTACTGGGGTGGGCGCGGCCGCATGCTGCAATCGCCAATGGGATAAAGGCACTTTGCAACCTTGTAACCCCACTGGCTGCTATGCTATGAGCCCTTCAGTTTGTCCAATCAGATGAGACCTGGAAAGTCGCTTCATTTGCATACAACTCGGGGGTGGGGGCACAGAGCACAGCTCCGTACTCTGGGCACCAGGATGTGTATCTTTGCTAGTGGCCGCGTCCCTGGAGTCACGGGATCTGCTCGGTGGCCTTTGCCTGCTGGAAGGCAGGGGAAGGGGCGTTTGGGCTCGGCCACACTCCTCAGTCCCAATTCACGCTCTGGTTTCCTCCTATGCTGGTGGCACGGAGGACGGGCGAGGCGGGGGTGGGGGCGGGTTGTAGCGCGATAAGTTCCTGCGGGGCTGTAGCCTAGAGGCTTCCAGGGGCTGCAGAAATACAGCTTGGCCTTGCCCAGGAGTGTCGTCCTGTTCCTGGGCGCCAAACCCTGGAAGGCGGGGCGCGCGGGTGGCCAGTTCTCAGGCTCAGTCAGCACTGAGCTCAGCCTAGTCCGGGATCGAGGTAGCTGAGGAAGCTCCCACAGACTAATCGTCCTCGGGAGGTGAAGCGATGTCCTGGAGCCTAACCATGGAGAATAAAATCTTTACAGTTAATGAAGAAAGGAGTCTGTGGCAAATGCAACCTGCAGTTGCTCCTGCAGAGGAAAAGTCACTATTGGTCACTGAATGAATTCAGTGGTTGATCCAAGATGTGGAATTGAGAAATCTTACAAGAGGATAGGCTTGCATTGCTGACAAATAAGAGGCGAGAGGAATCTATGACCAGTGTGTTTGGTTTTCTACTGACTTCAAATCTGTCTACTCCTGTTTTTCACAAAACGACACAAGCAACCTCGCCTTCGCACTTTTTTTTTTTTTTTTTTTTAAGGGTTGTACCCGGGGCGTATGGGGGTTCCCAGGCTAGAGGTCTAATCAGAGCCACAGCAACGCGGGATCCGAGCCACGTTTGCGACCTACACCACAGCTCACGGCAACGCCGGATCCTTAACCCACTGAGCGAGGCCAGGGATCAAACCTGCAACCTCGTGGTTCCTAGTCGGACTCATTAACCGCTGCACCACGACGGGGACTCCCTAAGATTCCTTTCTTCATTGTTACTCCAGCCTGTGAATTTAGTCCTGTTTTACTCCATCATTTGTTGTATTGATGACAGTGTCTGGCATTTCATTTCCAGCTTTATAAATATTTGAAAGACTTGTTAAGTAGTAGTGACTCACAAACACATCCTTCTTCAGGAAAGAAGAATTTAAAAAAATTAAAGATTTGAATAAATTTAAAAAATTCGGAGCCTCAAAAAAAGAGCTCCCTCTGCAGCTCAGCATGTTAAGAACCCAACATAGTTGCAACCCTGGCCTCGCTCAGTAGGTTAAGGATCCCGAGTTGCCACACAAGCTGCACTGTAGGTCAACAGCTTAACTCCAATTCGACTCCAGCCAGGGACCTTCCATATGCTGCAGGTGCAGCTCTAAAAAGAAAAGACTTCAAGATCGTGGTCCCACTGAAATTGTCCGTTTCTGAATGGACTAAAATTCCATTATGAAATGAAGCGCTTTAACTTTGTATGAACCACCTGACTTGTGGGAGGGCTAGGGGGTGCCTCTGGAGAACCTGCAGCGTTCTACTGCTTCTCTGTTCCCAGCATGAACCTGTGGGAAACTCTGAGTAATTTCAACTAGGTTGTAGCCTTTCATCCCTTCACAGGCACTTGCCCTCCCTTAAGAAAGCAGTAATTGTGCCCCGGGGCCACTTGGGGGTCCTGATGAGAGAGCAGTTGCCTCCGCTCTTCCCACACCCGAGGGAGGATGAAGCAAGGACGTCCAGGGCGGACGGCTTTGAAGCTGCCGTTACTGGGACTCAACGTAGAAAGTAAAAAGAAAGGAAGACACTCCAAGGTGGGAGGGCACAGCTCCCAGAGTCTGAAAAACAAAGTCTAGAGGAAGCTCTCCTGAAACCTAAATGATATGTGGCTAGAGACCCACTGAGTCGCTAAGATCAAACCAGTGTGCCTGCACATTAATTTGTGCAAGTTTATTGGTTTCTTTATTGCAGGGTGCCCAGCTTTTTCCAGGATGCATGCCACCTTAACATTCCTAAACTTCTAAGGCTCCTTACACACGCGCGCGTGCACACACACACACACACTCAGACACGCAGATTTGGTACAGAACTAGTTACAGAAGTAGGTAGCCAGTACAGAAACCCCAAAGTGGCTCCAAGTGCAACCTGGAACCCAACTTTCTTCCCCAGTGTGAACTCCTAAGTTAGGGTGGTCCTGGGACAACCAAAGGATCTCCCCTTCCCATTTTCCACCCCACAGTCCTGTTACCTTGGTTCCTTACCTTCTTGTTTGCTGCTATTCCCTGCTCCACAGAAAATCACCCTAATGGGTTCTATTTATCAGCTTGAAGTGTTCTCCCAAGCATGGAGTGTTCCAGGTGCACACATTAAATTTAGGCGAACAGTATTGCATCTTGTATCTTGCTTGTGTTTGCAGCATGATGCCACAGCTCCAAGACTTAAGTTTTACTATGTCTCTGTGTCCAGCTCCTCTCTATCTCAGGGCTTCTGCATACTCTGTTGCCTCCATCCTCCACTTGACCTTCTACCTCCCCCAGTAAGGAGCGCTGATACTTGCCCTGCCCACCCCCAAGACAGCAATGCAAAGGATGCCCAAGAGGGCCTGGAGAAGACTAAGTAAGGAACACCTAGGAGTGGGACCACTGGGTCCGGAATCATCATGCCCTAAATCTGACGAAATCTGTCAGCAGTGCTGCAGTACCCAGCAACAGTGCAGGGGACAAAGGGTGGCAGCTTTCCCATGTCCAACTCAACAGTGAGCCATTACTCCCTGGACATGTCATTTCTCTGCTCCCAAAACTAAGTTTAAGCATCTCCTCCCGGGTTTCTGAGCCCTCTGGCTCCTCTGATGCATTTGCTTGTCCACATCTCTGCCATGTCACCTTACTTCAAGTCACTTCTGGCTCTTCATGATTTGCGGGAGTTTCCTTTGAACCATATTGGTCTGGACACTGCAAGCATCTTCTACCGTTCCGCCTGTCTGTATTGACCATGCCCATGAGACACTTGGTTAAGTGGAGGAGGATTTTTTTTTTTTTTTTAATAAACCCCAACATCTCACCTGAGGAAACCATTCCCAGCACCAGGTGTTCCCCAGGGCCTGTCTGCTGGTGGCAGAAAAGTGATAACACTATTCTTGTCAAAATGCTGCGGGTACTTTGGAAAACCTTGGTTTTTCAAATAAGACAGTCTGGGGGGTGGGGGGATACACTGTGGGTTTGGGACACAAAATCTGTCAAATTGACTTGTGATGATTTATGTACATCTATAACTGAAATAAAATCCATTAAGTTAAAAAAAATAAAAAGCCAAAAAAAAAAAGAGTACAGGCTTCTGTTACAAAATAAATGAGTCATGGGGATATAATGTGTAGCATGGCGACTGTAGTTAATAACACTGCATTGCACTTATGATGACAGATGATGGAGAATAATATGAGAAAAAAGTATATGTATGTATATGTATGTATGACTGGGTCACTTTGCTGTATAGCAGACATTGACAAAACATTGTAAATCAACTATTATAAAAAATCTAAAAAACTACCACCGTATTGCACATCTGAAAGTTGCTGAGAGTAGTCTGAAATTCTCAGAAGAAAAAAAAAATTTGTAATTATGTATGGTGACAGATGTTAACTAGATTTATTGTGATTATTTTGCAATGTATACAGATATTGAATCAGTAATGTTATATGCCTGAAACTAATATAATGTTGTATGTCAATTATACCTCAATAAAAAAAAAAAACTTTAATTAAAAAAAAAATGCTGTGGGTAGTTCTTGTGTTCCATGACCACCCCACACACACACACACCTCCCCACCCGAGGCAGGGCACAGCTAGCAGGATAACCTATCAACAGTGACTAGAGGATGGGCATCAGTCCTCCGGGGTACAGAGTTCAGGCCCACCCTCCGCACTGGCAATAGCCCCGAGGCCCGTCCCACCCTTCCCAGCAGATCGTACTCTTTGAAAAAGCTGCATGTGCGGGGAGAAGACGGTCAGCAGACCGCCTTCCCTGGAGTTCTCCATGCCTCTTGGTCAGGCAGAGGACGCTGGGCCACCCCTGTCCCGTGTCACGTAGCAGAAGCAATTCCACTGCACGGCTCCCACGCTGGCGTCTCCCGTGGCCACCTTTCTGCTACCTCAGTAACAGGGATCTGGGTCGCCTCCAGCCTCGTGATGCCACAAACAAGTTTCAGTAACTGTCCCACACATGCCACCTCGCGGAACCACGCTCATTTCTCCGGCACTCCAAACCAGGCTTGGCATTACCACATCAGAGGCTAGCACGTGGCGCACGGTCTAGTCAACTACCAGGAGGGGCCCTCTGAGCCCCTGGGCGCCCTGCCTTGATAGGAGTGTCTGTACCTAGGGCCACGGGCCACACTGGGTGGTCTGACCTTTTGATGCGGGGCAGGGCCTTCGGGTTCTATAGTTCTCTCTCCTGAGGGGCTGCAGGGTAAGAGCAGCCCGGCGGGGAGCCAGCACGCAGATGCAACGGACCCAGGGGAGCCTAGGGACTCAGGAAGCCTCGCACGCACACCCCCACCCACAGGCCGTGCTTCACGGGACTGGACTGATCACACACAGATACTAGAACACAACACTGACCTGCCTCCATGAGAAAGGACAGCAGACTCGGCACTCTCCCTGATGTGACTTTGCGCTTGGCTGGTGTTCATCTGTCTCTTCTCCCAGTGAAAACACTTCATCACGAGCACAAGGGCCTTCAGTGAGCTCTGGGAGCTTTTCTAGGAAGTTAGCCAGCCTGAGGCAGGTCTTGGGCACTGGTTCCCTCTAAGCCATCGGCTGGCCTGACTTTCCCAAGTTTATTTTTTTCAGTCTGACCCTCTCAGGCTGTCCTCCCAAAGGGCAGCGCCAGGCCATGGCCCCCTCGGGGCTTCCTGACTCAAATCTGGCCTTTCCACGTGGAAGTCTGAGTATCAAAGAATAAAAGTACATCCTCTCCTATTTTTGTTATCATCAACCTAATGAAATAACTCAACTAGGAGTGCGAAAGCAACCCTGGGCACGTGTCCATGCTCCCCTCGGAAAAAAGGATCCTGACACTGAAAACAGGCCACAGGCCCCAACGATCCATGACTTCCCCTCTGGGCTCTAACAATAAGAATTAGAAGGAGAAGCGATCTAAGTATTGAATAAACCTGTTTCTTTCAAACCGTGCTCCCTACCTGCTGGCAGACAAAACTCTGCTTCTGGTTGACCAGGCGGGAGGGAGCAGAAAGCGAGAGGTGACTTGAGTGAGGAAACGACAGGCATAGGTTGTACAACTCGGCAGGCCAGCGTGGAGCTTTCAACGCTGGACACTCAGTAAGAGCTGCTAAAGCAGTGAATCCGAAGCTTCCTGGAATCAAAGGCCAAGCCCGCTGGGGACGTTTCAGGCCTGCTGGGCACGGGGCAGGCGGCTCCCTCCTGTGTCCCCTGCTGCATCTCGAACTGGAACTGGGGAGGGGGTCCAGGTGCACCCCCAGTTAACCTCTGATCTAAGGAGATGGGATTATTTATTAGGATTAGTCGGCCAAGGTCCTACAGGTTTGCCAAGAGTATGAAACCCTTACTCTTCCTGATAACAGACCAAGCAATGTTTCTTTCCCTCTGTTTCATTCCTATGTAAGGCAGTATGCGACAGAAAGAGAGAGGCAGCCCATGAGCTGAGAATTCCATCCACATACCTTCAGTGAGAAGCCAGTCCACGCTGGGTGTCGCAACCTCCCAGCCCTCCCCAGCACTAAGAACCCAGAATACCACCTTTCTGGGCTGCACTCCAGCTGTGTCTAGCACGTCAGTCTCCAAGCAGCCAACTGAGAGGACAATGGGCAGGTGTCTTCAAAGATCTCTGCAAAGGAGCAAAGTGGGCAGCTGGATCTGAGCCCCGGGAGACTGAGGAGGCTCCCCAATTTCACTGCGTGGAAGAAAGAGGTGGGGGGGTGGCGGGGGGGGCTCCTCAGAGAGACGTCCCACCCACAGAAGCCTGGCCACGCAGACACAGTGCCATCTCAGAGACCGGCCAGGGCATAGGGACGAGACAGACGCGAGGAGGGACACCAAGCAAGCTGGGTGATTTACTGTGCTCTGTGAGTGCTAGCTACTGGGCCAGGCAGGCCGTCCCCAAGTTCACAGAAATACAAAAACCCAGCAGCAAGAAAGACCAGTGGCTCCCAATTCTGGAAGGCTTTGTCCAGAAATGGACCGCTGATCACAAAGCTACACTTTTAAGGTTAACTCAGAGCCCCAACCACCATCCCAAACATCTGTCTGTGTCACTTCTAGGATCCCTTGGACCCCCTGTCACCTTGCCCTGCACTTTCTGTCACTTGGACTCACCTCTACAATGAAACTAGCACCAAGTCAGGGGTTTTGCTAAATCTGTAGATGAGGAAATATGAAGGGAAGGCAGAAATACAGGGAAATGAAACATAACAGCGAGGCCTGGGGATGGCCAGAGCCTGGCTTTGCTCCTCCGACCCCAGGGAAAACTTGGGTCAGTGAAAGGCGAATGAGCAGACAGGGCAGACAAACGGTGATGCTGAGCTGGGTTCCTGGGAAACCACAGTCATCCAAGGGACAGAAGATGAAAAACAGGCCTTAGAGCAGGGTTATTATTATTATTATTATTATTATTTGTCTTTCTGCCTTTATCTAGAGCCACACCTGTGGCATATGGAGGTTCCCAGGCTAGGGGTCTAACAGGAGCTGTAGCCGCCGGCCTTCGCCACAGCCACAGCAACGCGGGATCCGAGCCGCGTCTGCAACCTACACCACAGGTCACGGCAACGGTGGATCCTTAACCCACTGAGCGAGGCCAGGGATCGAACCCGCAACCTCATGGTTCTTAGTCGGATTCGTTAACCACTGAGCCATGACGGGAACTCCAGGAATGAGAGCAGGTTGAGCAGACACCCTAGGAGGCAGAACGGGGACAGAACCGGAAGAACATGGCCAGCGAGGGACCGCACTGCCCCCAACACAGACCCCAAGCTATAGGTGGAGGTTTGTGCAACGTCCAAGGTCAGAGGACCTAAAACAGAGGTGGCAGGTCTGACCTGCCTGCCTCACCCACCCAGGCGCCCTGAGCATCCCTCTCCCTCACCGGTCCCCCCCCATTTAACCTTAACTGGCAGGCCCGATGCATGGGTAGGAATCTGAGCGCCTGGGTGTGCGTGTCCGGTGCAGCAGCCTAAACATGGGCTGCATTTAAGCAGGGCAGGTACCAGGTCTGGGCAACCCAGGCCACCTAGAGGATGACGACCACGCCCACAGAGACCCCGGCAAATCTGACAAGACTTGGGGCAGCGGAGAGCTTTATGGAGTCACGATACACTTGGATTAACTTACCACACAGATCTCTACAGGCAAAGGGTTACAGCCTGCTAACACGAACATCCAGAGAGAAACGGAAAACACAAACACTCTCCCGAGGAGCACTGTCTTAAACAACCCAAGGTGGGCCTGCCTACAGTTGGCAGCCCACATCTACACCTAGGTGAACACGCTTGGGGTCAGGGGCTGTCTTGAAGGATGACAAGGGGGTCCAGACGGAGGTGGACGGAGGAGCTGCTTCGGGTCCAGGGATAGGGCAAGCTTCCTCTGCCTGGTACCTGGACAAGCAGTGCGTCACTGTGTGGGGAGAGAGAAAAGAAGAGTGAAGGAGGGACGGAGCTTCTATTCTAGAACCCAGGTGACTGGAGAACCCGGCTGTACCAGACCCACACCCATTCCTCGAGGCCAAAGCCTCATCACCCGCAATCACCAACCAGCTTGGAGCTGGTTAGCCAGTATCACCAGAGGTGAAATGACACCACCCAGCCCAGATGGAGAGATGAAGGCTGCTGACTCCAGGATCAGAGACTCGGGGGCACAAAGAGCCCAGAAGCTCCAGATTTAGGCAAAACCTCAGGGCAGAGAGTATAAGGATATTCGGGATGAAGGCATGGCTACCACCACCCTCCCTGAGATCTCTGCCCGTCCTGACCTCACAGGCAGCTCCTGCCTGTAGAGCCCCAGGACGGGGCAGGCGCCCAGTGCTTCAATACTGGGATGTAATTCCTCGCTCTCTGCGAAATGTCCCCTTCCACTCGGAAACTGGAGAGTCTCTTGGATTACTCATTCCTGAAATTCAGCTCCAAATGGAAGCCGGGCAGTGGTCTTAAAGCTTCTCTCCTGGTAAGGCTACCACCTTACCAATTCTCTCACCTGTGTCACATATGCCCTCCCCTGGAGTTCCCGTCGTGGCTCAGTGGTTAACGAATCCGACTAGAAACCATGAGGTTGCAGGTTCGATCCCTGGCCTTGCTCAGTGGGTTAAGGATCCGGCGTTGCCATGAGTTGTGGTGTAGGCTGCAGACGTGGCTCGGATCCCGCGTGGCTGTGGCTGTGGCGAAGGCCGGCGGCTGCAGCTCCTGTTAGACCCCTAGCCTGGGAACCTCCATATGCCGCGGGTATGGCTCTAGATCAAAAAGACAAAAACAAACAAAAAACAAAAACAAAAACATACGCCCTCCCCTGACCCACCTGGAGCAGCATGCTGAGGCCCAGGTCGCGGTGCCTCCGCTCCAGCTCCGACACGGCCTGCAGCAGGGACCCGAACCTCTCCGCCGGGTCCTCGTCCTCATCACCTGGGGACCCTTCGTCTTTCTCCGCTTCCTGCAGGAAGCGCCCTTCCTCCTCGGCAAAGAAGGCCCGAAGCTTCTTGTAGTCGGTCAAGGCCTTCTTCCTCCGGTCCATCACGTGTCCCTGCGGGGTGGGGTTGGGCAGCGGGGAGGGACACCCGTGTCCTCGGGCAGCACCCCGAGACCCCCCTCCCACCCCCACCTTACCAGGGAGGAGAGCGCCCCCTGACATCTGACTGCATGGCACGCAGCGACATGCCGAGGCCCGACCGAACAGGGTCAGTTCCCTCATTAAGGCGGATTCCAACCCTCTCCCACTTGCCTTCCACACAGCAGCTGCGGACTCAGCCTGGCCATGCAGGTCACGAGCATCATTCAGGTCTTTCCTCATGATCTCCACGGACCCCTTGCTCTCCTGGAAAGAGAGGCTAGTTCCAGGATGTGTGGCCACATCTGAAGGTCGGGGGCCCACCGAAGCCCAGTCCAGGGGGGACATCGTCCCACCAGGGTCCCTCGATCATCTGACTGTCCAGAAGGTCCCAGCTCATAGTCTTGGCTCAGCAGACACCTCAGAACCCCAAAGGCACCAGAGGGGGCTTAGTGACCCATTATGCTCGCTCCAGGAGGAAATCTAATAGAAATACTCACCTTGAGACTCTAACAGGGCAACTGTAAGCAAGACCATCCATTGGGAGCCAGTTTTACTGCCCCTAGCGGAGATGCCAGGTGGCCCTTTGGGACTATCATGGCCACACCCAGGGCCTGCCCCTGGTTCCAGTGCACTGAGTACGTAGGGTCCTTCGGCAGAACCCAACTCCAGTCACGGGGCTGGAGCCCCGATGCAGCCCATGGACTCCACAGCCCACGGCCCACCAAGGGGACCCCAGAACCTAAACCCCTGACACAAGCACCCCCAAACCTGCTACTCTCTCCCCTCTGGTGGGCAGGGAGCACAACGACTGCTTCTGTTTCAGGAGCCTAGCTGTCTATTCTCTCAGAAATAACGTTGGGTCCCCAGACCCCAGTTGTGACCAGACTCTACAAAGGCAGATTCGGACCCAGGGTCAGGTGCCATATGTAATGGCTGGGAGCACAGCGAAGGTTCCAGAACAGAGTGAAGGGACTCCAGAGGGCTCAGAATGGGAGAGGGGTGCTCAGGGCCACAAAGAGGCCGATCGCCTAAGGTCTGGCACACTTTCACAGCCTCTAGAAGCAGGAAGGGCTACCATAGGGGGAGGTCATGCTGGGGGGCAGGGCAATGAACAACACACAAATGGGCAAAGTTTGGGGGCGCAGGCGGGACAGCAGGGCAGTGTGCGGGTAGGGGGTGGGGCAGAGCAGTACATCGCTGGGAATGTGGAAGGGGCAACATGAGTGGGGGCTGGGGGGAGTGGAGAGAAAAGACGCAGTCCTGGGATGGGAAAAGGGGAAAGGATGACTTCCGGAAGCTGCGGAGAGAGGAGAGGGCAACGTCTTGGGGAACTGGGTATCGTCTAGGGACAGGAAAAAGGGTACTGAGCACCGGTACTGAGCAACTAAGGTATGAGAGAGCATGATCCAAAAGATGGAAATGGGGGCTAGGGCGCCATCTGGAGAATGGGTGGGGAGGGGAACGGGGCACCCTCCGGGGAAGGGCAGCGCATCAGATGCCGCCCGCGCACACCTTGCCGCGCAACGCCTTCCTCCAGCGGGGCTCCCACTCGGGCGGCTCGGGCCCCGCGGCCATGCGGCAAGCGGCGCACAGAGGGCCCCCGTCGGCGCGGCACAGCAGCTGCAGCGCCGCCTCAGAGGCCGGCCCGTCGCGCGCGGGCGCCGCGGCCGCCTCCTCCAGGGCCAGCAGGCGGCGGCTGAGCGGCGGACGGCCGGGCTCCACCGCGCGCTGCCAGCAGTCGTCGGCGCACTCGGGACACGGGAAGGGCCCGTCCTCCTCGGCCCAGAATCGCACCACGCACGCCCGGCAGAAGCGATGGCCGCAATCGGCGCGCACCGGCTCGCGGGGCGCGCGCTGGCACAGGGCGCAGGCGGCCTCGGCGGGGCCCGCGGGAAGCGCCAGGGCGGCGACGATGGGGCCCTCGAGGAGGGCTCAGACAGAGACGCGGACCGGGGAGTGATGGGGGCGGCCGGGCGGGCGAGGCCGGAGCAAGGCGGAGACCCGGGGAACCGGACGCACGAAGAGCGCGGCCAGAGAGCTGGGGACGGGAGCGCGCGGACGGAGGTGGAGTTCAGGAATAGAGAACAAGAATGGCGACGGGGATGGCTAGGCGCCCGGCGCAGGGTCCTGGCAGGGGTGTGCTCCACACTAGGTCCCGGCAGCTGTGTACTCCACATTCCCGGGTGCTGGCAGCGGGACGCTCGACCTCGCGTGGATCCTGGGAGCGGTGTAAACCCCACACCCCACCCAGCTGGCAGTGGTGCGCTTCATTCTACCACCCGGGGGACCGATCAGGTCCTCGCACAGTGAAATCTTACAGTGACTGTCGCTTCTCCTATCAATGACTCGTGTGTGCGAGAGGGAAATCAAATTTTACTGGAAGAGTCCATTTAAAAAAGTCTTTTATTTTTTGTAACCTGCTAGGACCTAAGCTGCAAGTACCTCCTCTCGGCGCAGAGCCCACAGCGGGTGGGAGTGCGGCTGGAAAGCGATTTGGGCGCCCTCCAGTCTGCCTCCTGGTGTGAAGTCGATCTGCAGGCACCTGACCGCGTGGGCCTGCCTGGCCTGCACGGCTTCTGCGTGGACTCTGCAGGGGAACCCGCCTCGTGAGGGCCAGCCTGCGCGGAGGGCCCACATTCTTCCCGGAGCCGGACCTTGCGGCCACCGTTTGCCCATCAAGCCCAGGAACTGAGGAATCCAGAGGCAGGGAAACACTGATTCAGAATGAAGACCCAGAGCTACCAGTACCCAGGCCTATACTAGGAAGTTTGTTAGCATTTCTTTAGAAAAGACAAATAGATAATGGTTTGAGGGAGGAACGTTGTGGTGGGGTTTTGTGTTTTGGTTTTTTTTGTTTGTTTGTTTGTTTTAAACAAGAATGTGGTTTTTTAAATTTTTTTTAATGTGATTTTTAATTTCTTAAATGAATGTGTTATTATGTGTTCAGTACAAAACTGGATTCCTAGGTACTGCTTTTTGGGTTTGTAGATTAAAAAAAAAAGTGGTGTTGACTTAAAAATGCACAGTGTAAAAGTGAAGCTTTATACAGGGAACTGAC
The DNA here is from genome assembly GCA_004024745.2 of Catagonus wagneri. Taxonomy (NCBI): domain Eukaryota; kingdom Metazoa; phylum Chordata; class Mammalia; order Artiodactyla; family Tayassuidae; genus Catagonus; species Catagonus wagneri. Next base: position 1,477,913 of record PVHT021183702.1, on the reverse strand, counting down.
TGAAGCCTCTAATCTGAGAAACAGGTATCAACTGAAAAAAAAAATGCATGACCTAAAACTTGAGAGTTATGTTTTATTCAGATCTGCTGAGGGCTTACGTCTGAGGGACAGCTCTGCAGAGGTAAGGGAGGAGCCGAGATATATGAGTTTTTGTGACAAAAACCAGGTAGTCGGAACATCAAAAGATTACATTAGAGAAGAACAGACATCTTAAGTTAATGAACTTCGCGCTTTTCTGTATTTGGGAAGATGAAACAGTCTGGGCTTATTGGAATCATTCCTTTGATATGCACTGAAACTATCGAGGGCTAGGATCCAGTTTTTCTCCTTCCCAAATCCCCTGCAGGTGCACAGGGACAGCTGCAAAGCCACAATATCCTTTGTTTACTCACAAGACAGGGCCCAGTCTTCAGAGCCTCTCAATAACTCTGAAGTCACTGCTCCAAAGAAGTAGAGGAGGAGCCAGTTTATACAAGAATTGTTTGGGCTGAGAAATGATATTCGGTACGGTAGTCAAGCTTACATCTAAAAGTTACTGCTTACATCTAAAAGTTACTGCTAATCACAAAGAACAGTTATCTCATGTTAATTGCTTTAGTGTTTTTCTATGTATGGGAAGATATACAAATAGGGGGCCATTAAAATTATTCCTTAGATGTGCATTTTGCACCTCTGGGGGCCTGATAAATCCAAAGGGCAGAATGTTTCATCCATTTTTTCCCATCTTGAATTCCCCTCGGGGCACACCATCAGTAGGTGACTGCAGTGGACTGCAGCTTAAACGTTTCTATAACAGGATGAAGAGCAACACTCTTTAGTCTCTTTGTTTACACTGGCATTATCCTCGAGGACGCAGGTTCCCCGGCCTCACTCGGTGGGTCAAGGCTCTGTCGTTGCTGTGAGCTGTGGTGTAGGTCGCAGATTCGGTTCGGATCTATCTGAGGTTGCTGTCGTCGTGGCACAGGCCAGCAGCGACAACTCTGATTCAGCCCCTAGCCTGGGAACCTCCATGGGTTCGGCCCCAAAAAGAGAAAAAGAAAAACAAACAAACAAACAAAAAAAAACATGAGACTTTTTTTCACTGTTAAGTTAGCAGATAGCGTTACTGAACCAAACTTGGGTTCATTCACCCACCTTCCAGCAAAGCCAGTCTGAAACCACACACCTCAAATGGGACTCGAACCCAGTCATGCCTCAGATGGGACTTGAAGAACCCCAATCTCTGTCTTAGGAAGGGACTGACACACCACATACCTGGTCTCAGGAATTACTGAAGCTCAGGTTCTTTATGTGTCAGCACGGAAGAAATTCAGCGAGAGGCAAAGTGATAAAGTAGATTAATATCCTTGGTAAAGAGGCTGCAGGAAAATGGGATGCACGAGGATGCTTATGTCTCATGTCCCAGGGTTCCTGGGACAGGCTGCCCCGCGAGGGTGCCGGGCTCCGTACACGAAAGAATTCCAGAGCAAGCCTTGGTAAACTAAAACAGAAATACTCTCTCCATAGACAGAATGCAGCCAATCTCAGAAGATAAGAGCAGGCTCCAGGGGTGGGGCGTGGTTATTTTTTATGGGCTGGATAATTTTTTTTTTTGTCTTTTTGCCTTATCTAGGGTCGCACCCATGGCATATGGAGGTTCCCAGGCTAGGGGTCTAACAGGAGCTGTAGACGCCGGCCTTCGCCACAGCCACATCAACACGGGATCCGATCCGCGTCTGCAACCTACACCACAGCTCACGTCAACGCGGGATCCTTAACCCACTGAGCAAGGCCAGGGATGGAACCCACAACCTCATGGTTCTTAGTCGGATTCGTTAACCACTGAGCCATGACGGGAACTCCTGGGCTGGATAATTTTATAGGCTAACAAGTGGGAGGAGCATTCCAGTTATCTGGGAGAAGGCGTGAGGATTTTGAGGAATCGGCCCGTGGCTTCCTTGTTGGCTTTTTCTGGTCAGCCTCAGAACTCTCATGGGGCTTGCCGTAGGGCGTTTAGACGCTAATTATGACAATGAGCATATAATGAGTTTCGAGATCTACTGGAAGCTGAATCTTTATTACACAGGCATTACTGATTAAGTCATTGGCTATTGGCATTCAGCCTCCAGTCCCTCTCCCCTTCCTGCAGGTCAGGGCGGGAGTGAAACCTCCAATCCGCTCTCACTAGATCACGTCCTCAGGCCAACTGTCCCCATCCTCAAGGACTTTCCAAAAGTCACGTCATCAACACAAACTTTGTTGGCGTTGACAGAGTTTCATTTTGAATATCAAGGCACTTTGATGATTCTCCTCACTTAGGAAATTCCAAGCGTCTTAGAAGGAGCTCTGTGTCAGGAATAGGAGGAAGGCCAACTATATGTTGCTTATAAATCATAATATCACCTCTTTAAAATAATATCTCCATTATTTTTATTTAAAAAAAAAAGTGTGCTGGAAACAGGCAAGCATGGGAAATGGGCATACACAAGGAAGATAATTTTTTTTTTTTCCTTTATGTCATTTTAGGGCCACACACGCGGCGTATGGAGGTTCCCAGGCTAGGGGTCTAACAGGAGCTGTAGCTGCCGGCCTTCGCCACAGCCACAGCAACGCGGGATCCGAGCCACGTCTGCAACCTACACCACAGCTCACGGCAACGCCAGATCCTTAACCCACTGAGCAAGGCCAGGGATCAAACCCATAACCTCATGGTTTTTAGTCGGATTCGTTAACCGCTGAGCCACGATGGAAACTCCGGGAAGATAATTTTGAATAAATAAGAGGTGATCCTTACACAGACCAATGATGGTAATGAGCCTTGAGCTGAGAAGTATGATTGGTAACTCAGTCATCCTACAAATAGCAAAATCCAAATAATCATTGTATATTGTGCTGTACCTTTAAAAATCTGTTAAGAGGGTAAATCTCATGTTATCTGTTTTTTAACAAAGTGAAATGAATAAAAATTTGAAATTTCTCCCTTTTTAAAAAAAATCTCAATTGCATTATTTAAGGGTTTTTTTTTTTTAATCTCAACTTCGTTACTTAATCCTGTTCTTGCTTCTCTAAAATGAGTCGAATGAATGACTACTGCTTTACCCCACAGAGTTCTCATATCTAAGATGAAAAATAAGTGGGCTCCTTTGCATCAGCTCAAGTAAATACTGTTATAATACTTTAATAAAATGACAGAAGTAGGAGTTCCCGTCGTGGCGCAGTGGTTAACGAATCCGACTAGGAACCATGAGGTTGCGGGTTCGATCCCTGCCCTTGCTCAGTGAGTTAAGGATCCGGCATTGCCGTGAGCTGTGGTGTAGGTTGCAGACGCGGCTCGGATCCTGCGTTGCTGTGGCTGCGGCGCAGGCCAGTGGCCACAGCTCCGATTAGACCCCTAGCCTGGGAACCTCCACATGCCGCGGGTGCGGCCATAAACCCGCGGCCATAAAATGACAAAAGGCAAAAAAAAAAAAAAAAAATGACAGAAGTAAATTGCCTAGGGAATGAAATCCATGTCATCGTGATGTGTCAGATCCAAAATTGACAGAAATGAATTTGAACTACAGAAGTGAAAAAGGAGGAAGTGCACTTCCTTTGTACCTCATCTCAGTCCATTTGGGTTGCTATAACAAATGCTGTTAAGATCCAACCCAGAGGGAGACTCAGATCCCCTTAAATTTGGCCATAGTGGAGCCATTTTGATTCTCTGACCCCTAACAAAAAATATAGTTCTGCAGGACTAACAGGTTAATCCTGTTTTGCAAGGCCGACCTTGCCCAGTTCTGCAAGACTGATCCCCTCCGCTTGTCTTTATCTTGTTTTTGCTGTGCTTACTGTGAATTTATGGCTTCTGTAACTGCTTGCTTGCTTGTGCAAAACACCATCTGCGTATGGTTTTAGCCTTTATAAGTCTAGCACTACTTTGACTCGGGGCTGCACCCCTATCCCGTGCCTGGGTTGGAGGCAGTTGACGGTTGGCTAATAAAGCTCCTAGCAGTTTGACTGAGTGTTCGTGGATTTTCTCCACTCAGTGGGACCCAACAATACCATAGACTGGGTGGCTGAAAAGCAACAGACATTTATGTCTTATAATTCTGGAGGCTGGGAGCCCGATGTCAAGATGCCGGCAAATGTGGGTTCTGGAGAGAGCCCGTACCCTGGTTCACTGATGGATGACTTCACTGTGTCCTCAGATGGCAGAAGGGGTGAGGGAGCTCTCTTTTACCGGGGCACTAATCCCACTCCTGCGGGCACCACCCTCATGAGCTAATTGCCTCCCAAAGGCCCCACCTCCTAACATCATCACCTTAGGATTTCAATATGAATTTTTGGGGAGAGTGTTATTTGGATCACAGCACTCCTGAAAGGTGTTGTCCCATCCAGCTCTTGCCTAGCAGAGCTCTAGGGGCCAAGTGTCTTCAGGACCTATGCCATCTCTTCTCTCCAAACTCTTCCTTCCGGTGGGATTCTCCACTCCCCCACCCCCAGGGAGATGCCTCCTATTGGCAGCTTTCAGCCTCTACTAAAAACAGTCTGAGCCTAGCAAATTGTGCTATTGTGATTTATAAGAAATACGTATTTGGTTTTCCTCCTTTTCCTGGCACAGAGCTCCTGAAAACTTTTGGAATTTCCTAGGATAAGAGCAATCAGGATGTCATCTTTTTGTTGTTGTTGTTCCATTAATGAGGTAACTTTTGAAAAGCCCCTAAGGATTGGGGCTGTTTGCCAAGGAAATCAGTCATGTGATCAGGGAGCTGGAACTTTCAGTGCCACGCCCTGACCTCCAGGGAATGGAGAGGATCTGGAAGCTGAGTCAGCCACTAATGGCCAGTGATGTGATCAATTATGCCTGTGAAATGGAGGCTCCAAAGCACCCAAAAGGACTGATTTCAGAGAGCTTCTGGGTTGGCGGATATTTGGGGAATGGCATGCTCCCAGAAAGGGCATGGACGTTGAAGCCCTTTCACCAGCACTTGCTTTCTGCATCTCTTCTGCCTGGATGTTCCTGAGTTACATCCTCTCATAACAAGCCAGTAACCTAGCAAGTAACATGCTTCCCATGTTCTCTGAGTTGCTCCTGGATTCGGCATTGAAATCTGAAGGAAATGAATGCTAGGGCAGAAACAACAGAACCAGGAGCAAGTCTTTTTCATGCAAGCTCAACCAGTCCAGAGGCCACACCCCAACCATCTCCTCTCACATTCACGAGCAGGCCACTGTCCACCTGCCCTCATGACCCCAAGGCAGGTACCAGACAAACAGGGACAGGCCCTATGTCCCAGAGCGAAATGAAATTACTCAAACTGGCCGGTCCTGAGCCTGCTTGCTCTACTTCATCTCATCTTTCCAGCAGAAAGCACAACAAAGGCCTTGCCCAAGTTTTCCCCTCACTCCCTCTGCTTCCTGACACCCTGGTGTTTCCCGGTGTGGCTCTGGGCCATGTGCTGTGCCTCTTCTCTTGGCAACCATCTGTTGTTTCAGTGGCAGTCATGTCTTGATCTGTTGGCTTTACCATACCTGAATAAAAACAATAACAACTTTTTAATTGGCTGTACTTTATTTTTTAATAAACTTGAACCATTTATTTCGTAGTTTTATTTTTATTTTTTAATTTAATTTAATTTTTATTGTCTTTTTTGCCTTATCTAGGGCCACACCTGCGGCATATGGAGGTTCCCAGGCTAGGGGTCTAACAGGAGCTGCAGCTGCCGGCCTTCGCCACAGCCACAGCAACACGAGATCCGAGCCACGTCTGCAACCTACACCACAGCTCACGGCAACGCCGGATCCTTAAGCCACTGAGCAAGGCCAGGGATCGAACCCACAATCTCATGGTTCCTAGTCAGATTTGTTAACCACTGAGCCACGATGGGAACTCCAAAACTGCTTACTTCCAAGGGTAAAACCAATTGTTGATTGCAGAGAAACGAAGCCCTGGAAATAAAGTGAATATCAATCCATAGGGGCAAGGTTGAATTCAACCGTGTGTATGCTGGGCGGCCAGGAGCTATGCAGCTGTAGAAGAGAATTGGAACTTTCCCAGAAAATCTGAAGGGAGGCCCTAAGAAAAACTAGGTAAATCTGTGCCTATCAGAACCACATATTGTAAAACAAACACACACACACACACACACACACACACACACACACACACACACACCTACCAGTATAACTAATAATGAAGAATTCACAGAAAGTTGTTATTTAGATGCGTAGGGGAGTGCAGTGAGGAGCAGGGGGACAGGCAGATAGTAGCATAGGCCCTTTGATAAACCCATGCAGGTGTGGGTACTTGGAACAGTTTTAAAAATAGCCAACCTGGAGTTTCCTATTGTGGCTCAGCAGCAACCAACAGGACCGGTAGCCACTAGGCTGTCCATTTGCTCGCTGGCCTTGCTCAGTGGGTTAAGGATACTGCATTGCCAGTGACCTGCGGGCTAGGTAGCAGCTGCAGCTGGGATCCAGCAGCGATTCAACCCCTAACCTGGGAACTTCCATATGCTCAGGTGTGGCCCTAAAAACGCTAAAAGTAAGTAAATAAATAGCCGATCAAAGGCATCGCCCAACACAGCCACCAGGCACTGTACTCCCAGTTTGCCTGGAGAATCGTTTTGTTTGTTTGTTTAATTTAATTTTTTTTTTGTCTTTTTGCCTTATCTAGGGCTGCACCAGTGGCATGTGGAGGTTCCCAGGCTAGGGGTCTAACAGGAGCTGTAGCCACCGGCCTTCGCCACAGCCACAGCCACGCGGGATCTGAGCCGCGTCTGCAACCTACACCACAGCTCACGGCAACGCCGGATCCTTAACCCACTGAGTAAGGCCAGGGATCGAACCCGCAACCTCATGGTTCTTAGTCGGATTCGTTAACCACTCCTGTTTTTGTTTTTTGTTTTGTTTTGTTTTGTTTTTTTTTAAGAGCATTCCCTGGTTGGAAAAATCACAGAAGGTTTTTACTTCTCTAGAAAGGAGTTTGCCCTTAGGTATGAGGATTTATTTGGTGTTTCAGGATAGAACTCTGGAAAGGATGCTGGCACAGAATATATGGCTGCAGGGAATACCAAAGGAAGACGCGAAGCTGGGGCGCTCAACTCGAGGAAGTCCCAACTTGACGAAATCTCTCAGGCAGACCTGAAAAGGGAGTTCATTTCCCTGTCCAGGTCTGTGAACGGATTTGCGATTGCAGAATTCCAAACAGGAACCCATCACCCACCCCCCGCCCTCTCCCCACGCCAGCTCTTCTCCCTCCTAAAGGTGTCGGAAAAGCCCCACCCCCCGCCCCCAAGACAACGAAAGAAGACAAAGGGCACTTGGAAAAAGCCCTCTGGTCACTAGACGCGGGGCGGGGAGTGAGGGGGGTTTCTAGACAACAGCCAGTCGCGTTGCCAGAGTCACCGTTTTCCACCAGCTTTTAACGAAAATACGGCGGACGCGCTGGGAGTCCTGGCGCTTGACCGGGAATCGCCGGGTGGGGACGGTGCACGTGAAGCGGGTCCTGCAGCGCCCCTCCAGGTCGGCCTGGTGCTGCGATCCTGATGCAACCGGGCTGCCGGGACACAAAAGTAGCGCAGGAGCGCGGCGGTGCTCTGGGGCTGCAGCAGTACAGCGGTGTGGAGGTACGAGGGTGCTGGATAGAGGAGTGCAAGAAGGCGGTAGAACGGCGGTTCGCGGAAGCAAAGGGACGGCAAGCGGCGCCGGCAGTGCAAAGGCTCCGATGGAGCACGGTCTGACAACTGCCCATGGCAGCAGGACCAGCCGCAGCCTCTGTTACTTTATCTGAAAGGGCCCGTCTCCATTGGTTCAGACTCCATCCTGGCAACACTCCACAAAACCGATTGGCTAAGGAGCTTTCTCAAGATTTCCAAAGCTTTCCGTTATTCCACCACCTCTGTGGCATTCTTCAATTTCTTGTCCGAATTTGAAATTTCTTGTAGTGTATGCATAGTTTTGCCTGAATGTTTTCACCCCGTTTTTCTTTTTTTGGAATATTATGGTGATTTCCTGAAATGCGTGTAACGAATGCTGCTGCTTTGGGGGCGGGGGTAGGGCAAAATCACCCTGGAAAGCTGGGCTGTCCCTTGGATATATCCAGAGTGAGAACATCTGCCTACCCATCTCTCATCTTCCATTCATCCCCCTTTCCATCTCCCAAATCCTCCCTACTACCGCTCACATCCGCGAACATTCCTTGCTATGTTATCTCCCATTCCCAGCCTTCCTCCAGCCCAGATCCCAGCCCCGCCTTCTGTCTTTCCTCCCCCAAGCTCCCCGTGGCCTCCTCCACAGCCCTCCCTACCCATCCTCCAGCTCTCTTTTCCCAGGTCCAGACCACGCCTCCTGAACGTATTAAAAATATAGAAATAACATATAGAAAACCATGGTCATAAAATCTTAAGTCCTGTGTTTTCATATCCGTGTGCTTTCTGCATCTCCTTCAATACTCCTGGAAGATAACTAGGTTTAGTTTCAACGCCTCTTAAGATCTTTGAATTACTGTAATCAGATAGGAAGTAAAGGAAAAATACAGTATGTGCACGGAGAGAGGTGACACTCCCGAGGAAGAACAAATAGCCGGAACCGCCCTTAGCAGGAAGAAGTGATGCTGGTGGGGAAGGGGCAGGGGAGTCTCCTGTGCCCCACGGGCACCAGCCCTGGACTCTGACGCCTTCTGCACCCCCACTGTCCGTCTGGGTGTGACTGTCGCAGCTCAAGAACCGATAGGTGAGCGTGTTCTGCCTCTGCACGTATGTCCGCGTGGGCAGTGGGCACCAAGCTTGGAACGACACATTGGGCAAGCTGTGCTTTGATCGTGGCACGGGCGGTGCTTCTCAGATTCCGTTTCGAGGTCGGGTCTCACTTCTTCAGCTGTAGCCGCCTTTCATTTACACCCGGCTGTGAGATTAGACTGCAGCCCTGCTCTTTTGTAATTTGCTGAAATCACATGGGCACAGAAGTCGCTTTGGCCAACACCAGCGTTTGGAAAAGCCCACCCGGTAAACGACCATCTTGCGCAGGAGGTGCACCAGCTATTTTGCGCACGTGCGCGTGGTCCTAGGGTCTTCGGATGCCGGCGCAGCGAAGGACAGGGCATTGGAGACTGGGGTCTCCATCCCCTTGCCATGCGGGGCATCCCTCGGTGGTGTCGGAAAGGTGGCTTTTGTCCGCAGGGCGTCGGCTGGAAGCTGTGCGTAAGGACAAAGCCTGCCTAAAGCCATCTTTTCCTCATCTTTGCGATCCTGCAGGCATTCTGCAAAGTGTATCTTTTCACTGCAAAGTCCCGCAGCACGCCCTAAGATTTCAAATACCCACCCTCCTGCGGCGCTCAACCCTAAGGAATTGCGGCGCTCAACCCTAAGGAATTAAAATTCTTCCTCAGTAAGCCTTTGCAGTGTCTTTTTCTAATCTACAGGGTGCTGTCTTCAGGCAAATCCCTCCTTCCCCGCCTCCCAGCAGCCTGTATTTGTAGCAATTCTGATATGGGGAGAATAAGTGTTCTGTTGAGGGAGGAAAAAAAAAAAAAAGAGAAAACTATGTGTTTGCCATTGCAATGTTTCAGTTATATGATATGCTTGTTTGTAAGAATTTTAAAGAGATTTGGTTTCTTGGCTGAGTGAGGAAGAGAGCTCGCCACACATTCGTCTAGGATGAAAGGATGGCTTCATCCATGCGGAACAAAGATCCAGGATGATTAACATGTGCTCATACCGTGCATGCAACCATTTATTCAATGTACTTATGGAATCTGACCCGCACGCTTTACAAAATATAATAATAAAGGGGAAAAGTGTGTTGTAGGTCTTTTGTTTCTTCTTCTTTTTTTTTTAATCATCCAAATCCCTTTTTAAATTACTCTTCCAGGCTACTAATTCCCAAGCACTGTCTGTCCCTGGTAGCTAAGATGAAGAGTCTGTTTCTTTTCCTTTTCTTTCTTTTTTCTGTTATTTCTTTGCCTTTCTCTACCCCTCTCCTTTCTTCTCTCACTAACTCTTCCTTCCTTCCCTCTTCCCTTCTTTCTGGAAAACCTCGAGTTTGCCCTGTAGTGTTTCCTCTGTCGATATAAAATGTTGCTCTTGATCTTGAGGACGGTCCTTGGTACATTCTGGTTGCTATGACTGGGGGAGCTTAAACAAGAGGTGTTTACTTCTCATAGTTCTAGAAGGTGGGAAGTCCAAGATCAGGGTGCCAGTAGGGGAGGGTGCCCGTCAGGAAGCTCTTCCAGATTGTAGATGGCCATCTTCTTTCTGTGTCCTGACCTGGAACAGAGAAAGAAGAAGGAGGAGGGAGAGGTGGCAGAGGAAGAGAAGAAGAAGGAGAGAAGGAGGAAGAAGAGGAAAGAGGAGGAAAAGGAGGGGACAAAAGCTCTTTCCTGTCTCTTTTGTAAGGGGACTAATAGCATTCGTGGGGGCTGCACTCTCATGCCCTAATCTCCAATGAACCCATCTCCAAATACCATCACATTGGGGATTAGGGTTTTCAAAATACGAATTTGGGGGGAACACAGACACTCAGTCCATGAGATTCTGGTTCTGACCTCCGGGAATTAACCAGCCTCTATATGAAAGCAGCTGGTGCAGAGCAGTTCCCAAATCTTAGCACCTACATCGGAAGACAACTTACCCAAACCTCTTCCTAGAAATGTTCACTTCCGACCCCACTCCAGGTTTTCTCCCAAGATTTCTCATGCCACCAGGAAGCCAAGAAACTTCCCTGGGACCCGATGGGAGAACTACCTTTCCAGGAACTAGCAGGAACCAGGTGAGGGGAGGGGACTATGGGTGGTTCAAACTGCTGGAAGCCCCTCCTCCCGCATGGCTTGCAGGCCAAGGGCCATCTCAGGACAGCTTCATGGTCTAGTGACCTGGGCTGACACCTGGGCAGCTCTCAGAAGCACTCTGTGCTCAGTTCAGTGCTTTGTTTTGGCCACTTGAAAACCGAATTTCTTAATAGCTTTTTGACATGACACCTACATTTTTCATTTTGCTCTGGGCCCTGGAAATCATGTTGCTGGTCCTGCAAATCATAGCCTACCCAAACCTCAAGTCACAGATTTTCTAGGCCAGATGCCTGAGATCAATACTTTTGCTACTGAAGGAAATTGGGACATATCACCCCAAAATATGCCACACTCAGCATATTGATTATTTGGGGCTTAAGCCACTTGAAAAACAGCCAATGCTGGGAGAAACTTTCTCTGAACTCCCTTTATCTGCCTAAAAACAGATCCTTTAGAATGACTTCAGCTGCTATCAGTTCACTGCTAGGAGTTTCATGAGGAGAGGAAGACTGAGTCGTCACAGGAAAGGAGGCTAGAAGTCAATGCCACACCTTGACAGACTTTGTCACAGTCATAACTCCTGTCTAGTCTCCAAAGAACTCAGCCATCTCTCTCCTAATATCATTTACTTTCTGCTAAGACGACGACTTCTCCCCTTTTCCTATTAAGATAGAGTATAAGCTCTCAAATCTCATTGCTTTGGGGAGGATTCACTTTTTCCCCTGGCAATGCCCCCATGAACATAACATTTAAAAAAAAATTGTCGGAGTTCCCTTCGTGGCTCAGTGGTTAACGAATCCAACTAAGAACTGTGAGGTTGCGGGTTCGATCCGCGGCCTTGCTCAGTGGGTTAAGGATCCGGCGTTGCCGTGAGCTGCGGTGTAGGTTGCAGACGTGGCTCGGATCCCGCGTTGCTGTGACTGTTAGACCCCTAGCCTGGGAACCTCCTACCACCAATGAGCTTTAGCTGAGACGAAAAGACCTGCTTAGCATGGGGTGAGTCGTTTGTTTGTTTTTGTTTTGTTTTATTTTCCTTTTACAGCCGTACCTGTGGCATATTGAGGTTCCTGGGTGCAGGGCTGGACCCTTGACCCACTGCGCAAGGCTAGGAATTGAACCCATGCTAGGCTGCAGAGACAACGCTGGATTCTTAACCTGCTGTGCCACAGCAGAATTTCAAAATAGTGACTTTTAAGAACAGAAGGCAGTTTAGAGTCAGAGACGTCTGTGCTAACCAGATCTACAGGTGAAAGGAAAGGGAGGTTTTGCTTCAAGTGTACCTGTCTCCTAGGCAAGATCCAGCTTCAGATCGCTTCCAAAGGCCCTGAGAGGGTGGGGGGAAGGGGTACCCCAATCATTTGTATACATTGGTCATTAAGACTCTGCTATTAAAAAATAAGGATGGTTACAAAAACAGTTTGAATAAATGATCCAGAAGCAAGCATTTATCTATTTTATTAAGGTGCTTTGTATTAAAAGACTATTTTTGAAAAGCTGAATTGGAGATTGTAGAATTTAGTGAAATTTCATCTGCAATACTTTCAGCTTTCTACAGCAGTAGAAATTTTACAATATGTGACTTTTTTTTTTTTTTTTGCTTTTTAGGGCCAACCTGCAGCATATGGAAGTTCCCAGGCTAGGGTTCGAATTGGAGCTGCAACTGCCAGCCTACACCACAGCCTCAGCCACAACAACATGGAACGCTAAACCCACTGAGCGAGGCTAGGGATTGAACACACATCCTCATGGATACCAGTCAGGTTTGTAACCCACTGAGCCACAACGGGAACTCCTTAATATTTTTTTTTCTTCCCACCACATCATAAGTATTATTCTCTCTTCAAAATGAAATTCAATATTCAAAAACTTAAAAAACTAGGTTGTGGTTAGTGCAGAGCTTCGCACCACTGGCCCGATTTCCCAAGCCAGCTCCCCACTTCATCAGCCATTTCACTTAAGACTATTTTTCCCCCTGCCTTTAGCTACGCACTCATCTGCAAAAATGGGGTTAACAATAGTGCATACATGGAAGAAGGGACGTTACGAACATGAAAATGAATTAAGTATTTATTAAGTGATTACCCTAGCTCATAATGAGCTCTCTAGAAGGGTTTCTTAAATCAGTTACCTCTTTTTAAAATAAACAGAGGAGTTCCCATCGTGGCTCAGTGGTTAACGAATCCGACTAGGAACCATGAGGTTGCGGGTTCGATCCCTGACCTTGCTTAGTGGGTTAAGGATCTGGCGTTGCCATGAGCTGTGGTGTAGGTTGCAGACGCAGCTCGGATCCCGCGTTGCTGTGGCTGTGGCAAAGGCCGGCAGCTACAGTTCCTGTTAGACCCCTAGCCTGGGAACCTCCATATGCCACGGGTGTGGCCCTAGATAAGGCAAAAAGACAAAAATAAAATAAAGAAAAGAAAAGAAACAGAAAAAAATGGTTAATACTGAGCATGTCCAGAGCAGCTCGGGGACCTACGATCTCAAGACACTCAGAGAACAGACTTGCAAGTACAGAGCACTGCCTCAGCTCACAAACTTATTCGTTCAGGGAACACTGGTTGAACCTCCGCTATGTGCCAAGCTCTGCATTCTCTCACAGAGCTGTAGAGTGAATGACACAACCTTTGCCCTGGAGATTACAGTTGGTGTTCTGGTGGTACACGTGCTCCATAGTGGCACGATGGAGCTGTCCATGGCACAGAGAGAGCTCAGCTGAGGCAGCCCCAGCTGTGGCTGGATCTGTCCTGAGAAGGAAGGATGAAATGCAGCCAACAGGACTTGAGCATTAAATACATGCCCGTATCCTACCATCCTCCTGACACAACATTCACTCACAGGAAGTCCATTGATACCCTCACTTTACAGATGAGGAAGTAGAGGGACAAAGAAGGTAATTACTAGCCCCAGGTAAGGGGCCAATCATAGAGGCAGTGCTCTCTACCTGCAAGTCTGTCCTCTGAGGTCCATCAGGTGTCTTGAGATCATAGGTCCCCTGAGCTGCCTCCCCAGGCATCTCTCTTCCTCCACTTTCTTCATTCCCCAAACTTCTAGGGCAAAAAGTATCCTGTTTGGGTTTCTTCAAACTTGTGCTAGTGTAGGTACCTTGCTAACTGCTCTGAACGCAGGGAGCCACTCTTTTGTGTGTGCAGGTACCATCTCCTAACCTGTTTGGATAATGCTCTGGATGATTAAAGTTGGCAAGTAATTGACCTCCAGACAAGAACTCTGAAAACTGTGATGTGCACAGGAATCTGTTTAAAACACAGATTTAGACTCAATACATTTGGTGTGAGGCCAAGAGTCTGCATTTCTAAACTGGCTCCCCAGGTACTGCTGTGCTGCAGCAAGCGAGGACTGTGCATTCATAAGGACTCATGCTTCTTTCTGAAGAGTTAACGTAATAGTGGAACTGAACATCGTGTATATAAGAATTAATTTAGTAAGTCAACTTGGCTACTGGTGACTTCATTTAAAAACAAGACAAGAGGAGTTCCTGTCGTGGCTCAGTGGTTAACGAATCTGACTAGGAACCATAAGGTTGCGGGTTTGATCCCTGGCATTGCTCAGTGGGTTACGGATCCAGCGTTGCCGTGAGCTGTGGTGTAGGTTGCAGACGCGGCTCGGATCCCACGTTGCTGTGGCTGTGGCGTAGGCTGGTGGCTACAGCTCCGATTCGACCCCTAGCCTGGGAACCTCCATATGCTGCGGGTGCGGCGCTAGAAAAAACGTAAAAAAGACCAAAAAAAAAAAAAAGAGAGAGAGAGACAAGAGACCCCAAATAGAATCTCTTTATGCTAAGCCCCACATCATCAAACTAAGACTTGACTTAATTATAGTTTTGGCTTTCCTAGAAATAGAATCTTAACCAGCCAATCAGGAAGAGTCTGACGGCACCAGTTATGTAATCTGCCTGATAGACTCCTGCCATTCTCTAAAGAGAAGTAACCTTGGAGTCACCAACCTACTCTTTTGCCTAGTTCCTTCCTTGTTCCTGCGCCCTCCTGGCTATAAAAGTCTTTCATTTTGTACGGCTCCTCCAAGCTCCTTTCTATCAGCTAGATTAGATGCATGCCAGATTCAAACTGACTTTTGCTCAAATAAACTTAAAAAATGTAATAGACCTCAGTTTATCCCTTAACGGTTTCATAACCTGCAGCCCATGGCTAATTAAGGAGCAATAACAGTATCTCATTCTTGGATTTATTAGGCGACTACATGGGATCATACACAGCAAACAGCATACAACTGTCACTGTGTGACATTTAATGAGATTTAAGTCACCGGTCCGCCTGCTGAATAAGCACAGCATCCCATCCCAAACTCTTGGGCTAAGGAAGAAATGTCTCCTATCCAGAAAAGGTGGAGACGTGGGATTAAAACGGGTTTTTATACCTTCTTCATTTTTTTGCCGAGTCCAGACATACAGTAACAACAAAGACGCCTGCCGCGTTACAACAAAGGGTTTGAACAAATGCTCAACCTGACTCCAAGCGCATGGCGGACACCCCTTCGGATTGGTTAGGCTATGGTCCAATAGGAAAGAAGAGCCGGAATCTGCTATTTACATATATTCCAGGCGGAGCTGGGTGAGCTGTCCAATCATATTCTAGGGATTTGGAACCTTCATTTGAATAAGGGGAAAATAAATAGTATTGCCGGCAACCTACCGCGTGCCCCTCCGCAGTTATGAATCAGAGAATCAGCCGGTGGAGAAGCTCCAAAAAGACTTTTAAGGAGGTTTAGGCTGAGGGAAATTGTAAGGGGGCCGGAAGGAGAGGAATCTATCTACACGCATATAAAATGTTGAAACAGGCGCACCACAACACCGACATCATTTGCAAGGCCATGGGTATTATGAACTTGTCACCTTCAAGCTCTGGAGCCCCCTAGGCCTCTGGCCTGGCACAAGGCAACAATCACTCTACCCTCACGTTCCTGAAGGTGCAGAGGGGTGTGCGCCTGCTGCCGCCACTCGAGCAGATTGCTGTGGCAGAAAGTACCAAGATGGTCACCAAGTACACCAGCTCCAAGTGAGGTGTGCTTTGGCACCTGGGAAACCGAAGTCTCTTCTCACAGCCACCCCCATGCTCAAAAAAAGGCCATGCCATCTGGTATAGCCGTGAAGTTCTCTTCAGCTTGGGTTACAGGGGAGCGGAAGTGCGCTGGTGGGAGTGTAAATCCTGAAATAAAGCTAAGCCTCGCTTCTTTTTTTTTTTTTTTTTTTTTTTTTGTCTTTTTGCCTTTATGTAGAGTCGCACCCGCGGCATATGAAGGTTCCCAGGCTAGGGGTCTAACATAACAGGAGCTGTAGCCGCCGGCCTTCGCCACAGCCACAGCAACGCGGGATCCGAGCCGCGTCTGCAACCTACACCACAGCTCACGGCAACGCCGGATCCTTAACCCGCTGAGCGAGGCCAGGGATCGAACCCGCAACCTCATGGTTCCTAGTCAGATTCGTTAACCACTGAGCCAGGAAGGGAACTCCTAAGCCTCGCTTCTTAATGGCATGCTCACCAAAAAGACCTGCCGAGTTAGCCTTGGCCCCAGCCACAAGCCTTAAAGGGTATAGCCCTGATGTTTGAACGCTTGGACCCTGGCCAAGGCCCTTTTGTCTGCGTGTGATCGGGGCCCTGAAGGTGAGGGGTTCCAGTCACCTCTAAGGTGGATTAGGGCCAGCCTCTTTCTCTACCTATGCCACCTTGTGGGTCAGCCCCGGGTATGCCGAACATGAGACGATGAGGTCCTGGGTGACGTAAGGCAAGCCAGGTCGTGACTTTTGGGGTCATCCATTTCGCCTTTACAGTGGCAAAGTAGCATGAGCTTCTTGCCTAGAACATTAAGCAGCACTGAGTTTAAGCAGCTCTTTGTGAGCACTGCGTTTGTCCTGTTCTAAATATTAAAACGACAGGAGCAGACACTAACCTAAGCCCTTATATTCAGCTAAAATCCTTCAAACTAGGATATTAGTATTTTTTTATCTGAAAAGCATGTATCCTTTTTTTAAACATAAGCCTCTTAAGTAGTTAAGTTTTTCTTTCCTCTTCAGTTTTATTGAGATATAATCAACATAGTGCTGTATAAGTTTAAGGTGTACAACGTAATGGCTTGACTTACATATGTGAAATGATTACCACAATAGGTTTAGTGAACATTTATCATCTTGTATAGCTACAACATTAAATAAATAGAAAAGGAGTTCCCATTGTGAGGACTGGATGTAGTCTCCATGAGGATGCAGGTTAGATCCTTGACCTCACTCACTGGGTTAAGGATCCTTCATTGCCACAAGCTGCAGTGTAGGTTATAGATGTGGCTGGGATCCCATGTTGCTGTGGCTTAGGCTGGCAGCTGCAGCTGCGATTTGACCCTTAACCTGGGAAATTCCATATGCTGCAGATGCGGTCATAAGAATAAGGGGAAAAAAAAAGTGTGTGTGCGTGTGTGTGTAGAGAGAGAGAGAGAGATTCTGATAACAGCTGAAGTTTGCCTAAAAAACTAGGAAAAAATTTTTTTCTTTCATTGAGAACTCAGGATTTACTCAATAACTTTCATTTATAAAGCATAGTTAATTATTATAATGTTGTAGACTACATCTTATAACTGGAAGTTTGTACTTTTTGACTGTTTTCATTCAATACCCTATCCCATCCCCACCTCTGCGTCTGGTAGCCACAAAGCTGATCTCTTTTTCTATGAGTTTGTTTGCTTGTTTTTTAAATGTAACCGACACAGACCACATTAATTCCTGGTACACAACGTAGTGATTTGATACAGCTATACATTGAAAATGTATAGGTGTCATCTGTCAGAATACAAATATTTACATAAGTATTGACTATAAGTCTCATACTATACGTTTCATATCTGTGACTCATTTATTTTGTAACTAAAAGTTTGTACCTCTAAATCACCCTTACCTGTTTCTCTGCTCCTCCAGTCCTCCTCCTCTCTGGTAACCAGCTGTTTATTCTCTGTACCTAGACTCTGTTTCTATTTGGTTATGTTTGTTCACTTGGCTTGTTTTGTAGATATCACATATAAGTGAAATCATACAAAATTTGTCTTTGTCTGACTTATTTCACTTAGCATAATACCCTCTAGGTCCATCCATGTTGTTGCAAATGGCAAGGTTTCATTTTTTATGGCTAAGTAATATTCCATTGAATATATAAATCACATCTTTTTACTTATTCATCTATTGATAGGCACTCAGGTTTCCTCCTTATCTTGGCTGTTATAAATAATGTTATAAATAATGTTATAAATAATGCTGCAACATTTGAAAACAGAAGTGTTTTCAAATTTGCATTTTCATTTTCTTCAGATAACTACCCAGAAATAGAATTGCTGGGTCTCATGGTAGTTTTGTTTTAAAATTTTTGAGGAAACTCCATACTATTTTACATAGTGGTTGCACCAGTTTACATTCCCACCAACAGTGTATGAGGATTCCCTTTTCTACATCCTCACCAACGCTTGTTATTTATCTTCTTTTTGATAATAGCAATTCTGACAGCTGAGAGGTGGGTTTGATTTGCATGTCTCTGATGATCAGTGATTTTGAGGATCTTTTCATGTGCCTGTTGGCCATCTGTAAGTCTTTTTGAAAAAAATGTCTAGTCATGTCTTCTGCCCATTTTTCACTGTTTTTTTTTTCTTTTTTTTAATGTTGATTTGTAAGTTTTTGGTATACTTTGGATAATAACCCCTTGTAGATATGTCATATTGTAGATATGTCATTTGCAAACATCTCCCATTCAATAGGCAGTCTTTTCATTTTTTTTTTTTTTTGGTCTTTTTGTCTTATTTAGGGCCGCACCTGCGGCATATGGAGGTTCCCAGGCTAGGGGTCTAACAGGAGCTGTGGCTGCCGGCCTTCGCCACAGCCACGCGGGATCCGAGCCGCGTCTGCGACCTACACCACACCTCACGGCAACGCCGTATCCTTAACCCACTGAGCGAGGCCAGGGATCGAACCCGCAACCTCATGGTTCTTAGTCGGATTCATCAACCACTGAGCCACAACGGGAACTCCAGCAGTCTTTTCATTTCGTTGACAGTTTCCTTCATTGTGCAGTAGTTTTTTAGTTTGATATAGTCCTATTGTTTATTTTTGCTTTTGCCACCCTTGCTTCGGGAGACATACGCAGAAAAACATTGCTAAGATTGATGTCAAAGAGCACACTACCTATGTTTTCTTCTAGATGTTTTATGGTTTCAGGGCTTACATTTAAGTCCTTAATCCCTTTTGAGTTTATGTTTGTATGAGTTTATTGTGTATGGGGTGGGAAAGTCATCTCATTTGATTCTTTCACATGTAGCTGTCCAGTTTCTACAATGCCACTTATTGAAGAAGTCTTTTTCCCACTGTATATTCTTGCCTCCTTTGTCATAGATTAAATTACCCATAAAAATGTGAGTTCATTTCTGGGCTTTCTATTCATTCTGTTCCATTGATATATATGTCTGTTTTTGTGCCAGTACCATGCTGTTTTGATGACTGTAGTTTTCTTTTCAACATGGCTGGATATTCTGGGTCTTTCTCTGTTCTAACAATATTATAGACAGAGTTTCTGAATACAATTTCTCTCCGTTTTCTTAATCATAAAATCTAATTAGCAGGGATTCCATATCACCTTGCTCCTTCCTTAACTGATTCCTCTCCTAGGAGAGGGTCAAATCGGGCCCACTCTTTGTTTGGGGCTATCTATACAGTCTCCCCTGGAGTGTTCAGCAAATAGAGACAGACTTTTTATGGTTTTTTTTTTTTTGGTCTTTTTGCCTTTTATCTAGAGCTGCACCCGTGGCGTATGGAGGTTCCCAGGCTAGGGGTCTAGCAGGAGCTGTAGCCGCCGGCCTTCACCACAGCCACAGCAATGCGGGATCTGAGCCGCTTCTGTGACCTACACCACAGCTCATGGCAACGCCGGATCCTTAACCCACTGAGCAAGGCCAGGGATCGAACCCGCAACCTCACGGTTCTTAGTCGGATTCGTTAACCACTGAGCCAAGAAGGGAACTCCAGAGGCAGACTTTTTTACTTCAAGGTATTTCCATGCGCCAGAAGACTCAAAAGTACTGACAAATTATTTGTTGTTCTACATTATTCCCAGAAAAATTTAGTTTTTATAAAACTGTATTCGCAAGTCATTATAAAATGTTCATTTTGCGTCGATTTTATTTTTGGTATCTAGCAGTGCTGTTGCTAGTACAATCGATCATATTCTCTGCTGGAGACAATTTTCACTTATTAAACCTTTATTTTAAGGTCATTGAGGTAATGAATCCTGTGGATCTATGAGAATAGTCTGATGTGACTATAAATGCTCGTTAAGATACTGACTTAGGAGTTCCATCGTGGCTCAGTGGTTAACAAATCTGACTAAGAACCATGAGGTTGCGGGTTCGATCCCTGGCCTTGCTCAGTGGGTTAAGGATCCAGCATTGCCCTGAGCTGTGGTGTAGGTCGCAGACGAGGCTTGAATCCCGCGGCCCTAGATAAGGCAAAAAGACAAAAAAAAAAAGATACTGATTTATCTACTTTGGTAGGAGATTGAGGGCTTGGACCCAGTCAGCAGGCCCTCATTTCGAAGTGTAAGTTATTTATATGAATCAGATACTGATTGAGAAGATTAAAGGTGTGAACTTTTGATGACATATGATTCTTCAATTTTTTGCATTACAACTAGGAAGGCAAAGATGTGAATAAAGCTGCTATGATGAAATTTCCATTCCTGTGTATTTATTTTTGTAAGTATCGTTTCAGGGCTCTTAATCTGTGAAAGAGAACAAAGGAAAAGAGGAGATGCTGCACACTGCTATCACTGTAACCATAACAATACTATATATGCCTATGGATACGTGAGCTGAGGCAGAAAGAGAAGGCAGGGGAGGCGGACAACAATCCATCTCCTTAAATGAGGCAGGTTTCACTAAAGTTTCCCTTTTTGTTTTATATTAACCTATAAAAACTTATTCATGTTTTAAACAATTGTGTAGTGTCCAGACAGTTTTTAAACACTGGCTTTTGGTCGCCTATGAGTGTTTCTAAATTTCAATTTCCATTTTTGCATAGAAAGCAGGTAGATAAAAGTTTAAAATACATATATATATATGTGTCTCTTACATTAGGATGAAATTCTGAGACAGAAGTGGAATGGAAATAGGAGTTCAGGATGAAAAGACTGATCTCAAATAGATCAGTGTTAACGAAGAATTTGCTAGTGTATTTTATGAATTGATTGATACTGAATTGCTGTTTTAATAGATGCCTTCAAAAGACTGATTTTTTTTTTTTTTAAGTTCTGCTTTGGGATTTGCATCCTTGTGACTATTTGAACTAATCATAAAAATATTTTGGATGCCAACTTCAAAATTTGTAGGGTCTTATAAACTATTTTAGAGAGGACCTACTTAAGAAAAGGAATGGGGGTGGCTGGGCTTCTAGCCGCTTTGGCTGAGTGGCAACGGCGACGTTTCCTCCCCAGCCCAGCCCTCCCTGACCACCCAGGCATGCAACCCCCTTCCTTTGGAGATGGTTTGCAAAAAACACGATTGTTGTATTTTAATGGATCTCTGTTCCTTGCCTGAGATGATGACATAATCTTTCAATATATCTAATTCTCAAAACGGCTCAGGGAAGGGATGATTTGGAATCTCATTCTTACAAACGATAATAACCAAAACAAGAAAAAAGGTAGGCGATGTCCTCTTCAGAGTGAAGACTCTCAGCGCCAAAGCATCCCCGAGCTAAGATGACACTTGCCAAATGAATGCCATGAATTCAGAGAAAAAAAGAAAATTCTGCCGCATTAAGTACATCACAGAAAATAACGTGGGTGAAGTGGGAGAGAGCTACTTTTGCTGAGAAAAAGATTATTTTCCTCTTAAATTGCCGCTCGCCCCCTTCCCGCAAAAAGATGAAAGCTACCTGCATCAGGGGTCGGCTTATTACAGTCGCCTCCCGTGCACAGAGCGTTGCGTTCCACTAAGCGTCCATTTTTCTTTCCGTTTCAAATATCCTGCCATTGAAGGATCCAGACATGCAAATATCCTCCTGTAAGTGTTCTTTGCCTTAGGATAAAGATGCCTGGTTTAGGTGGAATGTATCCCCAGGCGCCACCGCCAGAGCTGCGCCACAACACTCAAAGCCTCAATTAAGCGCGTCCTTGTCCTTTACAGTGCACCTTCTGTCTCGCCCTCTTGCTCACCCAGAGGAAAACGGAGGTGAGGGGCGAACTGGAGGAGGCCTCTTGGGCAGGAGGTGGGGGTTGACCCGAGACCCTCACCCACAGGCGAACGCCAGGCGAATAAAGAACTGGACCTTGTGGGGCCCATGCGCTTAATCGCTGAAAGTGGCACTCTTCATACATCAAAGCACACTTGAGCCCAAGGTTCCTACTTTGCTTAGTGGAGCGTTAATAGCCCTCGGCGGAGGCAAAGGTCTACACCGGGTCTTTGATCAACTCCCCCACAATCCAGTTTTGTCCCCATGTCCGATCTCGTAAGAAGCAGCGGCATTCTCACATTCCGCTCACATACACACGCGCACACACGTCTGTGGGGAAATGGGGAAATGGGGAAACGGGGCGGGGGGGGGCCCTCCTAAAGAACCGAAGAAACGCTATGGAGCAGACGGGGATGCGTTTACATAACACTTCACGTGTTCAAAACCCTTTCTCGATCTTGTGGGTGGCTCTGAAAAGAGCCTTTGGGTTCCTGGGCGCCGCGGCGCGCCTCACTTGGAGCTGGTGTACTTGGTGACGGCTTTGGTACCTTCAGATACGGCGTGTTTGGCCAGCTCGCCAGGCAACAGCAGACGCACAGCGGTCTGCACCTCGCGGGACGTGATGGTAGAGCGCTTGTTGTAGTGCGCCAAGCGGGAAGCCTCGCTGGCGATGCGCTCAAAGATGTCGTTGACGAAGGAGTTCATAATGCCCATGGCCTTAGAAGAGATGCCAGTGTCGGGGTGCACCTGCTTCAACACTTTGTACACGTAGATGGAATAACTCTCCTTGCGGCTGCGCTTGCGCTTTTTGCCGTCTTTCTTCTGCGCTTTAGTGACGGCCTTCTTGGAACCCTTCTTGGGTGCGGGAGCTGATTTGGACGGATCAGGCATGATGGCAGACCTTTCCAAACAAAACGCCCTGTCAACCCCAGCCACTCAACTTATACGTCCTGTATTCAAATGAAGGATCAAGAGCCCCTAATTTCTGATAGGACCCAGCGCCCTACACGTCATCACAGGAAAAGGCACATGCAAATTAGGGGATAGCGGGTTCCTTTTCTGATTGGCCCCTATCGCTACCCAATGGGAAGGCTCCGGTTCACCTACCTCTAGACCATATATAAGGGCTCACTGAGTGTCGCGTCTTCGTTACTTGGGGTGTTATTTCTCGGCTTTCTTCTCTCCCCGCGCCTGACTGGGAGATGTCTGGCCGAGGCAAGCAGGGAGGCAAGGCGCGCGCTAAAGCAAAGTCGCGCTCCTCGCGCGCGGGCCTGCAGTTTCCTGTGGGTCGAGTGCACCGGCTTCTTCGCAAGGGTAACTATTCTGAGCGCGTGGGCGCCGGCGCGCCTGTGTATCTGGCAGCGGTTCTGGAGTACCTGACGGCTGAGATCCTGGAGTTGGCAGGCAACGCTGCGCGCGACAACAAGAAGACTCGCATTATACCGCGCCACCTGCAGCTGGCCATCCGGAACGACGAAGAGCTTAACAAGCTGCTGGGCCGCGTGACCATCGCGCAGGGCGGCGTCCTGCCCAACATCCAGGCCGTGCTGCTGCCCAAGAAGACGGAGAGCCACCACAAGGCCAAGGGCAAGTGAGGCCGCGGAGGCGGGCCGGAAACGGCCGTGCGCCCCCTGGGGGCTCTGTGACACCAAAGGCTCTTTTCAGAGCCACCCACAGTCTCAAGAAAAGAGCCGTACTGGCTGAGGGTTGCGTACTAGTGAGCGCGATCCAGAGCGCACCTGCTCAAGGCAGGGCTCGCGGGAAATCGAACTGGAGGTACGATTGGGGTGCGCCTACGGGTACAGAGGGCTGCGAGTTCATTTACTGCGAGGAATGTCGCCCGAAATGCGACTCCTTTCCTTGAATCTCTCGCTTTCATGAGGTTTCAGTCCTATTTGTCCTGAAAACGTGTACGTTATTACCGGTGACAAGCTACTTTGGGCTCCGCAAAGTGTCACTGTGTGACATTTAGATGCCAAGTACAGACTGTTTTCTTATACCAGGGAAAACGTGTAGATTGATCTCATATTGAAAATGTTCATTCTTAAGAGAAAAATTGTAATTTCAGGTTCTGATAGGTAAACATGGTTTCCATTTTTAAATGTATAACGTATGAGCTAGTTTTTTAGAAAACATGCTGTCTACGGGAATTGTCTGATTTACTGCACTGGAAATTCTAAGGTCTTGGGAAAGGTTTGGTAGAATCACATTCAGTGTTTGAGAAGTATCAAATTATTTTGAATATAACTGTAAATTAGGAACATAGAATAATTATTGGAGTCCCCTTGTGGTGCACAGGGTTAAGGATCCCGCCTTGTCACTGCAGTGGCCTGGGTCGCTGTGGTGCTGGTCTGATTCCTGACCAAGGAACTTCCACATGCTGTGGGCGTGGCCAAAAAGGGGAAAAAAAGAGTAGTTATTTAAAGGAATTTAAATTGTTAAATTAGGGTTGGCCAAACATTAATGAGATCCCCTTAAACTGATAGCTAAAACCAGAATAAAATAACTTGCACGTTGAGTTCGATAAGGAAAACTACGTTTATGCATTTAGTATATTTAAAATGAACATTGTTAGGACTAGATTAAATAATATACATGTGGATATTTCAGAAGATGACTTCACGAATTGCACATTCTGTTATAAAGGGGTTGGATTATTTTAGAGATGCTCCGGCAAAGTCAACTGAGAAATGAAAATTAGCACTTACATCGGGGGGTGAAGGGATTAGATGAATTAATCCATGATAATCCCTTGTTCAGAAATCTCTAGCACAATATAAGTGTTCAGAAAATGTTAGTTGTTCCTGCTGTCGTTATTCTTGGTGGTTACATTATTTTTTTTTATAACGATAAATACAGGGTGGTAAGACAATTCAGGAATGTTATATAATAAATATTTGTCTTACTAAAATTAGATGTTCTCAAACCAGGGCTCCCTAGACACCGAGTTAATCATGTATCTGCTAGCCTTTAGAAAATATCCTAGCGCTCTAAGACTATCGCACCAGAAATTACAGGAACTCCAATCAGTGTGGATGGACAGCACCAGACTCCCCTGTAGTGTAGGCGGATAGCAGAACCCACATTGCCACGTGGGACCTATTTCAGTGCAAGGACTGCAAGGACGAGGCAAGAGATTATAGAGCTTTCTGGAGACCTATATGTTATGTCTCTAGGGACAGCCTTCATTCTAGCCTAAATTTGATTTTTGCATTGACACTCGTGTAGATCATTGTATATCTTCATCCTCTTCAGTGGTATCTAATTAAGAAAAAGGTTTTTCAAGAGCAGGGGGCTTGAGTGTTCCAAGTATCATCATGGAGTCCAGATTTTTAATTCCTATTAAAAGGAGGCGTGGAGTTCCCTTCGTGGCTCAGTGGTTAACGAATCCGACTAAGAACCATGAGGTTGCGGGTTCGATCCTTGGCCTTGCTCAGTGGGTTAAGGATCCGGCATTGCCGTGAGCTGTGGTGTAGGTTGCAGATGCGACTCGGATCCCGCGTTGCTGTGGCTGTGGCGTAGGCTGGTGGCTACAGCTCTGATTAGATCCCTAGCCTGGGAATCTCCATATGCCATGAGTGCAGCCCTAGAAAAGGCAAAAAGACAAAAAAAAAAAAAAAAGGAGGCGTGATGTGGGAGATGTTTTAAAGGGTCATTTGTCACCTCCAAGGCTGAGTATACACAGCCCCAGGGCCTATTTGATTTTCAATTAATTAAACACAGACACAATGTCTCAATCACCCCTGCCACACATGACCCATGGCTACCACATTGAACAAAACAGATTTAGGTCTCCAACATTACAAAAAGTTCTGTCAGGCCACTCTGATCCAAAATCTGATCATCTATCAGGGTTATCAGGTTCAGAAACTTGATAAAACCTGCAGAGCTGCCTGCCTTGCTAGAGAAGGCTCATCAGACACACGGTTAAAAAAAAAGGCACCGAATGGCACAGCAATTCCACCCACAGGTGTATACAGGGACTCAGATACCCATAACACCCACGTCACATTCACAGCAGAATTATTCATAATTCCAAAGGTAGAAGAAACAGCCACAATGTCCACAACAGATGAATAGATAAACAAAATGTGGTCTACCAAATAGTGGAATACTATGCAGCCACGAAAAGTTATGACACATGCTACAACGTGGATGAACCTCACAAACATTGTGCTGAGTTACAGAAGCCAGACACAAAAAGTCACATATTGTAGGGTTCCATTATGGGAAACATCCAGAACAGGAAAATCCAGGAAGACAGAAAATAGACTAGTGGTCGCAGTGACTGGGAGGTAGGAGGAGGAGTATGGAGCGACTGTTTCCTTGTAGAGTGGAAAGAGGTGACTGTGATGCACTGAAGTGTCATTGAATTGATCACTTTAGCATAGTTTTATGTTTATGTATATTTCACCGCAATTTAAAAAGAAACATGAACCTAATATGTAGATACGCTCCAAAAAGAAGAAAAGGAGGAGCCTGGGTGTCTCTGTCCTTTCCATCAGTAGGTGGAGGGTGAGACGGACAGGGACTGTCCCGGATGTAGAGCAGTATCCCTTGGAGATCTCGTCGGAAGAGGGCATGGAGTTCCTCTGAGTAGCAGCAGCCTCTACCTCTGCCTGCCTCGGTGAGGCTTCAAGGTCTTTCCCCAGCCAACTGCCATGTCACAAAGTCCCTTCACCAGAATTATCTCGGTCACTCTACACATGTCCTTAAGGCTGAGTACTTTATTACAAGAAAGATGAGGAATGGAGGTGGGAGGTCCCAGAGGAAGAATATAGCCTGGGAAGCCTCAGGAGCATCCGTGCCCACCACAGATAAAATAATCCCCAATTTCCAGAATTCTCAGGGTGGTCCGAGTCTCATAGCTCACCTGCACTCCTCTCTTGGACGTGGTTTGTCCCCTGCTCCTGCTGCATGTCTAGCCTCTCCTCCTTGCTGCATCAGTTCCCATACGCTCACCAACATCTTCAAGAATCTTTCAAGTAAAAAAAGGCAAATGAGCTCCTCTCCACTCCCTCAGAATTTCTGTGCTTCCTCAGACCCTGGATTAGAACTTGGAGGACCAGGTCTGGGCTGAGCTGAGCTGTTCTTCTGATAATGTCACCCTGTTACATGGCTGTCCCAGCCCTGGTCATCAGAGTCTGCCTCCCCACCCCCCACCGCCACCCTGCACCCCTACCAGGGCCTTGTTTCCATGCATTGCTCACAAAGCCTCATGAAAACTTTGCTTTTCTCCAATGCACGCCCAGCAAAAGCTCTTAAACTGCATCTTTCTCCATCCTCTCCCATCCCTCCCTCCTGGTCAACTCAGTCCTGCTGCCTCGTACGCAGGTCTCTGGGGACACCAGGGCACTTCTATCCTCCATCTCAACTTTAGACCCAGCAAATGCTGCCCTCTGGGCCACCTCTGTCTCCCGTTGCCCTGCGTTCAGCTCACTCCCAGGTGTGTGCAGCCTTCTTCGGGTCACGGCCTTCCAGTTTCTCCTGCAGAATGGCAGATCAGCCCTAAACGTCCTAATGGGTCTGTGGGTCAGCAGTTTGAGCCAGGCTCCTCAAGAGAGCTGGTAGTTAGTGAACATGCTGAAGCCTGGCTCATAGGCATTTGCTCAGTTGGTGGACCAGTTATGGGTCCGTGAGAGGGGTCCCTGGAAAGGCAGCGATCTGGCAGCCTCTCTTACTTGTCTGGACATTGTGGTGCTTCTCACAGTCTCTCTCCACGGCTAATTCACACTTCCTTACACAGTCCCAAGAAGATGGGTGCTCAGGACCTCTAAGGCCTAGCCTGCATACTGTCACATAGGCTCCAAGCTGGGAGTCAACAGCAAATCGCAAGGCCCTCTGTTACCCCGTGTGTGGCCTCTACTCTCAGTGCTAGGAGCAGAAATGGTCACATTGCCATCCACCACGGTTTCTGTGGCTGGACCAGAAGCTTCCTCTTTGCTCATGATTTCATCCAGGCCGGGCTTCAGTGGGCCCAAGCATCACTGATGGCAGATGTCTTTCCAGAGTGCCAGGCTCAACACCCCTGATTGGGATTTCCACCCACTTGTGGTGGCTGAACCTCACCTTGGGCCTGACACCACCACCACCCCACCACCCCACCCCTGGAAAACACACACACACACACACACACACACACACACCTTCCTAATTATTCATTCCCCAGGAGGGTAGATGGTCCTGTGATCCTCCAGCGACTCAAGTAAAATAAATAGACAAATAAGATCTGTCTTAGACTCATTGGTTTCCATGGTCGCCCACATGGAGACCAACAGCAAGTCAGTAAACATCAGGAAAGCGGATTTTTCTCTGTGTCAACTGCCACCACCCTAGTCCAGGATCCCACCTGCAGTGGGCTGAAGCGTGCATCCTCCCTGGAACCCGTGACCGTGATCTTATTTGTCTTTGCAGATGTAATTAAATTGAGGATCTTGAGATGAGGGGGTCATCTGGGATTGAAGTGGGCCCTCAATTCAATGACAACTGTTCTTATAAGACAGAAGAGGAGAAAGCACAGGGACGGGGAGGTGGTCACATGCTGACGGAGGTAGAGACAGGAGTGAAGTCCCACAAGCCAAAGGATGCCTGGAGTGCCAGAAACTAGGAGAAGCAGGAAGGACCCTCCGCTCCCTGCCTCTTTCAGAGGGAGCACAGTCTTGCTGGCCCCCTGACCTCTAATCTCCAGAACTGGGAGGGAAAAAAATATTTCTGTTGTTTTAGCCTCCCCACATCCGCGCTAACTTGTGATAGTTGGTCACAGCAGCCACAGGAAACTCCTAAACATCATTTCATACCTGAACTACCTGTTGCCTCGGTACTTATCTCCCAATACCCACACTTGGAAACTACCACTTCAACAGGCAGGGGAAAAAGAAGGAGGAGGGGAAAAAATTGTGTAATCTGCTCTACTGGTGCAGCAAAAGTATAGAAAATGCATTTGCTAGCTAACAACACGATTAATGGTGAAAGACTAAATGCTTTCCCTCTAAGATCAGGAACAAGGAAGGCGTCTGTCTAACCACTCATTCAGTGTAGTGTTGCAAGTTCTAACTGGTGCAATAAGCCAGAAAGAAAAGAGAGAGGAGGAGGTGGTAGGAAGGAAGGAAAAGAATGAGGAGAGAAAAGAAAAGAAATAGAGAAGGGAGAGGGAAGGAGAAGGAAAGAAGATGAAGCATACAGATTGGAACAGAAAAAAAAAAACTCTTAGCAGATGAAATGATTGTTTACACAGAAAATCCCAAGAAATCTATGAAACAACTCCTAAAACTGATAACTAAATTCAATAAAACCTCCAGATAAACACGAAAATCAATTGCATTTCTGTATATAAGCAGTGAGCATGTGAAGACCAAAACTGAAAACAAAGCCATGGGAGTTCCCACTGTGGCAAAGCAGGTTAAGGATCCAGAGCTGGCCCTGTGGTGGCTCAGGTTGGATCCCCAGCCCAGTGCAGTGGGTTAAGGATCCATCATTGCCATAGCTGTGGCATAGTTTAGAGCTCTGGCTCGGATTCAGTTCCAGACGTGACGTGGGGACTTCCGTATGCCATGAGGGTGCCCCCCCCCAAAAGCGAATGAATAAGCGAAAAAACAAAAACACAATGCCATGTAAAACCACTCCAAAGAAAATGAAACACAGGTATAAATCTAACCAAACGTGGACAGGACTTGCTACTGAAGTACAAATGATGCTGAAAGAAATAAAAAATGATCTAAAGAAATAGGGAACCGCACAGTGATTGTGGCTTGGAAGACTCGATGTAGCAAATATTCTAATTCTCCCCAAATTGATGGATGGGATGGGAGGATGCAAACACAGTTTAAGTAAATGTGAGGCATCTGATCACTAAATATTTGGGGGGTTTTTTGTTTTTTTTTTTTTAGTTGTCAAATAATCTTTATTTTAATTTCTTTTTGGAGTTCTTAGCTAGCTGGGCATTCCACTGCACCACAACTGATGTCATCTATGATGTCGTGAGGGTGGCGGCCATCAACATTGCTGCCCATAGACTGGGCAGTCCCCAGGATCTCTTTAATGGTTCTGGAAAGTTCTCTAGCTAAAGATTGGTGCCGCATCTGTTGGGCAATGTTGACAATCTCATCAAAATGATGTTTCTACTGTGTTTAATGTTTTTCTGCTTCTTTCTGTCTCTTGGCATTCCTTGAGAGCTTTGATGATCAGGGCAGAGGCAGAAGGTCCCACCTCGATCTGGGCTTGTCTGTTCTAAATGGTCAGTTTCACTGTAATTCTCAGACCCTCCCTTCCAATCACCAGTTGCCTTGGCGATGTCATCACCAACCTTTTTTTGGAGACAGACCCAGGGGGCCGATCTTGGGGGCCAGGGCAGATGTAGCCCCGACTTGTCCCCCTGGGGCATCTCAGGCACACGACTTTGATCACGTTGGGGTCGAACTTAGGCGGCATGGCGGAGGCGGCTGGTGTCGGATGAACCCGGATGGACGACCGAAGAAAGTTGCACCGTGGCCTCCTCCGAGCCAAAAGCCGAAAGTGATCACTAAATATTTGTGATCATTAAGTATACAAGAGGCGTTAAATATCCTGGATCACTACACAAGAGGCTCAAAATTTTCATGACCATAAACGTATGAGACATCAAATATTCAGGATCACTAAGTATACAATAGGCACTAAGCATTCCGAACCCCCGAGGTACTCAGTTTTCATAAATCTTAAGCAGCCACTGCTGGAACTCTCCAGAGAAGAGCCTTTCCCTGTGTGGCTGCACCTGTACACCTTTGCTCTGGGCCCCTGGTGTCACTTGAACCCTGTTCCTCGTAACCTCACAGTCAGTGGGGAGGCAAGGTGGCAGGGAATTACAGGACACACACACGTCCGTATGTGCCCAGGCTCAGGTGATGCGGCTTTCCTCCGCCGAAACCTGTCCTAAGTTTGTCGTCTCTTCTCCCTTACCTCTTGCTGCCTGTTTTAAATCAATTCAATAAACCACGTAGTTTGGGTTTTCTGATGTGGTCCATGAGCCTCTCTGCAACATAGCAGTGAACTTGGAAAGCGCGTTTGCCTCTAATGTTCCCAGCTGAGAGACGAAGGATGCTACCCTCCGGCAGGGGAGCCAGACAGGATGCTTTCCATGGAACAGCTCTGTTTCTTCCCCTCGCCACTGGGTACGGGGGATGACTTCAAGCCGAGCTCCCGGAGGATAGGAGACATCGTGGCCAGCCAAGGACACGGACAAGGATTCCAAGGACACTCGCACATTTGGGATGGCACAGCCCAGCCAGCACCACAGCTGGGCTGTACACCGGGGCTCCTAATATGAAAGCTGTGTGAAACA
The DNA here is from genome assembly GCA_004024745.2 of Catagonus wagneri. NCBI lineage: Eukaryota > Metazoa > Chordata > Mammalia > Artiodactyla > Tayassuidae > Catagonus > Catagonus wagneri. Next base: position 1,446,623 of record PVHT021183702.1, on the reverse strand, counting down.
CCCATCACCACCCTGCTTGCAAAAGCCCCCACTTCCAATGTCACATGAGTGGTCTGAGTGGCCTCCTTCAAGGTGGTCACTTACTTCTAGCAGCACCCCCAGCGCCTGCTGCTTCTTGCTCTCCAAGTAAAAGCCCCAGTCTTTCCAGGCACAGAGGGAGTCGCTCTTCCGTTTACCTAAATCAGGCTTTTTTCCTGGCACCAGCTCCTCCTACCCTTTGTCTCTGACCCTCCCACCCAGGGGTCCCACTGTCCCTAGAATATCAGCCCACCCCCACCCCCAGCACATTCCAAAGACCTTCAAGTTCCCACTCAGGTCCTCATGGTCCTGGGCGACATGCCTCAAACCAATGGTGCTATGTCCACCTAGTGTGTAATCTTCTGCCGCTCTGTCTCCCGCTTACTGGGTCATAGCCTCCACTGTTTTAAGTTCCTTGAAGGCACTTTTCTCCCAAACGTTGAGCTCTACAGGACACACACAGTAGGTCCCAAGCGAATACATGACCAATGAAAGGAAAAAGGAAAACCGAAGGAGTGCTTTTCCCTCTAGTCTGTGAGGGCGGAAAAAGAATGAAATGGAACTTTGAAGGCTACACAGCCAAGAGTCGGGAGGGAGCGCGCCACGCCACCCCTGGGCGCCGCCCGCTGCCTCACTGGATCCTTTTCCGTAACAGTTTTTGAGCCGGACTCCAGGTCTGGTTGGCAGGAAATTAACCCTGAAAAGAAAATTAGGGAACCAATGATGAGGACGACCTCCCACAGGGACTCCGAAGGCTCAGCCTCCTCAGAGACAGTCCCAGGAGAGAGCTGAAACATAAAAAGGGACTCGATGGGCTTGATGTTACTGGGAGCTCGGGACCCCATTTCTCGCTAGCTCCCCAGGATGCCGCGTGGTAGCTGCTGGTCCTCGGGCGTGACGGGGACGCGCTGGGGGGGGTGGTGCACACGTGAAATGACTGCAGAGCCCCTGCCACGGCGCCGACCCTGCGAGGCTCGGTTTTGGGGTCTTAGGTGATGGGACGCTGCGGGCGCTGGGAGGGCAGCGCGTGAGAGGGAGGCTCGCCAGTCTCGGGGGTTCGGAGGATGAGCCGTGGCGACATAGGGGTGAGTGGGCTCAAGGACGCAGAGTTATGGGGTGCAGGGCTGTGGGAATCCAGGGGCGCCAGGATACAGAGGCGCAGAAGTGCGGGATACAGGACCTTGCGGGAACAGAGATGCGGCTGTTCAGGGGTCGGGGCTATATGGGCCGGAGGAACGCAGGGATTTAGGGGCTCGGGGTTGCGAGGGTACGGAGAAGGGGCTTTAGGGGCTCGGGGATGGGGGCGTGCGGGTTACAGGGGCAGAGACGCAGGGGCGTACGAGTCCGGGGGAGGGCGTGGGGATACGCCGGTGTGGACAGCGTAGGGCTCAAGGGAACGTCTGAGGCGGCTTATGGGGCGCACGATGAAGCAGATGGTGCGTCCGGAGGCTCCGGCTCCAGTGGGCTGTGGTCTGGGCTCGCTGCGTAAAACAAAGCCTTTGCTGTCGTTGTTTGCACTTGGGAACTTTTCTTGGCTGTTCACTTCCGAGGCTGTCGGCCTGACCGCATCTGCCACGCATCCGATCTCGTGGCCTCCGGCTGCGGCCGCTGCCCTGCGCCTGGTGAACCCCGCCTTGCGGCTCCTCCCGCTGGCTCAGAATCTCGGAAGTTTATCGGGTTTCGCACACTGGATGCCACGGATTTCTTGCAGGGTCACCCAGTTCCCTATGCATAAATGCTATGGCGTATTCTTCCTAAAATGGAAGCCTTGTCCCCTCTGTATGATGATGGTTTGGTTGACGCCGTTTTTCCTGTGCGCGCGGGAATGGGGAACACCCCAAATACCCTGCTTAGCAACCTCAGCAAAACCTGCTCTCCCCTCGCGCTCTCCAAGTGCGTTTATCTCTGCCTCCCCTCTGCCTGGCGTCTCCTCCATCTCTGTTCTGGGCTGTGTCTCACATTTTTGTTCATTCTTTCCCGCTTAAAGGGATACGCACACTTCCACATCTGAACGTTAGAAACAGACATATGCTTAAGACCAAATGCTCATTTAGGTCAACGGCTGGCTTTGTTTTTTACCAAAATCTATAAAAATGCAACACTATTATTGACCTCTTTTATTGTTTGTTTTTGTATATATTAACTTTTTTTTTTTTTTGTCTTTTTGCGTTATCTAGGCCGCACCCGCGGCACGTGGAGGTTCCCAGGCTAGGGGTCTAACAGGAGCTGTAGCCGCCGGCCTTCGCCACAGCCACAGCAACGCGGGATCCGAGCCGCATCTGCTACACCACAGCTCACGGCAACACCAGATCCTTAACCCACTGAGCAAGGCCAGGGATCGAACTCACAACCTCATGGTTCTTAGTCAGATTCGCTAACCACTGAGCCACAACGGGAACTCCAACATTTCTTTTTTTATAAACATATTCTAATTAACCATTATGACTGTTAGATGATTCTCAAATTCTTAACTGTGGCCCAGAGGAGACCCTTCAGAATAAAATGGCTGTTTTCTCCTTTAAGCATAGCCCCTGACATTGTTGAAAGCATTCTTACTTTCTGACAGCAACAAGTTATTTCAGATCCATCAGGGAATTCTGATTTTTTTGTTTTGTGTGATGTTGTGACTTATAATAGGAAGTTACCTATTTGGTCTTATTCCTGGCACAGAGCTCCTAAATGCTTGGGATTTCCTGTGATGAGCACCGTAAGTGTGTCTTTGGTTACACTGATGAGGTGACTTTTGGAAAGTTCTGGAAGTTGGATGCTGATTGCCAGGAAAAGAAAGCAAGTACTTAGAAGATTGGAATTTTTAGTTCCCCCTCTCCCACCCCGGGGGAGGGCAGAGGTGCAGGAGGTTAACACAATTTCCGATGGCTGCGTGAATCAGTCATGCCCAATAATGGAACCTCCAATAAAACACAAGAGGATGAGCTCAGAGAGCTTTCAGCTTGGTAAACAGATGGAAGTCTGGGGAGAGTGGCGGGCCCAGAGAGCTCTGTGACTCTTCCCCAAACCCTGTTGCCCCCTGCATCTCTTCCATCTGGCTGTTCCTGAATTATACCCTTTACTAATAAACCAGAAATCTGATCAGTAAGGTGTAATCTCTGAGTTCTCTGAGCCGCTCTTAAAAATTACTCAAACCCAAGGGACGCTGGAACATCTGATCTATAGCCAGTCAGTTCAAAGCACAAGTGATATCCTGGACTTGTGAGTGGCTTCTGAAGTGAAGGCAGTGATGAAACAAAATTATTTTAAGACAAGAAAAGAAAACTTTAATGTAAAAAAAAAAAAAACCTGCCAGCGTACTCCCTTGATATATAACACTTTGATGTGTAGCGCTTGGCCTCCAAAGTTTATGTAATTGTGCTTTGACCTTTAATGGATGGAACAGTCCTCAAAGCTTTCTGAGAGATGTCTACCAGGCTATAGTCCTCAGGTTGGTTCAAATTAAATTCCCTATTTATTTCTTAGATTGACTATCGGTTAATTATTTTTTTATTAATCATAGTACTTTTATTCATTTTTTAATTAATTTCGTCTTGTACGCCTGAGCCCTTAACCTGCTGGGGTCTGACATTATCTCCAGGTACCTGGTGTCAGAATTGAATTAAATCTGTGGGACACCCAGTGTCCATTAACAACTGGAGAATTGGGGAGTTCCCGTCGTGGCTCAGTGGTCAATGAATCCGACTAGGAACCATGAGGTTGCGGGTTCGATCCCTGGCCTTGCTCAGTGGGTTAAGGATCCGGCGTGGCCGTGAGCTGTGGTGTAGGTTGCAGACGCGGCTCGGATCCCGCGTTGCTGTGGCTGTGGCAAAGGCTGGCGACTACAGCTCCTGTTAGACCCCTTGCCTGGGAACCTCCGTATGCCGCGGGTGTCGCTCTAGATTAGGCAAAAAAAAAGACAAAAAAAACTGGAGAATTGCTTGGAGACCTTGGCAAACACACATCAGATTTTGGTTTTTGAAGACATGGATTCAGCTGGAGTTCCTGCTGTGGTACAGCAGATTAAGATTCTGACTGCAGTAGCTGTGGTCCACTGTGGAGGTGGGGATTTGATCCCCAGCCTGGCACAGTGGGTTAAAAAATCTGCAGCTGCAACTGGGATTTAAGCCCTGGCCTGGAACTTCCATATGCCCCAGGTGGGGCCATTAAAAATAATATTTTTAAAAAGACATGGATGGATTCAACTTTTTTTCTTTGCTAAAGCTGTAGATAATTGGTTTCTTTTTTTTTTTAATGAAAATTAGTATTCCAGATCGAATTGAAAAGCTAGGCACACACATGATGTTGGCCATAGAGGAAGGGAGTAAATGCTTCTTCTATTCTGTCCATGATATTTGTTGGTGCGTGAAGAGCTAGGTCTCTCCATCTTGCTTCTCTAGTTCATTGTTCTTTCAATAGAGACTGTGGAGACCCATCTTCACTGTCACTGCAATCACTAGCTGTCCTCCAAAATTTTCCAGGACTTTGTCTTTATAGGGCACTGTACAAACAAAGTATATCTTTTTTTTTTTAGCCTTCCTTTTTTATTTTTTATTTTTTTTACTTGTGATGATTTATGTACACCTATAATTGAATAAAATCCATTAAGAAAAAAAAAAAGTATTTCTAAAAGCAGGAGTTGGACTTCACTTAGTGGTTCCGGTGAGGAGTGTTCCATATGTGAATAACAAAAGATTCAAGAGAAAGAATATGTTACTGCTATTTCATGAAAACCACTGCAACTTTGGCAGTTTTTCTGTCATCCACGCGGTTTTCCCCAGCATGAATTGACACTGGGTAAAACTGTGGGTTTTGGTGTCACCACTCGTGCTAAGAACATTCCTTTCATCCGCATTAACTCGTATATGGCCTTTCTCTTTGGCCTAGCTAGCTAAGTTACATGCATATTTTTCCATGCAAATCACTCCATTTAGCAACACAGGCTTTAGAAAGGACACCACCTTGCTGTTTCCTTCATTTAGTTTCCAGTTGTGACAGTAGGTGGGTTTGCCCTGCACTAAACCTGCTTGTGCTAGTTTGAGTTCAGCAAATGTTCCCCAGTCACGTGCCCCACTCCTCACTTCCAGGGGTAAACCACCCTCCCCCCCATCCCGTGACCTTGGGTGCAGCTGCACGTGGCCCAAAAAATAGCCACACAATGAAATAGGCACTCCCTCACCCCAGAATCTGTTTTATGACTTTGTGTGGAAATGTTGCGAGTCAATCAAGGATCTCGAGAGGAGGACCTTATCCTGGATTATCCAAGTGAGTCCTAAATAATCTCTTTACAGGCAAGGGGCAGAGAGAGCATTGACACAAGTAACGAGACTCAGGTGATTCAGCCACAAGTCAAGGGATGCCTGGAGCCACCAGGAACTGGAAGAGGCAGGAAAGATCCACTCCTAGATTTTTCTGGAGGGGGTGAGGCCATGCCAAAATCTTGACCTCAGTCTTCTGGCCTCCAGAACCGGGAGAGTAAATTTGTGTGCTAAGCCCCTCCGTTTGTGGTAGTTTGTTAGGGCAGCCCCAGGACGTTTGCACATCCTGGACCCTCACTGGCTGCTGGCAGGTAGGTAAAAGGGACTGTGCCTATTTCCAGAGCAAGGGCTTCTGGGGCAATGACTTACTACCAGCCTTGCCCTCCTGTCCTGCGTTTCAAGACCTGCACACCCCAGAGAGGAACTGCTTCCTGAGCCTAGAGAGAGATCTAGTGAGTAAGGAGCTGCAAGCTAGAGGCAGCAGCCATGGTGACCAGCAGCCCTGGGGCTTCCCGCTGAAGGTCACAAGGCTGTCATCATGTAGCATTATCACAGAAGAAACAGCGAGCTGGGAAGGTGGTACCTGAATCATACGACAGGAAACAGGAGTCCGGAAACCTACACTTCTCCTTGTGTAGTGAAACCATTGCTTGTTTAATATAGACTGTTAGTGCACAAGAGGATACTGTTAGCTGCATTTGATATTATACAAAAAAAAAAAAAAAAGATAGGCTTAGAAAATAACTTGGCTTGTTTACAACTGGAGGTGAAAGTGAAAAGAGAGAATACTGATTCCAGGTTTTATCAGTCAGGACTCTCCAAAAAAAAAAAAAAAAAAACAGAACCACTGGCATATATTAAAAAAAAAGAGAAAAAGAGAAAGAGAGATTTATTTTAAGGAACTGGCTTGCATGACTGTGGGCCTGGCAAGTCTGAAATATGCAGGGAAGCCTGGAGAACAAGGAAGAGCTGGTGTTGCAGGTCCGGTCTCAAGGACATCTGAGGTCTTTGGGGTGGGCTAATTGAGTATCATCGATATCCTTATAAAAAGGGGGAAATTAGGACACAGACCTCCACCGATGGATGACCATAAGGACACAGGGAAAAGATGGGGTCCACACATCAAGGAGAGATTCCTCAGGAGAAAAAAAGCCCTGCCCATGCCTCGATCCTACGCTTCTGGCCTCCAGAGCTGTGGGACTAAAAATTCCCATTGTTTAAACCACCCAGCGCGTAGTACTTTGTTTTGTCAGTCCAAGTAAATTAATATTCCAGGACTCTGTGTAAATACTCTTCTCCTCATTGCTTGGCAAACACACAGGCTTATACGGGCTCTGTGCAGTATATTCTTGAGAAGTTTTGTGGGTGAGAAACACATGGAAGACAGGACCTGCGACTTGTTGATGAGTGCAATTAATTATACCCCTGAAATATTAAACCAGATTATTTCAGCTGAATTGGATGGCCTAAGAATGCGGGGAAATATTTACGCGTGAAATGATGTAGTATTTTGGATTCTTTTTTTTTTTTTTCCAAAAAAATCTGAGCAAGACAAGGGCAGAGGTCTAAATGAGTCAGTATCGGTCTTAGGCTGATAACTGCTGAAGTCCAGTTGATTTTCCTATTTTACCTACCTTTGTATATGTTTTAAATTTCTCATTTCTTTAAAGAAAATAACTCGCTTAACACAATACTTTGATTCTTCTTGAGTCTGAATCACAAAGACTTATTGAGATAACCTTTATTTGCCCTGACCCTGATCATATATATGGTCATAACCAAAGTCATGTTTAGGATACGTTCTAGGAGGGTGTACTTTTATTATTGTCATCTTTACTCTCCATTGAGAGCAGATGAGTTCTGCTTTGAATACATTTTATATCTACGTATAACCATAATAGTTGCTCACTCCAACCTCCCACAGGTCTCTAGTGATGGCCATATTCATTCAGACAAGCAAGCAAAAATTCCCTACCCTCAAAAAAATCAGAGAAATAAGAGTACCTTCTGCTTCTGCATTAGGATTCTCTGGCACACCCCAGTTGCAACATGTGATTTTTTTTTTTTTTTGAAAAGAAACGCCCAGCTTCTATCCCCTTTTATTGAGTCATCATTAAATGTCCTTGATGAGAACGCGAACTCTACCACCGTAAAGGAATGAGCTTCATTTTTACTATGTATCCCCAGTGATTTGAATGAAATACAACTATATAGGTCTTAAGGAAATTGTTTTTTTTTTTTTGTCTTTTTTGTTTTTAGTGCCGCACCCACAGCATATGGTGGTTTCCAGGCTAGGGGTCGAATCCCAGCTATAGCTGCCAGCCTATTGCCACAGCCACCAGCAATGCTGGATCCGAGCCACGTCTGCAACCTACACCACAGCAACACCGGATTTTTAACCCACTGAGCAAGGCCAGGGATCGAACCCGCGTCCTCATGGATACTAGTCGAGTTCATTAACCACTGAGTCATGACAGGAGCTCCATGAAGTCTGTTTCATAGATAGCTAGGAGAGTTTGGGTTCATAGAGAGGGCCTTGGAGTTTGCTTTAGAAACAAGAGCCTCCTTGCAGCTGATGAACCTAGAAGAGATCTGAGTGGGATACAAAGTCACTGGGCCCTGCTCATTCCCTTTTTTGAGTATCAGTCACATCTCACTGTTAAGCCTTCCGAGGTGCAGAAATATACTTTCAGTGGAGACGGCATGGTCCTTGGAATGGTGGGTGGTACAGGAAGACCTATTTCGATGGTTGCGTTGTAATGGGGCCTTGGATAAACTGAACACCTGACTGGATTAAAGAGAACATTTAAATGAGCATCAGCAGTTCAGCTAATTGCATAAAACAGCTAAGGATATCAGCCAAGTAGGAGAAAGACACTTCCAGCGGCCCTTTAAATGGTACCCCTTCATTCTTGTCACCAGAAGGATGCTGGGTTTACTCACAGGAATGCAGGGACTTTTCAACATGGGGAAATCTGTAAATATGATTCTTAAAAAAAAAAGAAAGAAAAAGAAATAACAGGCCACAAATAGAGTCACTCGTGGTCAGTACCATTTCAATAAACCAAACCAAGGCTTACTACCTAACCTTATTACAGCTTCAGCCCCTCCAAAGAATGTGATCTTTAACCAATCAATCTGGAATTACATAGTCAGCAATAGTGAGCTAATCTGCATGACAGACCCCCCACTTTTCCCCAAAGGAAGGTCACCTTGCCTGAAACAATCAGCACTTTGCTAGAATAACTTCCTTGCGCTGACTCCTTCTGCCTGTAAAAGACTTCCATTTTGTACAGCTCCAGCTTCTGGGAGCTCCTGTTTATCTGCTAAGATGGAATACTGCCTGATACATGAGTCTACACCAGTTAGATCAAATTTATTCAGTTAAATCTCCATGCAGTGGCTCGGTGTGGCATTTCAGTTCCCAGACCAGGGATTGAACCTCAGGGGCTGCAGTGGTGTAAGTGCCAAGTCCGAACCACTAGATCAACAAGGAACTCCCGACTTTTGCTTTTTAACATTATTAAAACCCAGAAGGGACAAGCAGTTCATGTAGTCATGCATGAGGTAAGGATGGGGATTTGCAGGGTCTGTGCCTGGTCTCCCTGGGTCAACAAACAGCCATCATCAGTCGCATCTGAGTCACATGAGGAAAAGGGTTCTTTGGAGGACACAAAGGGTGAGGAAATTCCTTTAACCATAGGAGGAGAAAATTCAAATTGTCATCACCTACAGGCCACATGCAGAGTTCAAGCTTCTAGAAGTGTCTGCCTTCCTTAGCTCAAAGAGAAGGAGAAGACGTGCGCTCAAGAAAAACAAGGGGGCTGTGCACGGAAATGCAACACCGTCCACGACACCCATAATGAGAGGACACCCCCACCCCCCCCCACCCCCCCGGCAGCTAGACCCTAGAAGTCTGCAAGGAAACGTACGAAGCCTAGGACGCCAGCCTGACTGTGAGACCAAGACCCAGCGACGAGAAGATAAGGGGCGGGAGGCTGAGCAGAATGCCCCACGCACCAATCAGCGCTCAGCCTGCCATCACGCCACCCGGCAACTGGCCAATAGGAAGGTAGCAGCCTCTCTATAAAAATGGGCACGACTTAGCATTCAGGCAGTTGGTGGCCCACCGCCTGGAAGAGCTGTAATAGGAGTTGGTGTCTCACTGATAAAAGGGCCGTGGCCCGCATAAAGCAGACAGGGTGGAAGTCCACCAGCGGCAAGGCACAATGGAAGCAGCTGGCTACCAAAGCAGCTCGAAAGAGCGTTCCCGCCCCAGGTGGAGCGAAGAAGCCGCACCGATTTCGGCCTGGTACTGTAACTTTGCACGAGATCCACGCTACCAGAAGCCTACAGAGCTTTTGATTCCCAAGCTGCCGTTCCAGCAGCTGGTACGTGAGGTTGCACAGAGTTTCAAGACAGAACTGCATTTCCAGAGTTTGGGTATGATGGCACATGCAGGAATCATGCAAGGCCTACTTGGTGGGCTTTTTTGAAGACAGATAGCAACCTGTGCTCTATTCACGCCAAGCGTGTCACTATCATGCCTAAAGGTATCCAACTGGCTCGGTGTATTCGCGGGGAGCGTGCCTAGGCTCTCAGCACTGATCGACGTGCATGTACTTAGCAAAAAGTCTCTCAACCCCACAAGACAGTCTAAACTTGCTGGAAAACCATATGGGAGCAGCTACCCATACTCCCCAAAGCAGAGCTGTGTGTAAACAACCTGACCATAGTTTTCAGGAAGAGTGTAAGGACTCTTTCCTCCACTGGTGCTGGTTGGAAATTTTTATTAGCCGAGATTTTAAGTTGATAAAAATCCAAACACTGCCCAGTTGCTGAAAGGGAATAAAATCTGTTGCTGTTCCCTCCTGTCCCTGTTTGGTGTTCACTTTGGAGATGCATAACAACTGAGTGAAAGAAACGTGTATGTAGAAGCAGTTACTATGCAGTGTGCTTTGGTGATAGCACAATGTTCTTTGTTTTGTCTTTTTTTTTTTTGGGCCATACCTGCAGCATATGGAGGTTCCCAGGCTAGGGGTCGAATTGGAGCTGTGGCCACTGGCCCACAAGACAGCCACAGCAAAGTGACATCCAAGCCTTGTCTGCAACCTACACCACAGCTCATGGCAATGCCAGATCCTTAACCCCCTGAGTGAGGCAAGAGATCAAACCTGCATCCTCATGGATGCAAGTGAGATTCATTTCCACTGAGCCACGAAGGAAATTCCATAGCACAATTTTATCGGTATGCAAGGGTGGATTTTTTATTCAAGCCCAGTCTGTTATCCAACAGACTTAAGACTCAAGATCTTCATCAGTTAAAGTAGTGCACACAGAATTGTTTCGTAGGTTGAAAATAGTATCTTTTAAATTTTAGGTGATATAGAAGTTAATGGGTGACAGGTCCTTGAAGGGCCATCTAAAAAGCCAAGAATGTCCAGGGACAGCTCTGTCCTGGTTCTAACGTCACTGGACTCCTTTTAAGTAAGTCTAAATCTGTATTTTGTGCCTTTGCTTTGCTTTACGAAGTCATTGTCTTGCAAGGAATAAACTCCCGAATTCACTTGACACACCTAAAGAAAACACCAAATCCTGAATGGATACCCACATCACCTGCTGACTCGAAAGTAAAGATTTCCTGCAACGAAGCAGGCAGCATCTGGAACTGAAGCTTTCCCAAGATATCCAGAACAGGCCTGTTGGAAGTTTGTCACCGAGCCTTTGGTGACTACTGCACATTATCTCCAGTGTCTATGATTTTGGTAACATGTGTTAGGTTGGCTGAAAAAGGAATGCATGAAGCCAGGTCAATAAAGCAAGAGAGATTTATTAAGGCATCTGTAAATGACAGAGGGTCTGAGCTGAAGATAGCATCGGCCTGACTGTGAAGAGAAGTTAGTCTTATAAAGGGTCATGGTGGGAATTTGTGGCAAGAACAATGAAAGAAGGAGTGGGGGGTTGAGTCCCATGACCAAGTGATTGTGGCAGGGAAAATTATAAAGGAGAGGAAAAATTACACAATGTGAGAAGGTGGTTGGGGTCCAAGTCTCCTGACCAGATAAGTGCAACAACAGGAATTAACAGACAGGGGACAGTTCATCTTTACAGGTGGTTATTCTTTGCATGCAGTTGTTTCTTGTAGACAGCTGTCTCTTGCTGTTCAATTCTAAAGGCCTCATTCCAGGCTTTTTCCATTCTCCTGGGAACTTATCGATATGGACTTTAGATTAAAAGTTCCTGAGAGTTTTCCCTGCTACCCGTCTCTGTTACTCAAATATGACCTTAATAGGTTTCAATCTATTCATTTTCTTTCTGCTGTGAGAATCTACACCTAGGAAGAGTCCTTCCTGATACTGAGATGAAAAGTCACTGAAACCGGAAAAACTGACTCTGATACTGAGATGAAAAGTCACTGAAACCGGAAAAACTGACTCATGATCAGCTACGCTTTCAGAGAAAGATCTTGATCAAAAGGGAGTAATGTAAAAAATCAATTAACAGAAATCTTTTTTTTTTTTTTTTTGTCTTTTGGCCTTTATCTAGAGCCGCACCCGCGTTCCCAGGCTAGGGGTCTAACAGGAGCTGTAGCTGCCGGCCTTCGCCACAGCCACAGCAACGCGGGATCCAAGCCGCATCTGCAACCTACACCACAGCTCACGGCAACGCCGGATCCTTAACCCACTGAGCAGAGCCAGGGATTGAACCCGCAACCTCATGGTTCCTAGTCGGATTTGTTAACCACTGAGCCACGAAGGGAACTCCTAACAGGAACCTCTGTTAAATAGAGTTGGGAGACCAGAATGGGGAGCTTTCGTGCCCTGAGATGATAGCAGAGCCCCCGGTGGGAAAAAGAAAGACTCCTTTTGCAGCAAGGACTCAGGCAATAAAAAGACATGGCTTTTTTTGTTCTGTTTTTTGGCTTGTTTTTCAAACTATAGCCCCTCCAACTTCCTTTTCCTCTCTATAAAAGCATTCTCTCTCCTTGGCCTTTGGGAGACTTGCACATGGCTTACCACGGTTGCAGACCCAGAACTGAAATCCTCTGCCAATCTGGAATAAACTCATTTTTGCTGGAGAAAACTAGTTTATTTGCTTCAGGTCAGCAAGTTAAAATGAGGTCACTAGGGTGGGTCCTGAAGCTCACATCACCTGCATGCTTATAAGAAGAGGAGATTATGAGACACAGAAGGCCAGGTGACACACTGGGAGAAAACAGCTGTCATGTTATCATTTATAATTAGAAATAAATATTTGTTCGTTCTCCTCTCTCCTGGTCCAGAGATCCTAAAACCTTTGGGATCTCTTAAGTGATTAGAGTGATAATGGTGTCTTTTGTTACTTATGACAAGCCCCCTTTCTGATCACAGTAGAGTTTATGTTAATGAGTTTACATTATGTGATTTTGGAAAGGATGGGGGGGTTTGGTTGCACAGGGGAACCAACCCTGTGACTGGAGGTTTTAAACCTTCATTCCCACCTCCAGGAAGGACAGCCACTGGAGGCTGAGTTCAATCACCATTAGTCAGTGATTGAATCGGTCATGCCTGTGTAATAAAGCCTCCATGATAATCGATTCCTATAGTACAATTAGACAGTTTCCAGGTGAGTTAACAATAATTCATACAACTCGGAGTTCCCGTCATGGCTCAGTGGTTAATGAATCCAACTGGGAACCAAGAGGTTGCGGGTTTGATCCCTGGCCTTGCTCAGTGGGTTAAGGATCCGGCGTTGCCGTGAGCTGTGGTGTAGGTTGCAGATCCGGCTCGGATCCCGCATTGCTGTGGCTGTGGCGTAGGCTGACGGCTACAGCTCCAACTGGACCCCTAGCCTGGGAACCTCCACATGCTGCAAGGCATATCCTGCATTCAGGGACCTAACTCTACATATCTCTTTATGTGGCTGTTGATTTATATCCACATCTTTTATTATTTCTTTTATAATAAACCCATAACCAAGTGAGTTAAGTCGGGGTTTCCTGAGTTCTATGAGCAACTCTTCACAAATTAAATTGAATCCAAGGAGGGCTCATGAGAATTTCTGATCTGTAGCCAGTTGGTCCGAAGCCCAGGAGACAACTTAGACTTTCACTTGGCATCCAAAGGCGAGGAGTCTTTAGAACTGAGCCCTTAACCGCTTGGCGGCATAGGGGGGGTCTGACACTATCTCTAGGTGGATAGCCTCAGAATTGAGTTGAATTGTAGGACATAAATCGGTGTCGAGGATTGCTTGATGGTTTGGGGAAACACCGCCTACACACACACACACACACACACACACACCCATACACACATTTAGTATTCAGAAGTATCAGAAGTGAACTAGAAAACTGAGAGTTAAAGGAAACCATACAATAGTGTGCTTTCCGTAGCAACCACCATCTACACACAAAGGAGAGAGGCTTCAGGAGAAACCCGGACTGCTTACACGTTTATTTCAGCCCCCGAAACAGGGAGACAATAAATATCTGTTGTTTGATCTGCCCTGTGTGTAGTATTTGTTGCCCGGCTTGAGGTGGCTAGCAAAGTATAATTAAAATTAGCATTAGTATGAGTTATTTCTCTCCATCCTAACCAGCAGTGGGTTTTTGACTTTGGGAACAAAAGCTGTTCTCTTTACTCTTGTTATAGTGGGTAAAAGTCAAAAGCATGAGACTCTGGAGTTGTTGGTCAAAGCATTTATTGTTATGTGAAAAATCAGCACGGAACAATAGGCACCGAAATAGCAGAGACGAGAGATGCAGGACAGAGAAGGCTGGAGCTAGGGACTACAGTCTCCTTGTTTCCAGGGGCCTATTTGGTGAAAGCCCTAATATCTTTTAATAAACAGGCCATACTTTTAAACCAGCTCAAACTGGGGTTTATTATTTGCAACCAAGAGTCCTAAGAAATATAACACTGCCCTTACTGTGACATACAGTGACCCGATTGATTTCCTCTAATGATTCACAATTGCAAAAGATAAAGGACTTAAAATGCATTCTAACACTTTAGTACAGTGAGCTCTCGTGGCCAGTGCCTAGAGGGCCCCCCAAAAGAAAGAGAAGTAATGGCGCCCACGTTCCACTCTGACTAAATGTATACCTGCATTTGGAGAAATACAGTTAAAAACAAAATTAAAGTAAAAAGAGAAAAACAATTTTATTGTTCATAAGCACAAAACCAGAACCCGAGGTGCATCACAGGCAACCTGCTAAGAGATTGCAAAGACAGAAATCAATCTCACTCTTTTATAGGTCTGACTGGATGCAACCCATTCGACAGTGTAGGTACATTTTGCAGTTTGGAGCCAGGCAATAGCTGAAGTTCGACCCATTTCCTCCCAGGAATCTGGGAGGTTGGGCATTATCTTCATTGATGATTATGAAGTGAATCAGAATATGTCACCCAAAAAATATGCCACATTGACATATGGATTATTTTGAACTGATGGCAAGTGAGAATCAACACTTGCAGGAAGAAATCTCGGAGCTTCCCTTATCTGACCAAAAATAAAATCTGAGAAATTAGGACTGTCTCCTCTGGGAGAGCTTTATGGCCATGAATAAGATGGAGAGTTAGCATCAAGGTGAGTATAAAAGAATTCTAAACACTTGTCTACCACACATCACCTACTCACCCACCCACAATTTAACACCTTTTGGTAAAATGGTATCTAACTTCTGAGCTGGAATTCCCATTGTGGCTCAGCAGTAATGAACCCACTAGCATCCATGAGGACGAGGGTTCGATACCTGGCCCCGGTCAGTGGGTTGAGGATCCATTGTGAGCTGCGGTGTAGCTCACATACGTGGTTCAGATCTGGTGTTGCTGTGGTTGTGGCATAGGCTGCAGGCTGCAGCTCTGATTCATCCCCTAGCCTGGGAATTTCCATATGCCTTGGGAGTGGCCCTAAAAAGCAAAAAATAATTAAAAAATAAACTTCTGAGACTAACCATTTCTTGGATTTTTACTTCTTTTCTATTAGTCCTCCAAACATGTAAAAAATACTAATGTCAAGGAGTTCCCTTCATGGCTCAATGGTTAACAAATCCGAGTAAGAACCATGAGGTTGCGGGTTCGATCCCTGGCCTTGCTCAGCGGGTTAAGGATCCGGCGTTGCCGTGAGCTGTGGTGTAGGTTGCAGACGCGGCTCGGATCCTGCGTGGCTGTGGCTGTGGCAAAGGCCGGTGGCTACAGCTCCTGTTAGACCCCTAGCCTGGGAACCTCCATATGCCACGGGTGCAGCCCTAGATAAAGGCAAAAAGCCAAAAAAAATACTAATGCCAATAAAATGTGTATGTCTTTTTCTCCCGTTAATCTGATTTGTCCTATTAATTTGCAGGTACAGAATCCAAGAGGACAGATGAAAATTTTTGCCTCCCCTAAAATTACATGTCAGGGATGGCTTCCAGGTCTCTGGGAAAATACTACTAAGATGTGAGACTGGCAGGTTTAGCTACGGAAAAGATTTACATACGCTTCAAAAGGAAAGAGGAAGAATTTATGAAAGAAAAGGGAGAAGGAGGGAAGTGTTCCCTTAATGTCAACAGGGTGAATTAAACCTCTTATTTTGAACTCGTATTTTCCCTTATACATTAAGTCTCTGCCTTTCAACCTCACACCAGTGTGATGTAGGATATTTGAGACGTATTTGTAAAAATGCTGCATCAAGCCGCAGATAGTCATTATTAATGCCCTGTTTGGATGCTGCAGTTTATTAGGCTGCGAAACATATCACCTTCATGGTAAACTAATTGGAAACAATCTTATTTAGCTTCAAAAGGGGAAACTATGAAGACGTTAAGAAGAATCAGGTAGTTCTTAACATGTCCTAATAAGTTGTTAGATTTCACAAAAGGCAAGTTGTAGAACAATATGCCAATATCTAGATAAAAATAATTAGATTTTTGAATGTGTACCTCTTGAAGCATACAGAAGAAATACAATTTCAGTAGGGAAAGTGGGAGCTGAGGGAACCCCAACTGAGGAAGAACCATGAGGTTGTGGGTTCGATCCCTGGCTTTGCTCAGTGGGTTAAGGATCCGGTGTTGCCATGAGCAGTGATGTAGGTCTCAGACGCGGCTTGGATCCCGCATTGCTGTGGCTGCGGCGAAGGCCGGTGGCTACAGCTCCTGTTAGACCCTTAACCTGGGAACCTCCATATGCTGCGGGTGCGGTCCCAGATAAGGCAAAAATGACCAAAAAAAAAAAATTTTTCACTATAATACCTTTTGGAATTCTTAAATTTTACACCATTTCCACAGTTGCCTTTCTGAAAAACAAGTAAAATATGTAAGCAACAACAGCAATGCAAACTCTGAAACGTGTCTTATTTCTACTTTTACAAGTAAGTATCACTTGAAATTACTATACTCTTTACCTGAATAAATCCAACACAGGTACACATTTAAACAAAAGGCCAATATCTGCTTTTTCAGATGTTCCTTCTTTTCCTGTCTTATGTCTAACGTGAAGTTACTTAACCCACATTCCCCTGTCACCCATAGTCACTTAGCCAGCTTGTCTTTTTGAGTTCTCACAGACTGCTTCTCCCCCATGGCATCTTCACAACACTTGTGCCTTAAAGTCACAGAAAAACTGGCATGATTTACACCACGAAGCCCTCCTTCAAACCATGTTTGGGGCCAAAACCTGAGTTCTTCTCTTCTGGAGTGACATGCTGCCCAGTGCAAAGCGCTGTTAACTTCCTTTTTACTCCAAAGAGATTAACAGAAACTTCTTTTATATTTATTTGTTTGTTTGTTTGTTTGTTTTGCATTTTAGGGCCATGCCCACAGCAGATGGAAGTTCCGGGCTAGGGGCTAAACTGGAGCTGCCGCTGCCGGCCTTCACTACAGCCACAGCAACGCGGGATCCAAGCCGCATCTGCAACCTACACCACAGCTCACGGCAACGCCGGATCCTTAACCCGCTGAGCAAGGCCAGGGATCGAACCCGCAACCTCATGGTTCTTAGTCGGATTCGTTAACCACTGAGCCACGAAAGGAACTCCTATAATGCAGAATTTGACTACAATCACTACATTGTGCTTTGGGCCTCCAGAACTTTTTAATCTACTGGTTACAAGTTTATACCTTAAACAGCATCTCCCCTTACAGAACCTGATGGACAACTCCCCTTCCCTCTCCACGGGAGCTGGGCCAGGAAGCCAGGGACTGGAATTCCATGCAAAACAGAGTTTTTCCAATGGGTAGCTGCCTGCAAGCCCCCCTCCTTTATGAGGACATGCCAGCTGCCTATCTGATGGACCCCACCAGGGATTCTCTCTGATGGCATACCTGCCCTGACCTTAGAAGGAGTGCAGATAAAAACTACCAAAAAAGAAAAGGTAACTGTCAGGTCTTTCACCACAACCCCACTTTGCCATAGGGTAATTTTGCACTGAGGTCTCCTGAGCTGAAGCAGATACAGGATGAACTCTCTGCCCTCTATCTGCCTGAAAGCAGGGCGTATAACTCCCACTAGTGCAGGTGTCCCCGCCATGGTCCCTGTGTCGGAAAAGGGAAAATCATCCTGATCCCCAAAGAGGGCGACAGGGGAGATGAGTCGGCATAAGCAAAACTTGCTAAATAACCCCTACCTATCATTAATTTTGTCATATATTTACCTTCCCACAATTCACCACACCAAGAAGCCCAAGCTCCCTTGTTGTTGTGGTGGCGGTTACTTTTCTGCAATTTGTCACCCTTTGTTAAAACTGATATAAGCCCCTCAGTGACTGTCTCTGGGTTCTTCAGTTATTTTCTCTGAAGCCCCCATGCACATACATTTTTTAAAAAATTAACATCAGAAAACAAAATTGCATGCTTTTCTTGTTATTTTGTCCTTTATCAGTTGAGTTCTCAGGTACACAGTCTAAGAGGGTAGAGGAAAATATTTTCGTCCCCACACCTCAGAAGAATAAATGCTACCAACACATACAAATCACTCTTCTAAAGTTTATTGATATTCCTTTTTTATGCTTGGTTTTAGAGATTTTGAAAAAGGTTGATTTTAAATTTTTTTTGTTTCTGTCCCTCTGATTAGAGTACCAAATTTTATTCTGAGTGTTTGTTTCCAACAAACACTCAGAATAAAATGATTCGAAACAAACACTCAGAGTAAAATGATTCGACCTTTACAGAGCTAACTCGGTAGAAAAAGGGGCTAGCAATGCAGCTACAAACACTTAGAATAAAATGATTCGACCTTTACAGAGCTAACTCGGTAGAAACAAACACTCAGAATAAAATGATTCGACCTTTACAGAGCTAACTTGGTAGAAAAAGGGGCTAGCAATGCAGCTGGGCACTCACACCATCAGGCATGAGGCGGGAGGGAGGCTCGGAAGGCCACAGGCTCAGGCTCCCAAGTGCTCTTAGCCTTGCCGGGTGGGTTTCCATCCAGCTCCCTCCAGGGCACGCAGCCTGTCTGTACCATCTACAGGTACCCGCAGCCCATGCCGATTCTGTGCAGCCGCCCCACCGGGTTGAGTTCCCCAGCCGGCAGGCAGGGTGGAGGGAACCACCCAGAGACAGTTTTGAGATGTGGAGGAGACTGTCCCCCAGCATGCGTTCTCAAAGTGTTCCTGTTGCAACCAGACAGGACCCTCTGGGACCCGGTTTGGACCCCTACTCATATCTGCCACCTGCCTTTTTATCTATAGAAACACTTTAGCCAAAGAGTCAGATGAATCAGAAAAGTGAGGAAACGCAGAGGAAAAGGAAGACAGTCAAGCAACACAAGAGTAACCGGATGGCCACTCAACAAAGTCAAGGACCTTTCGTTAGTTCTTCTCAAAGACTGTAGGAAAGTCGAAGCCTTGTCCTTGGAGCTGTTTTGCACGTGCTGAAGCCCCCACCAGATAGAAGAAGCCAACCGTATGTTGCCCACCAGCACAGAGACCCCAGACTGGTTGGAACCAGTAGGTCGATGACACTGACTCCCAACCACCTCACCACCCACCAATCAGGAGAATGTCCGTGAACTGATCACCCCGTTCCTCAAACACCATAAGCCTCTTTGTTGTCCGCTCCAAAGGGGAGCACCATCCTTGAGGCACTAGCCTGCCGTGTTCCCCTCTTTGCCTGGCAGGTAAAGCTCCTTTTTCTGTTTCCTCCAACTCTGTCTCTGCATTTCTGTTCGGTATCGGGATATTTTGACAACACTCTGGAAACTGCCACGGTGCTAAGACGAGCTTTCCCAGGGTCAGACACGCTCCCTGATGCAAAGGCAGCTTCGTTCTAGTGGGAGACTGAACATACAAACAGCGGCCAGACCATATGTGAAAAGTGAGCGGCCTCGTCTCAGTTTGCTCAGACCGCTATAGCAAAATATCATAGACAGTGTGGCTTATAAATGGCAGACCTCCATTTCTCACTGTTCTGGAAAATGGAAGTCCAAGATCAAGGCGCCAACAGATCTGGTATCTGGTTCCCGCTTCCTGGTTCACAGATAGCCATCTTCTGGCTGTGTCCTCACCCGGGAGGAGACACAAAGGAGCTCTGTGGTGTCTCTTTTATAACAGCACGAATCCCCTTCACGAAGGCTCCGCCTCCTGACCTCATCACCTCCCAAAAGCCCCACTTCCCAGGGGTTAGGTTTCAACATACAAAAAAAATTTTTTTCTCATTTCCATGTTTGTTTGTTTTTTTTAAGTTTTATTAAAGTATAGCTAATTTACAAGACTGTGATCTTTTCTGTTGTACCACAAAGTGACCCAGTCATCAATATACACACATCCATTCTCTCTCATTCTTTCCCTACAAAGATTATCACAGAATACTGGGTAGAGTTCTGTGCTACACAGCAGGTCCCCATTGACCAATCATTTCCATATACGTCAGTGTGCATATGTCAGTCCCAAACCCCTATTCCATTCCTCCCACCCTCCCCAAACTGTCCCCTATGGTAACCATACGTTTTTCACAGTCTGTGAGTCTGTTTCTATTCTGCAATTAAGTTCACTTCTATGCATTTGTTATTTTTAGATTCCACATAGAGGTGACATCACATGATGTTTGTCTTTCATTGCCTGACTAACTTCACTTAGTATGACAGTTCCTAGGTTGCTGCAAATGGCATTACCTCATTCTTTTTATGGCTGGGTATAATCCATTATATACATGTACCACTTCTTTTTCCAACCCTCTGTCAATGGACACTTAGGCTGCTTCCATGTCTTGGCTATTGTAAACAGTGCTGCCATGATCATTGGGGGTGCATGTATCTTTTCCAGTTATGGTTTTCTCTGGATAGATGCCCAGGAGTGGGATTGTTGAATCATACGGTAATTCCATTTTTAGTTTTTTGAGGAAACTCTATACTGTTTTCCACAGTGGTTGCACCAATGTACATCCCCACCAACATACAAATTTTAGGGGCACGCATTCAGTCTGTAGTTAACCCGTCCAGGGAACCAACGTACCATCTACATTAACTAGCCCAGGAAGCCAGCCTGCTGCAAGTTAGACTTGCAGGACATCAGTCCGCTATCTCTAGCAACAATCCAGGACACCCCACTTCTATGCAGCTGTTCCACTTGCCCAGACCCATAGCCTCCATCAGGGCATACATGAACCCTTCTCTTTTTTCCACAAGGAAGCCCTCCCACCCCACTGACTGCCTCCCAATTGCTGCCAAATGCAAGTAATGCTGGCCCGCTCCATTGCTGCAGAGAGCTATGGATAATTAGCCCTTGCTTGCTCTCATTTGGGTTGTCTCCATTTACCTCCACATCGGAAAGAGAATAGGGGGTGTTGTGGGTTAGAAGCTGGCTCTGGGAGGAGGCACGTCCTGTGCTGTTACCCGGACCATTTGGGTCCATGTGTCCTTCTGAGCAAGGGAATGGCGCCGCAGCCCGCAGCAGAAGCTCGTAAGGGACCAGCAATCACCTTCCCTCCACCCAGAGCTCCCAAGCAGCTGCACAGATGACTCTGGGACACGGTCCACACTCTCCCTTCCTCAGATTCTCATCGGTGATCCAAGGGTCTCCAGCCCCATTGCACGGTTAACAGTCTTACCGGTTCTTGAAAACTTCTTGGTTCTGCAGCACCTGCAACCACACCTACACCTGTACACGATATTCTTGGCAAAGACCTGTGAGTCTGAACCTGACCACCATTAGTTCTCAACTTTGGCTGCACATCGATGCTGGGAAAACACAGTGTACAACAAAATTTGCTTCCAGCTCAGAAAACCTCTCCACCAAGAGAGAAAGAACAATTTTGCCATTGAATGAGTGTTCAACTAGAACGTGATGCTGACCACGAGCAACAGTTAAAGGGATTGCAAAGATGGAAAGGAACCCCATCCTATTCTATGCCTAAGTGGGTACAACCTATTACTTTCATGTCTTCACGATAAAGTTGCTAATTTTCTCCTGTGATTATGACTAGATGTGCTCTGAAGTCTGATGGCAAGTTAGGCCCATTTGCTCTCTGGACTCTGGACAATGATTATATTTCAGAGAGGCTCCCAGGTCCTTGAATTGTTCCTGACAGTGAGATGGACCAGAAGCTTATTTAACCACTAAAAAGATTTAAACTTTCGAAAAGGACATAAAAAATGTTTTTAAAATTCTGTGGTTCGGAGTTGCCGTCGTGGCTCAGTGGTTAACGAATCCGACTAAGAACCATGAGGTTGCGGGTTTGATCCCTGGCCTTGCTCAGTGGGTTAAGGATCCGGCGTTGCCGTGAGCTGTGGTGTAGGTTGCAGACGCGGCTCGGATCCCGTGTTGCTGTGGCTGTGGTGAAGGCCGGCGGCTACAGCTCCTGTTAGACCCCTAGCCTGGGAACCTCCATATGCCGCGGGTGCGGCTCTAGCTAAAGGCAAAAAGACAAAAATAAAATAAAATTAAATTAAATTAAATTCTGTGGTTCCATTTTTCTAGATTGAAAGAAACCCTCAGCCCAGAATCACCTCACATGCAGACGAGGCTCAGGGGCTTCAGGGGGGTTCGAATCAGCAACCAGTGCTCCCTTATTCAACAAGTTTTCTGGCTCCCACTCCCATTCACTGCCTGCGCACACACAGGGCTGAACCGTGAACCAGCAGACTCAGTCCTAGAGACTTTACGAGAAATATACGTGAGCCATGCAGTCGCGGGGGCGGGGGAGTAGGGGTGCGGGAGGGAGGGGAGGAGGGGGTGGCTGGAGACCTGGAACCCTTTATCTTCCCCAAGGTGCCCGACCCTGCTGCCTCTTCTGGCCTCATGCCTCCTCCCAACACGGGGTCCACCCCCTGCCTCCCCACGTGCCTCCGCCCCCTCCACGAATGACAAGCTTCGCATCCCCCACCTACCCCCACCCCTTACCCGCTTGGGTACCAAGCCCCCCTGCTCTCCCCACTTTCCTCCACTCCAGACCTCTAGCCAAGCCGGAGCTCTGTGTCCCGGCTCCTTGCTCATCGGGAGGATCTTGTCTCCACCCTCAGGCTGCTAACCTCCCCCGAAGGAAATGTCCCGCCCCGACTGTGGTAACAGGCACACTGGCCCCCCACCGCCACCCCCACCCCCTGGGCCCCCAAGCTGCTGCTGACGCCATAAATCCCTGCAGCCCTGGCGCTTTCGCGCTCGCGCACCCCCCATCGCGCAAACGCAAGCTTTCCTGGACCAGGTTTGCAGGCATGGCTGGGGACGCTTGGGGAGGTGCAGCGTACACCGCTTTCCCCCGTAAGCACCAGCCCTTGAGGGGGCAAGCAGGTGGTCACCCTGCGGGCGAGGAGGCTCGGGTTGGGACTTCACGCACGCCTTGTTCTTGCAGGCTGGCTTCCCAGCTTGGAAGGTGCTTATAAATTGGAACCAAAGGAGCCAGCTATTTTAGCCCTACGTTCATAGAGGAAGATTCTAGGTCAAGGGAGACCCATCCGCCGTTACTGACCCAGAGTCCTCGCATGGCTTCCTGCAGAACCTGAGCCGGATCCCCCAGCCCACCAGACTGCCCCCACTCTGATCCAGCTTCTGTTGGGTGAGTAGCCCTTGAGCCTAAGTAAGGGCAGCTGAGAGCAGAGGGAGAGCCTGACTCCAGAGGCTCTGGGTGGAGACAGCTCCAGTTAGGGGCTCAGGAACCTGTGGAGTCCAGCAGAAAATCCAGCAGAAAAGGGAATCTGGACCACGGTGCTTGTAATTCAGAAATGAGATTCAAATCCAGTCTTAACTCTGGCCCTAACAACCACCCTGTGAAGTGCCCCAAGGAAGACGTGGATCGCCATTGCCTGAGGCCATGGGTATTCCAGCCCCAAAGTGTGAATGTGTGTGTGTTCGAATATGTGTGCGTGCGTGTGTGTAGGTGCCTCCGCATACACCTTTATTTATGTGTGCAAGTGTGAATGTGTGTGTTCGAATATGTGTGCGTGTGTGTGTAGGTGCCTCGGCATATACCTTTGTTTATGTGTGCATGTGTCAGTGTGTGTGCAGTGTGCAGTGTGTGTTTGCGTGCCAGCATATGTATTTGTGTGCATGTGTGCCTTTGTCTTTTGTGCACTGCACCTTATCAAGGAAAACCAGAGCTGGTAGTTAGAGTGGTAAAAACAGATTTTATTAAGGGCCGTTGAAATAGGGAGAAAAGGATCAGCATAGAGCCTGGGGATTCTGTGTAGAACCCCCATGTAAAGTTGAACTCCGAATACAGCGTGGACCAGTGGGATTTATAGCCCAAGAGTGGAGTGGCGGTAGGGAGTGAGTGATGAGAAGTTACTAAGAGGAAGCATCTTAATAGCAGGGGCCCGAAGGTCTGGTTAAAACCAACTAGCAGGCTTCTTGCCAAACTTGGATAGTGCAGAGATGAAAAAGGAAGCCCAAGTCCCTAGTTGGAAAGGTCAGAGAGCCTAAGCGGTTTGGTCAAAGAGAGAGATTTTATCAACTCCTGCTCCCTGATGAAAGAGAGATTTTTTTTTCCCCTCTGAAACACCCTTTTTCCTTTGTCCTGCGGATATTCTGTTAAAGAGAAACTTACTATGGTGTGCTTGTTAAAATGGTAAGCAAGACTTTATGAAAGACCATTGCAGTAGCAGAGGGAGACAGGGGTCATCTCTGAACGCAGCTGAGAACAGCTGGGAATCTGTATCCAAGGAGCAGGATGAAGGCGTCAGTGATGGAAAAATCCCTGGGCGGCACCATGAGGAAGGGGCTTCCTGCTAGACCGGCCCAATAGGATTTTCGCTCAAGAAAGGTCAAGGACATGTATTCACTGAAGGTGGGGGATGGGGAGTGGGAATACTCACTGAAACTCTGGAGCTGGTCAAAGACTGGCCTGCTGCTCAGGGAAACCCCACTGGGGGTTGGTGAAAGAGTCTTGATCAGTCTCTGAAGAAGCACGTGTGCCTCTTGTTGATGATAAGCCGGGGTGCCCTGACGCCCTCATGTTCTCACTCCCTCCGCAAAAAGGATGCTGAGAGAGTGCGACAGAGAGCCCAGAGCTCCAGGCAAGAGGGCATGGCTGGACCCTTTTCCTTCTGCAGGAGCCATGGATGCTGTGGAACTCACCAGAAAACTGCAGGAGGAGGCCACGTGCTCCATCTGCCTCGACTACTTCACGGATCCCGTGATGACCGCCTGCGGCCACAACTTCTGCCAAGAGTGCATCCGGCTGACCTGGGAGAAGGCCAAAGGCCAGAAGAGGCGGAGGAAGCGGAGGGGCTCCTTTCCCTGCCCCGAGTGCCGCGAGCCCTCCCCGCAGAGGAACCTGCGGCCCAACCGGCTGCTGACCAAGGTGGCTGAGATGGCGCGGCGGCAGCCCAGCCTGCAGACCAGGGACTTGTGCCAGGAGCACAAGGAGCTGCTCAAGCTTTTTTGTGAGGATGACCAGAGCCCCATCTGCGTCGTCTGCAGGGAGTCTCGGGAACACCGGCCCCACAGGGTGGTCCCTATCAAGGAAGCCGTGCAGGAATACAAGGTGGGCCTGGGCCGGGGGGCAAGGCGGTCCGAGTGTGTGCACGGGTCAAGGAGTGTCTTAGGCAGGAGAACAGCTGCTGTAACAAACAGCCCCCGCGTGCAGGACCATCGAGTGCAAGTGTCCCCACACTCCCATGCCAAAAGCCAGCTGGTGGCTAGGCAATCGCAGGGTCACCTCTGTGGTTATCCAGACTCACCGAGGCCCCTGCTCAAGCCCCTGCACATGGCGCGGTCTTTGGAAGGCCATCTGTGTGGGCAGGCCAGCCAACCCTCTATTAGACAGGGGAGGGAGGCCTTTTCCTCCACCCACCTGCAGCTCTTTGGCTGGGGGGCCCGTGAATTAGACTGAATGAAGACAAATCAGTGAGAAAGGGAAACAGTTTATTAACATGGGCATGAGGTTAAGAGTCGCTTGGGAGAAACAGCAACTGGAAAAAAGGAAAAAAAATAAAAGGTTGGTTAGAACTTGGGCTTGTCTAGCATCCTAAAGAAGGATACACTTGGAAGTGGATTCCCATACAACAGAACAAAGGCAAAGCTTTAGGGGCTCCCAAAGGCGGCAGACTGTTGGAAAAGGTCGCAGCCTGCTTGGGGCTGCTGTAACAGAATACCACAGACTGGGTGGCTTATAAACAGAAACGCGTTGCTAGCAGTTGGAGGCTGGAAGTCCAAGATCGGGGTGCCAGCGCAGTCAGATGAGAGCCCGTTTCTGGTTCATAGACAGCCAACTTCTCACTGTGTCTTTGCAGAGAAGAAGGCGAGAGGGAGCTCTCTGGGGTCACTTTGATAAGGGCACTGACCCCAAGGCCCCATCTGCCATCACACTGAGGGTTAGAGCTTCAATATATGAATTGGGGGAGGGGGGGACACACAAACAGACTGCGCAGTTGAAAATGAATATACGGGGGAAACTAAAGGACGGGTTATTAGTGCAAGTCTATCTTGGCACCAATTTTTTGTTTTGTTTTTCTAGGGCTGTACCTGCATCATATGGAGGTTCCCAGACTAGGGGTCGAATCAGAGCTGTAGCCGCTGGCCGTACCACAGCCACAGCAATGCAGGATCCGAGCCGCGTAGGTGACCTACACCACAGCTCACGGCAACACCAGATCCTTAACCCACTGAGCAAGGCCAGGGAGCAAACCTGCATTCTCTTGGATCCTAGTCGGGTTTGTTACTGCTGAGCCACAATGGGACCTCCATTGGCACCAATTTTCCATCTTCTTCATGAGCATAAAATATCCCCAGAGGGGTGCTTTTCTCATATATTGGGAGCCCTGGGAAAGCATCTTTTTGCATCTTTGATTCTCAGTTGCCTCCAGTTCAAAGCAATCCTCACGCCAAAGGCGCATATTTCCATCCCCTGCACCCCAATGGGATGGTCTTTGGGGGTGGATGCAGCTTCAGAGGGCACCATCTAGATGTGGGGCCCACTGACCCCAAATCCCATGGCCCATGTGTCCCACAGTTGAAGTTGGAGCAAGACATGAAATACCTGCGAGAGGAGATGATGAAAACCGGGAAGTTACAGGCCAAGGAGGAACAGACCTTGGCAGAGTGGCAGGCAGGTGCTGGGGACCACACACAGGGAGCTCAACAGGGTTGGTAAGCCCCAGCCGGGCCCCAGAGCACCCACAGGGCCTCCTGAGCCGGTGGAACCCCTGGAGGTGGGAATCCCTGTCCCGTGTGGATGAGAACTTGGAACCCCAGAAAAGCAGTCACTTCTCAGGTCACAGAATTCCTGCCAGAGTCAGAATTGAGAACGGTGCCCTCAGCACAGACTGGCCATGTCAGAGACAGGGGGAGCAAGGGCACAGATGCTTGGACTTGCCATTTGGGGCTGAGTAAAACTGACAAGGCAGGGGGCCTCTGCATGGCCCAGCTCCCACCCCTGCCGAGTTTGCTGGTTTTCTGTGGGTCACCGGGGTCCAGGGGAGAAGTGCCATTGTTGTCAGAGCAGCCTTTCCAAGCTGGTGGGTGAAGTTGGTGGGTGAAGTTCTTGGAAGCAGGCTCCAGGGGTGGTGGGTCCCTCACCTCCAGGACCCTTTCCCCGCGCCCCCCGCCCCGACCACTGCAGGAGAAGGTGAAGGAGAGGAGGGAGCGCATCATGGCTGAGTTCGCCAAGATGGACCTCTTCCTGATGGAGGAGAAGCAGCGCCTCCTCCAGGCCCTGAAGGAGGAGGAGGAGGAGGTGGTAGCAAAGCTGCAGAAGAGCACAGCCTTGCTGGAGCAGCAGAGTCGCTCCTTGGAGATGCTGTCACTGCAGCTGGAGGACAAGAGTGAGCGCGCACCACTTCAGATGCTGCAGGTGAGGTGGGCAGACCTGTCACCCGGCTAGGGGTGCGGATGCGGGCGTGAGCTCCGGCTCAGGTGTACTCGGGGCGAGCCGAGCTGTGGCAGCAGATACAGGCCAACCGGGAACACTCTTGTCTCGGTCAGTGCAAGCTGCGTGACAAATACCACAGACCAGGTAGTTAAACGACAGACTTGTCTCACCCTGGAAGCCTGAGATCAAGTTGTGGGTAGAATCGTCTCTCCTGAGGCTTATTTCCTTTGTGTCCTAACATGGTCATCTGTCTGTATGTCTGTGCCCTGATCTCTTCTATTAGGACATCAATCAGTCAGATTGGATGAGGGCCCACCCTAATGACTTAATTTTATCCTAATCACATCTTTGAGACCCCATCAATCTGAGTTAGGAGCTTAGGGCTCTACAAAAATGGACGGTGTGTGTGTGTGTGTGTGTGTTGCAGGGGGTACTCAGTTCAGCCCATGACAGGCTCTAATCCTAGAGACCTGTGTTCATACTCTTTGTAGCCTAGGGATGAGGCCCGAAGGCAGCTGTCTTCCACACAATGATGCAGGGCACAGTGGCCCAAACAGGCAGCCTTCCGACTTCACAGGCAGAAGCAAGATACATGATTGCACCTGCTAGCTACGGAAGTAGGGAGAAGGTGCAGCTGGCTGCCAGGAATAGACTCTGCACACCGAGGCCCTGGAAGGGGCAGTTATGTTAGCCAAAAAGTGGGTAACTGGCTCATCAAGCGTGTGGAGCGGTGGACTCCATAGAGAAAAATACGTTTCACACTACCTTACACACGCATTCATAGGAACATATTTTTACAGCTGAAGTAAATACCACACGCGTGGTATCTGTATCTCCCAGTGTGCCTGTGGCGGTCCCAGTTTTATGCCTGTTATCCTGGCGTCCTGTGGGCTTTGTCCCCAGTAAGTGACCTGGTGTAGACAACAGGCTATACACTCACCCTGACTTTAGGAAATATTTTGTCTTCCATCAAAAAGCAATCTGTTTCCAACTTAACTAAACTGACTCCTGACCCACTCAGGCCGAAGGCCCACATGGTCAAAGTTTGGTCTCCTATGCCTCTGTGGCATATCATGAGCAGGACAGCTTCCCTGTGTCCTCACTCATTGTGACGGAGAAGAGCAGAAGGCCTGGGCGAGTCAGATGCATGATCGCTGTGTACAGCCAAAGGACAGGATCATATTCTGGGAACTAGAAACGGGGCCATGGGAAAACATCATAAAACCCTCCCATAGGAGGCTCTACCTGCCAAATGTCGACACGATGCTCAGGAATACCCCAGATTCCTAACGAGACCTGACCCGTCTCTGCTCCCCTGTTCACGTCTTTTGAAGGATATGAGGGACCTCCTCGGCAGGTACGTGGACACCAGCGGTGGAGATAGTGATGGGTGCAGGGAGGACTGCGAGTGGGGCCAGAGGGGACAATGAGACCTGTGTCCACTGGAGGAAGAACAACCTGAGTGTGCAGTACCCAGAGGCCACCCCCACCAAGCTGAAGACCGTCTGTAGGGTCCCAGGGCAGATAGAGGTGCTCAAGAGTTTCCAAGGTAAGTGGGGGCCCAGGTGGTCTTGGCAATGCCCCACCCTGCTCCTAGCCGCTCAAGGCAAGAGCCACCGATGGGGGAGGGGTCCCGACCACACTGCCCAATGCCCAGATGGTGCCCCAGCCCATCTCCTTGGCACCTCTCATATCCACAGCGGGGGTACGGGATCATGCAGTAACTCCAGTTTCGAAGCTGAACTCAGCCAAAGGGAAGCCTGGGTGGGGGTTACAGTGAGCGGGGGATAATTCAGCCCCTGCTAGGGGCTTGCCCTCCCCCTGGTTGACCCTGAGAGGTCCCCCTCTCCCCTCCACCCTGGGCCTGTCTCCAGAGGACGTGGTGCCTGATCCCGCCACTGCATACCCCTACCTCCTCTTGTATGAGAGCCGCCAGAGACGCTACCTGAGCACCCCAGTGGATGCCACAGGCTATGGCAAGGATAGGTTCCTAGCCTACCCCTGCGTGGTGGGCCAAGAGACCTTCTCCTCGGGGAGGCACTACTGGGAGGTGGGCATGAACCTCACCGGGGATGCACTGTGGGCCCTGGGCGTGTGCAGGGACAGCGTGAGCCGGAGGCGCAGGGTCCCCAAGTCCCCAGAAAATGGGTTCTGGGTGGTGCAGCTATGCAAAGGAAAGAGGTATGCACCCGTCGCGTCTCCCCTGATGCCCATCACGCTTACCGAGCCCCCCAGCCACGTGGGCGTCTTCCTGGACTTCGAGGCCGGAGAGGTGTCCTTTTACAACGTGAGCGACGGGTCTCACCTGCATACCTACTCCCAGCCTGCCTTTCCCGGCCCCCTGCAGCCCTTCTTCTGCCTTGGGGCCCCCAAATCGGGCCAGATGGTCATCTCTACAGTGACCCTGTGGGTGAAGGGATAGAGGGGTAGGCAGGCGGAGCTTGGGCGACCTTGTTTTTCCCAGAAGGGGAGGTGGTCCAGCTCAGCGGGGCCCATCTGCCCAACTTATCTCACATGGAGCATCTGTGAGCCATCGGCTGTGCAGAGTTGTTCCACAGAACAGAAATATCACGATTAAAGCAGTTAAACACTGAGCGACTGTATTTACAGATGCTTCACAGAAAACTCTGGGAAGTTTCATAGTGGGTCTCTTTCTAAATACCTATGTATGTACCAGGCACGGTGTGGTGCAGTTTTCTTTAGCTATGTCCCCTGCTCTCCTTCTAGGGATGTTGCCGTTCATCGGCTCTTCGCAGGTTTAAGTATTTGCTTATATGTAGAGCCAGGGTCTCAGGTGTTCACTTTCTTTGTCTTCTGCAAATTCCGTATTTGGGTCCTTCACAGAGCGAAAGTGAAAAAGACTTTTCAAGCGTAACTCCTGAAGCCTCAGAGCTGCGCACCCCCGTCCCTTCTACCCCTGGAACTTGCAGGGACAAAATTCAGAGTAAGGATCAAAGGAGGATCCTTTCCTTTCACTCTCTCCCCCGCCCCCACCCCCGCAGTTTCAAACACACTAAAAGCCAGGTAACGGTTGCCTGCACCCCCAGAAATCTGGTCAATGTACCCCAACGAGAGCAAAGTCCCTGCGGGCCACGTTCCCTCACCCCACACGTTCTATTTCCTGGCCCGGGGACACGCGAGGACACCCAGGAGCACACGGGGGACGACTTCAGGCTCCCCAGCGCAGCCCCGGCCTCCTTTTGTTCTTGTCTCTACGCTTTGCAGAGAGCCTAGTGAGACTCTCCCCTGGCCCGGCCTCTGCAAGTCGACCTTTCCCCAGGTTCGAGGGAGAGGCAGGGCAGCGCGACACGAGAGCGGCTCATAACCGGCAGCGAGGCCACTGCGCTAGGTCGGCGGCGCGAGCAACCTCCAATCCCGTCCCGCCCGCGGGCCACGTGACAGGCTCCAGCCAATCCGGAACTAAAAGAGGTTGTTCCGGGCGGGGCGGGGCGGGGCGGTGACTGGGAGAGCTGCTTCCTACTTCCGCCCCTGCTTCGGTTCCTCTTCCGGCCCTCATACGGAAGTCCTAGGGCCTAGGCTGCCGGAGACACCGCAGTTCCGCAACTGTACACTCCGCAACCCAGTAGTCCCACAGCTTCGGACCTCAGAGCTTCTGCGGCCCGGAGCTCCCCGAGTCCCCTGGTACCGTTTACTTCGCCTTCCCGGAGCCCCCGCGTCCCTACGCGCTCACCAAAGTCCCGGCAGCGCCCCCCACCACCACCACCGCCGGACTCGGCGGAGAACGGTGCCTTTCCTCCCTTCCACCGGTGCCATGGCCGCCCCCGACCTGTCCACCAACCTCCAAGAGGAGGCCACCTGCGCCATCTGCCTCGACTACTTCACGGACCCGGTGATGACCGACTGCGGCCACAACTTCTGCCGCGAGTGCATCCGGCGCTGCTGGGGCCAGCCCGAGGGCCCGTACGCGTGTCCCGAGTGCCGCGAGCTGTCCCCGCAGAGGAACTTGCGACCCAACCGCCCGCTCGCCAAGATGGCCGAGATGGCGCGGCGCCTGCACCCGCCGTCACCGGTCCCCCAGGGCGTGTGTGCCGCGCACCGCGAGCCACTGGCTGCCTTCTGCAGCGATGAGCTGCGCCTGCTGTGCGCGGCTTGCGAGCGCTCGGGGGAGCACTGGGCGCACCGCGTGCGGCCTCTGCAAGACGCTGCAGAGGATCTCAAGGTGTGAGCAATTCCAGGGCCTGGCCTGGGGGTTGTAGGGGCGCGTCCTGGCCCAGGGCGTGGGCTCACGTCCCAGCCTGTCCCTAACCGGCACCCTAGCGGGACTGGAGCCCCGCCCACCAGTGAGGAGCAGGCCGAGGAAGCGGGGGCGGGGGCGTGCTTTCTGAGGTCTAGGTCCCGCAGTGACCGTGAGAGGGCTCTCTGGGGCGGGGACTGGGCGGGCTTGACTGACCATTGGCAGAGGTGTAGCTAGGAGCAGTGGGAAAAGACAGTTTCAGGGATGACCGGTGCACGGATGAGCCCTCAGCCCTTAGACTGGTGTGGGCCAGGCAGGGCCATGGGGCAGACGCCAGTGCTAATTAATGTCACTGGTGTGAAGAGAGTGCGGAAGGCATTCTGGAAGCCGCTGCAGAGCTCTAGGCTGGGAACAGTGCTTGGACTGAGCCATGGCCGTGGGCTCGCTGGGCTTTCCCAGTGGCCTACTTTGACAGCTGACAAGCCAGGGCTCTGCCCTGCTTTGACCCCAGGCTGAGATGCCTTATGTCTCCGTTCTGGAAATGCGTTTACTTAAAATCCAAACCAACACCAGAACTCCCCTCTCTAACAGCCTCAGGACAAACACTCCTTGCCCCCCACCCCCAAGCCAGTTGCCTACCACAGTCCTCACTGGCCTGCTGGTGGGTTTTGCTCCAGAGACCGAAGATACTGAGTACATGGGTGGTAGTTTTCACACTGTTTGATTATGGTTTGCATTTTGCTCAATAGCCAGCAGTGTCTGCTGAAGTATAGCAAGTACACAGTGTAGTCAACTTTAGAATCCATACTGTGTCACTATCATAAAACAAGCTTCTGGGACAACAGGATAAACCCATACCCCAACCTACATCACTGGACTTGTCCTGACCCGATTCCTATGGTTTTCTTCTCATTTTGAGTTATGTATGCAGCAACATTCATTCCTAGTGTCAGTCTAGCATATGTGCAGTCCCATTCGCTGAGTACCCCAAAGAGCCAAGAATGCCCAGCAGCTCACTAGAGGCCTCTAACAGCTGACCTGATAGAGTCTCAGGGGACAGCACTTAACCCTCCCCATCACGGGGAGGAAAAACCGTCTTTCCTCTTACGGTATGGTCTGTAACTGAGGCTTGCACGTCAAAGTGACAAAAGAGGTTAACAGGTAAAAAGATGTAAGTTTGTTCGTCTTTTACACTCTGTAGGGCACCAGGGTGTCATAGGAAAGAAGCAGTTAGACTGAGGAAGGGGTTAATATTTCCATTAACCACTTAACGGAAGAATGATAAGTTGTGGAGAAGCAACTAGGCAGAGGAAAGGGGATTTGGGCTTCTAGGGCCAATGAATCGTAGGAAAAGAACTAAGATATATTTGGGGGCGGGGACTATGATTGGGGTTATTGGAGCAGGGCTTGTTTGGCTAGACTCATATCAGTATCAGAAATTCTTCTCAGGGTGATGAGTGCTTTCCGTCTTCCTGGTGCAGGGTGAGCACCCCCCCCCCTTTTTTTTTTCATGGAAAATTTGTGCCTTGCCTTTAGGGAGAAAGGAGGAGGGCATAGCTCTTCCTGCAGCTCCTGTTTCTCAGTCGCCCTCAGCTCTAAATTTTGATACCACAATGGCATATTTTGAGATGGCATGTCCCAGCGCCGTCCCTATACAAAGTGCTCATTCTGTCTTAATGCTGGAAATGCCCCCAGCAAACTGCTCTTATCTGGGGCTGGGGCTGGTATCTGCACAGCCTGGCAGTGCTGGCTTTAGAAAGTGCGACCGCCCGGGGCATCTAGAACAAGGATGAGCCCCCACAGGCGCCACTGCTGTTAACTCCTGTGACGGTCCTTTGGACCCTCCTGCATTCTAGGCCTCCTGGCTTTCCAGGTGCCAAGCGTGTCATAAACTGTGTTGAAGTAAACATCAGGCTTAGGCTTGAAATCTGGACCCGGGAGCCAGGTACAGATGTACCGGTCCAGCAGTCCTGCAGCTTGTTCCAATTAGCTGAAACCCAGAAAGCCCAGGGCACAGAGAAGTGAAGGGGTTTGGAAGAAAAAAACGTGATGCACTAGAAGGTTGGGTTGTGAGAAGACTGCCCTGAGATGAGAGAGGAGTGGGAACAGCGGGAGAAAAGAAACTCAGACAAGGGGCAGTGGCTGATGTGGGCACTGGTAAGAAGTCCATTCTGCTTAGAGGGCATTTCCCAGAAAACTTGAGTTTGGTCCACCTGTCATGTCCCAGACCCAGTTTTCTGTGACTAGTCCCCGCCAGTGAGGTCACGCCTAGCTGGGGTTGGGCATGGACGCGGGGGAAGGCCCAGCCCAGAGGCCTGGACTGGCTGGGGTCACGCAGTCTCACCTCCCTACAGGGAAAGCTGGAGAAATCCCTGGAGCATCTGCGGAAGCAAATGGAGGATGCGATGCTGTTCCAAGCCCAGGCAGAGGAGACCTGCTCCTTGTGGCAGGCAGGTGGCCAGGCACCCAGTGTGGTCGGGGGCAGGGAGTATGAGGGCCTCTACCTCATAATGCTACCGTTCATGCTCACCTTCACGCTTCGTATAAGGCAGCACCCCTGCTCCGGACCCCACGTATAATCCACTTGCGAGGGTGGGTTTGGGGTTCGAGAGATACGGGGAGTGGGAGCTGAGGGGCTTGGGTGGCGAGGTCAGAAGTTGGCTTCGTGGCTTAGCAATCCCGACTAGGATCCATGAGGTTGCGGGTTCGATCCCTGGCCTCGCTCAGTGGGTTAAGGATCTGGCGTTGCCATGAGCTGTGGTGTAGGCTGTAGAGGTGGCGTTGCTGTGGCTGTGACGTAGGCCAGCAGCTGTAGCTCCAGTTCGACTCCTAGCCTGAGAACTTCCATATGCCACAAATGGGGCCCTAAAAAGCAAAGTAAATAAATAAGTTGGGGAGGTGCTCGGTGTTGGGTCACCCTAGGGTGGTGGATTTGGGGATTGCAGGGCCCTGAGTGGTTGATTTGGGGGTTAGGGAGGGATGGCGTGGGGGCCCTCGGTGGTGGATTTGGGATCAGGGATAGGTGCAGGGGACCCCAGGATCAGGGGTCAGATTGGCTCTGGGTCCCAGGCCCTCAGCTGTCCTCCCCGGCCCCCACAGAAGATGGTGGAGACCCAGCGGCAGAACGTGCTGACGGAGTTTGAGAGGCTGCGCCGGCTGCTCGTGGAGGAAGAGCAGCGGCTCCTGCAGAGGCTGGAGGAGGAGGAGCTGGAGGTGCTGCCCCCGCTGCGGGAGAGCGCAGCCCGCCTCGGCCAGCAGAGCGCCCAGCTGGCCGAGCTCATCACTGAGCTGGAGGGGCGCTGCCAGCTACCGGCGCTGGGCCTACTGCAGGTGAGCCGGTACCCACGCCTGGGGGTGGGCACGCGGGGCGCTCCGGGGAAGGCCAGGAGCAGCAAGGGTGAGCAGGAAAGGGGAGGGGACATTGAGCAGGGCAGGCCGACAGGCCCCGGAGCTCTCTGGGACCTCCCAGGTCCTCACAAGCTAGTCTCCTTGTGAGACGTGGCGGGTGGACACCGATGCCGAATGGCACCAGCTGCTGTTACGGCCTTTCGAAGAGCCCCACGGGGGGCTGGTCGGGCCACAGGGTGGGTGGCGTTCCAGGGCCAGTGGGTCACTGCCCAGCTCTCTGAAGGCTTAGGCCCATGGCACTGAGAGGAAAAGCCAGCAGGTCTTTCCCAGGGATTCTTGCCTGGGCCCAGTGCTGCCCCTGGAGGATCTTCTCGGCTCCCGGCCCTTGGGTGGGAGCCAGAGCCCTGCATGTGCAACCCAGGGAGCTTCCTGCGGGAGGTGGCCTTCCTTGGAGCCTAAGAGCTGAGCGGACTTTCAGGGACCAGTAAGAGGCTCCTGGCTGCTGTCAATTTCTTTCTTTGGGCTCTGCTGAGCGATTGAGTGATTTTTTAAGCCTGGGAAGCAGGAAGAATCCCAGGCAGGTGTGTGGCGGAGACTGAGGGAAGTGAGCAGAAGTGGTCGGTGGTCAGTCAAATGAGGGGCTGGGCTGGCAGCTGGGAGGTGCCCGGGAGCACCCCTCGAGGATGAGTGAACGGTACTGGAGAAGCTGAAGGAAGCAGAGGCTCTGGAAGGAGGAGGGGTGGGCCCGAGACGTGAGATGAGAACCACAGCTTGATATGAAATGCGATCTGGAGTCCCAGCAGAGCTGTCCCTGCAGCAGGGCGGGGTTAGTCTCAGCGGGCCTGGCTGTATTTCATACCAGGGAGTGGCCGCTGGCTCTCCACTGCCCCCCACCTGCTCCTCACTACCCCGTCTGCCCCCCCACCTCTCGCCACTACCCCACTGGCACTGCTCCCACCCGCCCCTCACTGACCCCAGCTGTCTCCTTCCTGTCCTTCACCCCTCCCCTGCTCCCCTCTCTGCTCTCCCCACCTGCTCGTACCTCCTGGCCCCTTTGTCCTCCTCTCAGTTGCCCGGGCTGGCTGGCCACGGGAAGAATGGCCCCCATTCTTCCTCCTCCCACCCCCAGCTCCAGAGCCCCTCTTGCCTGCATTAGGCGGAGACAGAGTCTGCTGCGTGGAGGATGCAGGAGAGCAGCCCCGGGCAGGGCCGTGTAAACTGGGACAAGTTGGGGAGGCCAGGTGGGCTTGTACCTTCAGCCCGCAGTGTCCATCAGGAAGCCTTGGTTCCTGGCTCCCCGCCTTGGTTCCTGGCTCCTGGTGCCTGGAGGTGGGTGTCGTACGTGCGCCCCCTAGAGTTTGGGAGAGTTCAGGAGCCCACCCGCACAGGTCCCAGTGGGGACAGAGACTGGGATTCTGGCTGCCCTCCAGGCCACGGCCAGTTGCTGTCATTCCTGGCCGCAGAGCTTCTTCCTAAAGGCGCATGTGTCTGAGCTCCCACGGCCTAGAGAAGCCAGAGGCCAGTCCCCTTTCCATGAGGCCTTTGCCCCGCAGCCCACCCTCCAGACAGGCAGGGACCTGCTCTGTCCCTCTTGTGCTGTCCTGCCTCACACGTAGTGTGTCTGCACACAGCCTGTGTCTTCTTTTCTTTCTTTTTCTTTTTTTTCGCTTTCTTAGGGCCGTACCCACATGCGGCGTATGGAGGTTCCCAGGCTAGGGGTCCAATCAGAGCTGCCGCTGCCAGCCTTTGCCACAGCAACGCGGAATCCGAGCTGCATCTGTGACCCACAGCACAGCTTATGGCAATGCCAGATCCTTAACCCACCGAGCGAGGCCAGGGATCTAACCTGCATCCTCATGGATACTAGTCGGATCCATTTCTGCTGAGCTACAACGGGAATTCCCACAGAGGCTGTTTCTGAGCCGGCAAGACCTCGTGGCAACCAGAACCACCTCTCCCATTTCCCAGTGCCAGTAGTGGGCACCCCGTCCCGCTCGGTAAAACAGCTAACTGCTTTGCGCCCAGCCCACCCCAGGCTCCTGGCGCACCAGGTCCTTTGCAGGTGCCTCTCCCGGGTCCCCTTTATCTCCTGATGAACCCTTCTTGGGCTTTGGAAACCCCCGTCTCCATTTTCCTTTGAGGCCCAGTGTGTTCTGTTCCCGCCAGAATCAGCCGCTGTCTGTGAAGACCCCTTGCTTCAGGGGAAGCCTTCTTTGGACACAGTGTCTTGTCTGTTTCCGCACCCCAGGGCCGGTCCAGTACCCGTGGCGCTGTTCATTAGAGCGACCACAGTGGGAGGTCATTTGCTTGACAGTGCGGGCCAGGCCCCTGCTGTTCACCGGGGTTACTCTAAAAAAAGACAGGCAATCCGGCCGCTTGCTGCCAGGATCCAGTGTTCCATGCGCTGAGAGTCTCAGTCAGCCCAGGCTGCTTAGCACATACCACAGACTGGAAGGCTCAGACCACAGGGTTTTGTTGTTGTTGTTGTTAGTCTCACAGTCCCAGAGGCTGGAAGTTCAAAATCAGGGCGCTGGCAAGGGTTGTTTTCTCTAGGGTCATCTCTTTAAGGACTCGGTCTCCAAATACAGCCCCATGCTGAGGTCATGGGAGTCAGGGCTCCAGCCTGTGGACTGGGGCGGGGGGCGGGACACGGTCATCCTATGACACTTGAGCAAAATTCTCTTTCATATCATCATGGGAGAGAGGGGGATCCGGCCAGGGAGGCCTCATCAGGAAGTCGGGCCGTGAATCAGGGCCTGAGGGAGGGCAGCCGGCACAGGCCGGGCGGGAGCACCTGCCGGAAAGCGGGCACATAAAAGCGGGTCGGGCCGGGGGCGCCAGACAGCCGGGTGCCCGGAGCCTGGCGGGGCAGGAAGGGCTAGGCTGATGGAGGCGTGGCTTCTGGCTCAGGTAGAGACAGCTTTCAACCCCCTCGGGCTGGGACCCACCCTGCCTGTCCTGGCACTTGAGGCGCTTAGGGCTCTGTGGGTGAGGGAGCTAGCGGCCAGGGACCCTGTGCCCTCCGAGGGTGCGGAGGGAAAGGGGCCAGCTCCGCAGGGCTGGTTGCACCCAGAGCTTCGCTCCAGGGTCCCCATGTTTGAGCCACGCACGGGACAGCTCCATGGTGGTTTCTGACTGCCTGAGTGTGTGCGCACGTCCACCCAGGAGGTCTGGGGGCACGCTGGCGTGAGGTCAGGCTGGGGCGAGGGGAGACCCCGGACCAGGGGATGGGTGCTAAACGCCGTGCGTGTCTCTTCCACAGGACATCAGGGACACGCTGCGCAGGTAGGAGCCTCGGCCCCTCGCCAGGGGAGGCGGGCAGTGTTCGAGGCGGGCCCCCTGCGGGGGTGACACTTGCGCTGCCCCTCCAGGGTCCAGGATGTGAAGCTGCAGCCTCCCGAGATAGTGCCTATGGAGATGAGGACCGTGTGCAGGGTCCCAGGGCTGGTGGAGGCCTTGCGGAGGTTCCGAGGTGAGTGCCGTGCAGGACGGAGCGAGTGCAGGTCCTGAGCTCCTGGTGGACGGGGGTCGGTGGTGGGTTTATGATGAAAAGCCAGGAGGGGTTAGGGCCACTGGCCAGGAGAAGACGCTAGGGAAAGGTCAGGTCCTAGCTGTTCACTGATGCGTTTAGGGAAAGCGGAAGTGGGACTACCCCCCTGGGGTCAGTCAGGTGCCAGGGCACCCATGTGGATCCTAGGCGTCGGGAGCCTGGGATGAAAGGTGGCCTGGAACACACACATTTCCCCCCGGGGACTAAAAGAATGGACGTGGAAAGCACCTGGGGTTTTCTTCTGTCCTGTAAAGGAGGATAAATCACAAGGAAGCGTGGACTGCTTTCTGGAAAGTTCCAAGGTGCAGCTAGAAGTGGTTAGGTAATCTTTTCAAGTGGGAGGGGGTGTGTCTAGTCTGTGGTCCTTCACCAACTGCAAGGGTGCACAAGTCTGGGGAAGACAGCTTCGAGGGTTGACCACTGCTCTCTCCGCAGGGGACATGACCCTGGATCCTGACACCGCCAACCCTGAGCTGGTCCTGTCAGAGGACAGGAGGAGCGTGCGGCGGGGCGACCTGCGGCAGGCCCTGCCCGACAGCCCCGAGCGGTTTGACCCTGGGCCTTGCGTGCTGGGCCGGGAGCCCCTGACCTCTGGCCGCCACTACTGGGAGGTGGAGGTGGGGGAGCGGGCCAGCTGGGCCCTGGGCGTGTGCAGAGAGAACGCCAACCGTAAGGAGAAGGGCGAGCTCTTTGCCGGGAACGGGTTCTGGATCCTCGTGTTCCTGGGCAGCTACTACAACTCCTCCGAGCGGGCCTTTGCCCCTCTCCGAGACCCACCCCGGCGTGTGGGCATCTTTCTGGACTACGAGGCTGGACACCTGTCCTTCTACAGTGCTAACGATGGGTCGCTCTTGTACACCTTTCCTGAGACACCCTTCTCCGGGACCCTGCGGGCCCTCTTCTCACCTCTGTCCAGCAGCCCGACCCCTCTGACCATCTGCAGGCTGAAAGGAGGGCCTGGGGACATGCTGGCTCCCCAGTGAGCAGGCCTCTCTTAGCCCCTTGTCCTGCCCTCGGAGCCTTCGAGCCACTTGGAAAGCCTGGGAGGAGGGTGCTTGCCCTCTGAGCTGTGGAAAGCACTCACAGCACCGCTCAGATTACGCGTAGCAAAACTGAACTCTTGTCACTGCCACTCCCAGGAAGCTGTGTGCAAGTGTTTGTGGGATGGGCCCTGTCCTCCCCGGGGGCCCTCCAAGGTCATCAGGTGCCTAGACCCCATTCACCCGCATGTCACCCAAGCTGTTTGCAGAACCCTGAGCCTGGGGCCCCGGTAGCTCTAGCTCCATCCAGCCTCAGTGTGGGTTGAGACACCAGGGCCTACAGGATTTCCTCAGGTTGCAGTCTGAGCCCCCCCACCCCTACCCCAAACCCTGGTTGGAGGGGCAGACCTCAAGAAAGCTGCCATCCTGTGAAGTTCTGGGGGCTCCGAGCCCTCCGGCCTGTCTTGGAATCTGGTCCCATAAAAGTGGTAGGGGTTCTTGATGTGGTTGCCTCAAGGCGGGGGAGGGGGCGGGCAGCAGAGTCCTCAGGGGACAGGTGATATGGGAAAGGCCAGAGGGAGACACCTGGGAGCAAGTCACCAAATAAAGGCGTTGATTAACTTGGCCACGCAGGCGCCCTCCAGTCCCCCCAAGGGTGGTCAACTGGGCCTTCTGGATAAAGCTCCCTCCCTGGTACCCAGCACAGAGGTTTGGTTCTGGGGTCTTGGAGGTGCCTGTGAGGCTCAGAAATGGCACAGCTTTCACAGTTTCTGTCTGAGCTGTGCGGAGGACGGCGGGCTGACGCTGCCCTCTCAAACATCTCTTCGGCAGCCCATGGGGCTGTCCCTGAGCCCGGTGCCCGGAGTCTTGCCCCTTGCTGGGGCAGAGGGTAAGGCCACAGAGAGCTCTGGCTTACGGGATCCAGGATTTGTTTGTGCTGTTAAGTTTGGCCCTTCTTCGTCCGTCTCAAGAAGGTGTGATCCGGTGTCTCTCTGCCCCTAGATTTTATTAATTGTAAGGACCATTCTCATAGTAAATAAACTAACAGTTGTCCTGAGTCCTACAACTGAGTCCTGTTGATGTTGAAGGTGATGGGTGGGGAAACCCTCCAGAAGGCGCCCCCAGGGGGAGGGGATACAGACGCAAGACGCCCACGGGCAAGTTCAAGGATGCAGCTACCGCCCATACGAGGGCAGCAACTCCCAGATGCGGTCTCTTGTCTTCTTTGCTCAACACGTGCGTTCATTTCATTTTTCTTTTCTTTTTTCTCAAATGACCTGATCAACATTTCCCATGTCACACGGTGTTCAGTAGCCAGTGCTTTTTCATTTCCTTGATTACTTACCAACTCATTCCCCGATTCTTGGACTTCTTTGTTATTCTTACTACATATATGCCACATTTGAATATGTTCAACACTTCCTTCCGGTTAGGTACCCAGGGGAAGTATTTTCTCAAT
The DNA here is from genome assembly GCA_004024745.2 of Catagonus wagneri. NCBI lineage: Eukaryota > Metazoa > Chordata > Mammalia > Artiodactyla > Tayassuidae > Catagonus > Catagonus wagneri. The sequence continues at coordinate 1,405,629 of PVHT021183702.1, read as the reverse complement.
CAAGTCAGGGGTCTGGCTATTTTTTTTGGCGGGGGAATTAACCCCACACAATTTCCCAAGGAACTGGACCCACTTGAGGATCTGAGCATACTGCTTGGTTCCTGCCTGGAGGAAGACTTGGACTGGAAGGTCTAGAACTTGGACTGGAAACCTAGGCAGTGGGACAGCCTTGTGGGTTGAGTGAGTACACACCTGTGCCCAGGACCCCGGGATGCCTCTGGCTGCAGTTTTAGAACAAAGCTGGACACCCAGTTTTGTAGAGGGGAGGAAAAATAATTCAACCTTCACCCTTCTGTCTTCTTGGCTGAGACCCTGTGATGAAAGATAAGCGGAAAACAAAAAAGGGTATTGACACATACACCTCAGGCACGCATAGGAGAAACCCCGGGAAAATGAGTAGCTCAGAGCAGCAGCCTAGATCTCTGGCTGAGACAGCATCTTCAACAACAAACGATGTTTGTGGAGAAATGACAGGACTTCCAGGGGTGGCAGAACATGCTGGTAAACTAATGGTAGCTAAGACTAGTTGGGAAGGTTTTTTACTTCAGAGAAGAACTATAGCTGAGGATGTAGGGGTGGGGTCTGTCCTGGGAAGGCCCCATAGGGTCTTCCTTGGTTACATAATCTTTATGCCAGCTGTGATGCTTTGGGGTGACATCCTGCTACCCACCGCCACCAGCTGAGGGAAAAAATGAGCTTCCCTGACCCCCGTGGGCACACAGCCTGAATTTCAGCTTTACACCGCCGGCCAACTCCTGGGTCCCCAGGGTGCCGCTCAATGTTCTAGGCACTGAACGCGCAGGCTCCTGCTCGTGCTCTGATATCTTTGTGAGTGATGGGTAACGATCCATGATGTAGACGCATCCTGCACTAGCAGCACATGCCCTGCTCCGGCGAACGCCTGCCTACACTGGCACTGCGGGAGCTCTGGCGCCGGCAGTGCGGGCAGCTGGCGACTCCCGCATTAGCGATGGATGGTTTACACTACCCGTCCACCTCCTGCCCTAACGATAGTTGAGTTCCTATGCCATCAGTTGGTAAGCTCTTACTTGGGTAGTTCATGTGCCTTCTGGAGGAAAATAAAGCCGGATGGATGCAGAATAAGCCCAGGACAGTGCAGGATGTGATCAGCCATTGCTGGGGCTTCCAAAACAGGTACTGCCTACCAAGTTTTAAAATGCCCAGAGCCCCTCCCATGACTCAGCAGACCAACGACGACAAAGCAGGAAAGAAGCAAGTGAATATAAAAGGCATTCTGGGAGTCCCCGTTGTGGCTCAGAGGTTCCAACTAGGAACCATGAGGTGGCAGGTTCCATCCCTGGCCTTGCTCAGCGGGTTAACTAACGATCCAGCATTGCCGTGAGCTGTGGTGTAGCTCGCAGACGTGTCTCGGATCCCGCGTTGCTGTGGCTGTGGCGTAGGCCGGCGGCTGCAGCTCTGATTCGACCCCTAGCCTGGGAACCTCCATAAGCCGTGGGTGCAGCCCTAAAATGACCACAAAAAAAAAAAAAAATGCATTCTGGGTTGATCAGTGCCTAAAAAAGAATGTACGGGATGGCATGACGGAGAACTCAAAATGAGCAGAGAGTGGCCACTACAATACTTAAGGCATTTGTAAGTATGGGAAAAAGAATATTTGAAAAATAAAACAGCCCTCCTGGGTCTACATGGGCAGTCAATCCCTTTTGCTTTCCAGTTTGTGCCTCTCCTGGGCATGTAGTGTATCCCCACGACTGGGTTAAAAGGCAAAGGGTCCCTTTTCACGTGTTCCCCCACATTAACTTACCGCATCTGACAAGTCTGTGCAGTTGCATCCCATTTCACACCTGAGACAAAAGGAGAGGGGGCTAAATCTGGAGCAGAGCTGAGGTTTTAAATAACTCTCGTGGGGGAGTTCCTGTCCTGGCTCAGTGGTTAACGAATCTGACTAGGAACCATGAGGTTGGGGTTTCAATCTCTGGCCTTGCTCAGTGGGTTAAGGATCCAGCTTTGCCCTGAGCTATGGTGTAGGTTGCAGACGCAGCTCAGATCCCACTTGGCTGTGGCTGTGGCGAAGGCCAGCGGCTACAGCTCCTGTTAGACCCCTAGCCTGGGAACCTGCATATGCCGCGGGTGCGGCCCTAGATAAGGCAAAAAGACTAAATAAATAAATAAATAAAAATAACTTTAGTGGGGTCTAATTTTCATACCCTAGCGTCGCTCGTTGTAGACATGAAATTCAGTGATTTTCATTAACGTCCCCGTTGAGCAATAAGCACTGCGCATTTTGGAATCATTCCCAGAGTGGAGCCTCGCGTACCGCCTGCAGGGCCCGGCCTCCTGCGCTGCACCCACGTCTTGGGCCGCACCTACCTCACCTGCCCTACCGCGGCTGTACCGCCGGTATCTGAAAGTCCTGCGAACTGTGTCTCAGTGGTCAGTTCCGAGCACTGAACCTCAAGGGTCTGGGACCACCTAGTCTTCCTTTTTTCTTTTTTTTTTTCTTTTGTCTTTTTTGCCTTTATCTAGAGCTTCCACCGGCACATGGAGGTTCCCAGGCTAGGGGTCTAACAGGAGCTGT